>OX638229.1:3000000-3345000 GCA_951805285.1 Thymelicus acteon
TTGCGATGCGGCTTCTTCCTGAAGAAGGAGTTCATCATGAATAAGTCCTCCTTCTCCATGAAGTTTGCCAGCAAGTGTCCCCGGTGGTTCCGTCGTCCAAATCCGAAGGGTCCCACCTTCATCTCGTTGTCATTTCGCGTGCCTAGTCTTGCGTTAAAGTCCCCCATCACAACTGTGAAATGAGTTTTTGAGGTATGTATGGCTCTACTAATGTCCTCATACATAACCTCAACCTCATCGTCGGGATGTGTCGAAGTCGGCGCATATACCTGTACGACCTTCAACGAATACCGTTTGGATATTCTGAGTGTAAGGTACGCTACCCTGGCCGACACACTCCCAACTTGCACAATGTTGTTGACGAGGGACTTGTGGACGAGAAACCCGACACCACCTTGGGACAGGTGTTCGCCCTCCCGGTGATAGAACAAGTTTCCGGATTTGAGTATTATCGTGTCCTCCCCCTGTCTTCGGACTTCAGATAAACCCACAATACTCCAGTTTAACTTGTCTATCTCTTCTTCCAGCTCTTTTACCTTGTCGTCGGTCCTCAGTGTCCTGGTGTTATATGTTTCCAGGTGCAGAAGTCGTCGTTTTGATTGGTAGCCCGATCTCTGCCGGCGATTCTTAGCACCCCCTGCCCCGCCGTTACCATAGCCGCTACCGTAACTAGGGATAGCGGGGCTGCCGGGGACTGGGGGCCGAGGCTCGTTCGTGACTTTCATGCGGGGGTTTTAGCCGGTAGTCACCACGCTTGGCTAGTGCGTGTTGGTGACCGCAGGTGACCTGACCGGTATTCGTCACACACAGAAAGATGCTGCTGCCCATCTTCTGGATTTGTCCTATTAGTCGCCTTTTACGACATCCCAGGAAGAACGGGAGTGGTGCTATTCTACGTAAGTGGACCCGGCACCACACGGGGAACTGTGTGTTACTTACACGTTACAATCTACAGTAATGAAACGGATCGACGTCGTTCTATGTCCATATCAATACATTTTAGTCTCACTTGAGTGAGCTTCGATTTCGAGTTTGTATTTTAGAGAATAGCCCTCCAGGCATGGATCAGTTGTATTAATAAGGAGTTTGCCTACCACACCATATTATACCACTGGCTGGGACCGTGTCATGCAGCAGTGTTACTTACACGTTACAATCTACAGTAATGAAACGGATCGACGTCGTTCTATGTCCATATCAATACATTTTAGTCTCACTTGAGTGAGCTTCGATTTCGAGTTTGTATTTTAGAGAATAGCCCTCCAGGCATGGATCAGTTGTATTAATAAGGAGTTTGCTTACCACACCATATTATACCACTGGCTGGGACCGTGTCATGCAGCAGTGTTACTTACACGTTACAATCTACAGTAATGAAACGGATCGACGTCGTTCTATGTCCATATCAATACATTTTAGTCTCACTTGAGTGAGCTTCGATTTCGAGTTTGTATTTTAGAGAATAGCCCTCCAGGCATGGATCAGTTGTATTAATAAGGAGTTTGCCTACCACACCATATTAAACCACTGGCTGGGACCGTGTCATGCAACAGTGTTACTTACACGTTACAATCTACAGTAATGAAACGAATCGACGTCGTTCTATGTCCATATCAATACATTTTAGTTGACGGTTTAAATTAATATCCGTATTAAGTAAATCAAGGTAATAATTTCGAATTTTCACCGACGAAATTAGTGACTGTCGACATTCACGGGTGAATCTTAGAATAGACTTATATCGGATTTTCACAGTAGCAAATACACCAGATGGAGCAATTCAAAACCATTACCAACATAACATAACCCTAAGATAAGTATTCCTTGTGGTTACTAAGTCAACAAAAAATTACCACAGATGTAAATTGACATAATAAATACAGATATTTCGACCTTGACGCAAGGGATAAAGAAACACGTACGCAGGGAACTGGTACGCCATTTGTTACGTCTCGGGAGAGTTTTATGCGTATTGCCCGAACACAGTGTACATAAATCTGCCTCCGCTGAGATTCGATCTCAAATAATATGACATGATGTGACCTAAAGCACCTGTTTGGTATCAGATGATATATGCTTTATTCCACAGGTGCTCAAACTTAGTTTACCGTCAAGCCGCCACTCTCAAAGATAAGAAAAATGATCTTTAAATCTATCGAATATCAATTATTCATCATGCCAGACCGCCGCAGCGTCGTACCTTGGATTCCAGTCCTGGGTTCCATTCCCAGAAGCAATTTGAATGATGAGTGTTTTTCTGTTTTCGGCCTGTGCATGCCTGTCTTTTTGTTTTGTCAATGGCACCCACGACACAAAGATCCTAGTTCTATTATTATGAACGTTAATGCTCATGATTTATAATTGCGTACCTACTGTATTATCATCATGGACTCTGAAAATTATATAAATGCTACTGGTACCTAAATCAAATCAAATCAAATCAAATCATTTTTATTGCAAGAATGTAGTTTTACAATGGTGTTGAGAGTATAAAAGTCCAATACATTCAACCACGTATGGTATGCAATAGTGTCATTAAAGACTATACAAAAATAATAAATTATTAAAATTAATAATGTTTTATAATACAATTTTCCAAATAAATTATTTATTAAATCATTTTATTTATGTCAATTTATGTCAATTTTAAAATGTCCAAATTTTAATAATATACTTTAAAATGTCAAAATGATTTAAAAAATTACAAAAAAAAATACAAATTACAGAAGGAATAATGATAAATAAATTAATTATAAATTCTAACATTATTGTAGCTACCTCTCCTTATAGGTCATATATTCATTGATATTATAAAAACAGTTTTCTGCAAGCCAATACGTAATATTATTTTTAAAAGCATTCATAGTAAGATATTTAAATTTATTTGGAAGTACTCACTACTCACGATTCGTATTTTATAATACCGGTATTTCAACCGAGTTACATGGATCGAAGTCAAAGTCACCAAATCGCGAGTACCCATTGCATTTAAAATGTTCGAAGTTAATGCTTTTCTAAAAAAAAAATCTTATACTTTGACTGTCTTGATTACGCCTACATACATACTAAACCTGCAAAACAAGTCCGTAATGCATAAGTATTACGGACTTGTTTTGCAGGTTTTGCAAGACGTTTGGCAACACTTGTAAACTCTCCTAAAGCCCTGGAGCGGTACAGTATCTTCAAGAAACACATAAAAAGAGCTTCTTAAGACTATCACATGCACATATCGATAGACAACTTATCACTTACATACTTACTTAACACTTACCCGTGGCCCGTTAGCTTTCAGCCCTTCAGGCTATAAAAAAGTAGCATAACCTCTTACGTAGTAGACCTACGTAAATTTTATGTGTAAAAAGAAATAGTTTTTATCAGAAGTTTTAAATGCGATGCAAGTCTCTGCTTATAGCTTGAAGTGTGAATAACGTGCAAAAAGTAAACGTTCGTATATGAAGTAATTAGTGGGCGAAACGAATAATTACCTACTCGAAGTTTTGCGGACGTATTTGGATAGAAACTCGTATTTAAATGTCCAGCAATAAGTATTTTACTCTTGTTCGTGACCTGGTTTTTGAAGCTATTCGTTTTGCAATTAAAGTTTCGCAGTTGAATAATCGGGTTAATAAATTGAGTTATTCATTAAAATAAAACATAAATAGCCAATATTTTTTATTATTTTTTAATCACTACATAGTCTATACTAATATATAAAGAGGAAAGATTTGATTTTTTGTTTGCATTGAATAGGCTCCGAAACTACTGAACCGATTTGAAAAATTCTTTCACTGTTGGGAAGCTACACTATCCCCGAGTAACATAGGCTATATTATATTTAAAAAAATTAGGGATCCTTAATAAAACTCCAATAATTATAATCCAAGGTGTAAAAAACTAAGCAATCCGATGTTCTGTGGGCGTACACATGCAGAATCAGAAGTAATAGTAACTAGTTAGTGGTATTCCAAAGTACACATCATTTACAATTTTTCAAACAACTGCGTTTACAAAAGTGTTGCTAACATAAAAATTAAAGTCCCTATATTTAAAAACGCAGTGAATATACATTATTAAATAGACAAACAGTAAATTCTCCCAGTCGGTCTCGACCTTAAAGTAATAAATAATCAGTAGCAAGTATTAATAGCGTCACTTTAAGAAGCTATTTATTCGGTAATACGAAACATGGCTCTAAATTATGGCATTAATTTTAACGGCATGGAATCAAACAATTTAGAAAATGTCGCAATTTAGTCTGATTCTATCTAATTTGCTTCATATTTTTTTTGTTACTTAATAGCAATAAGGTACTTCTACATTTAACTCCATACAGTTTAAAGGAAATTTATTTGATAATGGTAATCTAATGCATGGCAACGAAAATATAATGCGTTAATACACTTACGCCCCAACTCAGAGTCACTAAAGATTACTTAAATCGCTCCTTAGTATAGAATTTGTATGGTGATTCTTTACTAAGGAGTGATTAAAGTAACCGTTACTGACTCTGAGTTGGTGCGTTATAGATAGATTTCTTGATACATTAAAAGTAATATTTTGTAGCACTAATAGATAAAATAATATGTATATTTCAAGATAATAGACATAAAAAGCAACAAATGAAGGCCCAATACGCCGAAACGAAATAAAAACGCTTAGATCAATACTTGACGTAATAAATTATATTGTGTTTTTTCATGTAGTGTAAAGCGATGTGTCAATTTATGGTAAAACCTTCTTCTCAGGGCGCGGTGTGATCTCAATATTCACAAAACTGGGTTTCTTTGGTGCTTGAGTACGAGGAAACCCAATGAAAATTTCGCACGCAAAAAATACAGAGCATAGAAAAAGGTCTAAAGAAAAATGTTAACCGAATAGAATATATAATAGTTGTTTGATATTCCCAATAAAAATCGTAATTTGCTATACAAAAATAAACTTAATCGTCGAAGTTCTCTGTATTTTCAGCGGTAACAACATATTTTTTTTTTGAGAATATAATACGTATATGGTTTTATTAAAACTTAAACCGGACAGATATTTAATTTAATGTGTATATTTTGAATAACCTAAGGAAAACCCTCAAATTAAATGTTTATTCGCAATCTAGTTACATTGTTAGCAAAAATATGCTCTGCAATTTTGAACCCTATTCACCGTCACGTAAATGTAACATTAGATTAGCGCAGATATGCAGCTGTGTGAGTGAAATCAACGTTTTTAAATCGTAGTCATACCGCGCCTTAAGCAGCCTTAAGCGCCTTAAGCAGGCGCGCTCGTTAGTTGGATAGGTGCCTTCTAGTGGCAACATTTCTTAAGCGCAATAGTACTTAGGGCATGCAAAGCAGTCAGTGTCAGTTGCTATAATTTGATATCAGAAATACTCGTAGCTATATCGGAGGCCTTGGACAGTATAAAAACGACAGACACCGCGGATGGCCACTAAATTTCCACCATACTATATATAGCAGTGTGATGAAGTCCGAACTATGCCTCTTCAGTTAGAAGGAGAAACCTGTGCCCTGCAGTGGACCATTAATGGGTTGAACCCATTTTAAATCTCAGTTCTAGTTTTAAATATTTTCATTCGCGTCGTCATTCGACTGGGAGTTCAGATTTTGTTAAACTACAATCACTAACTATTCAAAACAAAATTAATGCGGGTTTTTGTACACTTTAGAGAAAAATAAAATACAAATTCTGCAAAAGATTCGCGAATAAATAACATTGTTTGTTGGTTCACAGAACTTCTTAAACAGATCACTCTCTTTATTCAGAACTTATGTTTTGGCACTGATACTTAAATTATCCAAGAAACTTGAGTTTGGTTTCAAGTATAACGACGGCTTCCATTGTAAAGTAGTAACGAGTTGAAAATTATTGTTTGTAGCTAAAAAAATTAGATGTTAAATCACTGTTAAAATTACATTTTGGCTTAAGGCGCGGTGTGATCTCAATATTCACAAAACTGGGTTTCTTTGGTGCTGGAGTACAAGGAAATCCAATGAAATTATCGCACGCAAAAAATACAGAGCATAGAAAAAGGTCTAAAGAAAAATGTTAACCGAATAGAATATTAAATCTTTGTTTAATATTTCCAATAAAAAATCGTAATTTGCTATACAAAAATAAACTTAAACGTCGACATTCTCTGTATTTTCAGCGGCAACAACATATTTTTTTTGAGAATATAATAGGTATATGGTTTTATTAAAACTTTAATCGGACAGGTATTGAATTTAATGCGTATATTCTGAATTATCCATGGAAAACCCTCAAATTAAATGTTTATTCGCAATCTAGTTACATTGTTAGCAAAAATATGCTCTGCAATTTTGAACCCTATTCAGCGTCACGTAAATGTAACATTAGATTAGAGCAGATATGCGGTTGTGTGAGTGAAATCAACGTTTTTAAATCGTAGTCATACCGGGCCTTAATGGCCCACGTAGACGATAAAATAATCATCGGTGAACTTTTGTCCCCGTCATAACACAACTATAACAAACTGTATCGAGTAATGCACATGAGGGATTTATAGTACAGGGTATAAATATGGTTGATAAAGTAAACAATAATAAAGTTATGAGATTTTGTACTTCTGTTATAGTATACTAGCTGATCCGGCGAACTTCGTATCGCCTAACAATTTTTTTTTCTAAAAGTAGCCTTAGTTATTCCTTGTTACATCAGCTATCTGCCAGTGAAAGTCCCGTCAAAATTGGTCCAGCCATTTCAGAGATTAGCCGGAACAAACAGACAGACAGACAAAAATTGTAAAAAATGTTATTTTGGTATATGTACCGTGTATACATTCAAATGCACTTAATAAAAAGCGGTTATTGTAATATTACAAACAGACACTCCAATTTTATATATTTGTATAGATTACGTAAAGTTTATATTGTAATTAATTTGAAATCCAACAACGCTGACAGATCTTTCATATTATAAATTCACGGCACGTGTCAAAGACATTCTTCTGATGTAGGGTTACTATTAGGATTTAAGGACACAAATACGTACGTGAATTTGAGTTTAATATATTTTAATCACATTGTTGAATGACAAGAATACTTAATACTAAATCGTAAGTAATCTGTATGATTTCTATATAAATCTCAGCAGAAGACGGTCTTAGGGACTTTCTTTGCCGAAGTAGCTTTCTAACAATCGTAATTTACGGTTCGAAAAGTGGTTGTAAAGACATAACGAATAAACTTTGTGAATTTCGTTTTTATTTTATTTCTTACGGACACAAATTACAATTTTTAACCGACTTCAAAAAAAGGAGGTTCTCAATTCGACTGTATTTTTTTTATGTTTGTTACCTCAGAACTTTGGACTGGGCGAACCGATTTTGATGATTGTTTTTTTAATCGAAAGCTGGTGGCTGTCATGTGGTCCCACATAAATTTTATTGAGATCTGACAAAGGCATCCATGAGAAAACCACATAGTCGTAAATTTGTGTTGAGATGTGCGCGACAAATTCACGAATAACTCAATATCACGCCAACCGATTTCGATGATTCTTTTTTTAATCGAAAGCAGGTGCTTGTCATGTGGTCCCACATAAATTTGAACGAGATCTGAAAAGTAGTTTTTGAGACTTTGAAGTCGGTTATTTTTTGTTAGTAAAATTTAGATTATTATCTAATACACCTGACCTGACTACAAGCCGTAGTGATAAGGTAAGTAGCAATGAAGCTTGTGTGATAAACATGGTAAAAGAAAAATATCTTTTTTACTTTAAGTCCCCAATATTATAATCGAACAGGAACGGTATTTCCTTTGTCTTCAAATAACAATGTTTTACCCAAACTCCCATAACACGTCTTCCCTTTTTCATTGACTTCAAATAGACAGGCAAATAATGTAATTTACCACTGGTGTTTTTATAACGGAATACCTTTCGTTTTCTTTACGTTTCGTTATTTTTACTGTATCTGAATATTATCATATCATAGCGAATATAAGTTTACCTACTAAAAGCTTCCATGTGTCTTCCATTTTGACTTCTGTAGCATAATCATGATATTATTAAAGTACTATATGTTTAAGGATATACATAATTTTTAACGGACTTCAAAAAAGGAGGAGGTTTGTTACCTTAGAATAATATGGTTTCACTTAAATTTGAGCTCGATTTGACAAGTAGTTTTTGAGTTATCCCTTATTTTGAACTCGGTTATCGTATTTTATAATATAAAAATAGTTCTATAGTAAAATCCTAGTCAGAGAGTTCATAAACCTCTTCAACAGTGTTGCCAATGCTACGGCAATTACCGTGTTCTACGGCTTTCAGGCCAAAAAATCACAAAATCTACGGTCTACGGCCCGAACCCTAGGGCCGTAGCAAAATCTACGGCTTTTCCGGCTTTTCGCAAATTCTACGATCTTTTTGTTATTTATTATTTTTGCAGACATTTAACGAATGTTAAAACCCTTAAAACAGCGCCAATAGGCTAATATGAAAAGTGTTTCTTGTTTTGTGGACATCAAATTCACTGCCAACGACCTTTTTTTTTTTTTTAGTCCGAGCGTCCGAGCGTGGTATATATTGGCTTAATTGGATAGCATAATATATTGGCAGCTGTGGACACGGCCCACAGTTGATCTTTTTCTATAGAAACACGGCTTTTTTGTCTAATGTACACGGCCTTCCAAAAATTTTCATTGGCAACACTGCTCTTCAAATAAGTACCGTAGCTAGAGTTGAGTTTAAAGTCACAATTTGGATCATTAAACAGGACATCCTTCCCCAGCTGGTGCCTTCTAAATTGTACTACACATACCCGTTCAAAGTTATGAGACAAACTAACAACACATGTGGCCGACAGCTAGAACTGTCTTGTCTAAGGTTTCAGCACTAAAATATTCATACGACACTTTGTGAATGTCTACGTCACTCTTTACGGATTTAGTTAATCAATAAAGTTGTTATTATTTTATAGTATTACTAGCTGGCCGGGCAAACGTTGTTCTGCCAAAAATTTTTTAGGGGTAGGGGGATGAAAAACAGATGTTGTCCGATTCTCCACTTTAGCCGATATGCACGCAAAGATTCATGAAAATCGGTCAAGCCGTTTCGGAGGAGTTCAATTTCAAAAAAGCGTGACACGAGAATTTTATATATTAAATTTTATTTTACGCTAAACTTGTGCATTTGTACCTTGATTGTAATGTAAGACTGTAATTTATTAAGTACTGTGAAGTAAATATGTGAGTATAAACTATTACAAACGCATGTTTATGTTCCTACGCATGAACTGTACATTTACTAATCTATACATCTATACAAATAAATAAAATTGGAGTGTCTGTTTGTAATATTACAATAACCACTTTTTACTAAGTGCATTTGGATGTACTATACATGGTACATGTACCAAAACAATTTTTTTTACAATTTTTCTCAGTCTTTCTGACTGTTTGTTGCGGCTAATCTCTGAAATGGCTGGACCGATTTTAACGGGACTTTCACTGGCAGATAGCTGATGTAACAAGGAGTAACTTAGGCTACTTTTATTTTAGAAAAAATGGCATGTTGCAGAACAACGTCTGCGGGGTCAGCTAGTTTACTAATAAGTTATAAAGTTTTCATGTAAATTAATTCCGTTACAATTCGTAATAAGAATAAAGTTCTTAATCCCGACTTATTTCTTATTTAGTAAGGCCTGTAATTCTTGCACAATTCTTAATATTAAACTAATTGCAAAATATCTAACCAATAAATTTATCAAAATACGTAACATTCTGTTTTTTACTTTTAAATTGTATGTTATTGTATACTAATGTATACTAAATTACAAACTTATGTCGGACATTGTATACCCATTAGTCGTTAGTCGATTTTTGCAAGCTATTTCATTTACCCTAATTCATCTACAGATTAATCAATTTAGATAACTTCAAAGTATTTTTATTTTACCACACAATAAAATTCAATTATTTTTAAGTATTTTTAAGTACGACATCTTCATATTAAAGCAACAGTTAACCCTTCAAGAAAAAATGAGTTAGTTTGTAATAAGAAAAAATAAAACATTATTTGTTTAGGTCAACTATATGGAAATTGACTTTCCACGATGTGATCTTTCGATTCGTTATCTTTTTGTGGGTCACATGTTATTATGTGAAAATTGTGTTTACTTTTTGTTAAGGGTTTCTTGGGAATATCAAAAACTATATCTGATTAAACCGGGCTATTATGTTATTTTAAATCACATTCATAAAGATATTCGCTTAATAGGCGAGGTAACTACATATTTTCGTCTCGAACTGACATTCATTGTATTTATACTTGTAATATACACTAAGGTGATAATTACCTTAAGGCCAATTAACAGCTGTATTTATGCATGTATACGCCATTGTTATTTACGTTGGGTGCCCTATGATAAATAAATAAATAAATCGAAAAAAATAAAGCTTAAAATAAATGAAGCATTTCGTTCACACAGTCATCAGCAACATTATAAAATATGTTTCGATTGGTAACACACATACCCGGGTAACAAACCTTGTATGATTATGTCTGTTGGCAATTTTAACTTCCACTGCACGAACCAAATTATTATATTGTAATCTAGTGTCTATCTAGATAAAAAGATTTCATTTAGCTCTTGACGTCTATCAAATTTCGATCAACGGTTTTAATTCGTTTTGTACGCAGCAGGAGTGTCACAGAATATTTTTGAAGTGAAAACTTCTTTAGGTGCGTTGGGCATTTTTTGAGATGGGATGAAACCATACAGTTCGCGACACCGTCATCGGTTTAATCGACACCTACCTGTGGCGCCATCTCTGAAAGAAGTGCAGAAATATAGTTGCTTAATTAACAGCTCGTATTAATAATCATGATAATAGTTTACATATATTTTACAGGGCGTTGGCAGCCATTCACTAAAAATGTAATGAATAAAAAATACGTTATTTCAAAGTATTTCCTGCACAATAAAATATTTCCTGAAAATTCAAAAAATACACACATAATTGTTCAAGTTTTCACTTTTTTTATAGAATATAAATTTTAATAGAATATGCCTTTTTGTGTTTTTTATAGAAATGATTGTTTGATTGGAAAGGTTTATATTGCTGTCTTTGTGTTTGGCATAAATATGATATTATTAAATTAAAGTGAAGCATGCCGCATTAAATGTATGAATCACAAGCAGGCTGCATACAAAAAGGTAATGGAATATGATTTATTCATTGTAGATATGGCGTGATAAATTATTGGGAGAACATATAGCAATAGTTAATACCTTGCTTTACATTATTTTGCTTTATACTGTATGCTTGAGCAAGTATGAGAACTTGCTCTACAAACTTTAGAGCAACAAAACTCTATAAAGATTCATAAGCATAGCAGATATTGTGAATCATTCATGAGGATTGCGGAATTTGAAACGAGTTGTCAGAAATGAAAACAATACCAGATTCCATCAACAATCAATCCCAGACTCACTGAAATAAAAATCCTCAATGCCTTCGAATCCAGGCTATGAGGTCAGGCAAGAAAAGTCTTGCAGTTCATTTGTTTGTTAATCATCTTTAAGGTCGTAGCACACATATCAACTCGTAAACAGAACGTAAACGTATCAACTCTTGCATTTCAGTATTCTTTGTATGAAACTCCCTACTGTAAAGCACACTTATCGGAATCGTAACGTAATCACCTCGCCTCGAGACAAGCTTACGAACCGCGGTACGGTGCGTGGACGACTTGCTGTACCCGCGCTTACGTCTCACCGTACGCTATCCTTCGACTTTCCGTTTCCTCGTGCACGCCCCGCGCCGCGGCTACCGCTGCGTCGGCGAACTGTCATTAACGAGGCAACTTCCAGTCTTGTTGCGCGCTTGTTTTATTGAATTTGGAACCCGCCTAGCCGTCAACCAGCGACCGGCGAGCCGTAAGCGCGGTGTCGCCTAGCCGTAGCCGAGTCGACTCGGAGCTGCTGGTCGGTTGGTAACGCGCTTACGTTAGGTTGACGGCGAGACGATCCGGTGACGATCCCTTTCCGAGTTGATATGTGTGCTACGACCATTATATTGAAAATGAAGTATCTATTCGCTACAACGTCATTCATTCAGATGAATATTTCTTGTCAAAAAAACCAGCTCCAAAATTAGGTATAACTCAAAAACTACTTGTCAGATCTTGCTCTTTAAGTGAAACTACATGACAAGAACCAGCTTTCGATTAAAAAAAGAATCATAGTTAATAGTATCAGGCGTTACTTTGCGAAAATCCATTGTTATTAAGTTAGTATTAGTCTACTTTGCAACAATTCGCGGATAACATGTATGATGGTATATATAATACTTTAACACTTGCATGGCACTCTCACTCTCACAACGGAAACATGCACTACAATAATTAAAAGTATATACCAACATACATACCAGCACCAACACACTTTGCGACTAACTATCGTAGAGTTAACTATCCCTGATGATGCTCCGTTTCGGGGCGAAACACGTATTGGTGCTCAAAAGTATAATATTATTGCAAAACCATCGATATAAAATTTAAATATTCTTATTTTCAGCCCAAACCATTTATGTTGCAAGATTCCACACGTATGTGTGGCAGAAATAGCAATTTCAACAAAACAGTGAATAGGTATATTTCATTCAGAAACGTTCACTAAGTCCGGTTTACACGTATTAAGTAGTTAAGTAGATAAGTAAATTTTAACTAAATTTTAAGTGAATAATTTTTAGTGTCCGTCCACACGTAATAATTTAGTAAAGCTTTTTAGTTCATACAATTCTACTTAACTACTTTAGCATTTTACTAAATAACTTAATTACTTAAGCATTTTACTAAATTTTAACTTAAAAGTGCCTGTCCAAACGTGTTAAGTGATAAGCCCCGCCCACCTACTTAACAGAAAATAGAAAAATTTCTAAATTACTTATCTACTTGATTACTTAACTACTAAATTACTAAACTACTAAATTGTCCGTTTACACGTATTAATTTACTTAAAATTTAGTTAACTACTTAACTGCTTAATACATGTAAACCGAACATAAAAGTGTCCAACGGCCACCTTAGCAGCTTCGTTAATTAACTAGGTCTCCGATAATACAGAACTAACATGGATATATATTGGGTAAAGATTATTATCGAGATAAAAAAGTATCTACACGAAGATTTTTCTTCGGTCTAGGCTTTGGTTTGGAGGAAATTGGATGTAATTAGTTATTTGTACGTTATTGTTTCTTTATTATTTTGTCTACTTATTACCTTTAATATGTTTGTATGTAGTATAATAACAGTTTTCTTGCAGTTTTGACTACAGATAGCGATACCTGAAGGAGGTTTAAATTTGTTTTTAATTTGGTTTTTGTAATAGTTCGATAAGTACTCTAGAGATTGGTTAGATTTTGCGTACTTACGTAATTGAGTACGTCTTTTTATGACGTTGTTGTATATCACGTGAATATGATCAAGAATCTATGTGCCCCTGAAAAAAGTAAAAAGGAATCGCCGAAAATTCTCCAAGCGATTGAGCCCCTACTGTGTGTGTAAGTAACACACGTGCGCACATGAAACACACTCAAAAAATCAATCTCCAATCTGCCGGAATGACACGAGTGTTGTTCTGAAGGGTCATTCCTCACTTTGGGACGCAGCCTCTCCGAATACAAAGACCTGTCACACGGAAAATGGCTACTAGCCAGGCAACTTCAAGGTACGTCCACTTTTGTGCTTTGATGCTTAGAAATACGCTTATAGTTAATACTTAATAGTCAGAAAATGAAAGCATGAAGCACAAACACACACACACACACACACACACACACACACAGAGAGAGAGAGAGAGAGAGACACGCACACGCACGCACTCACGCAACACAAACACACAAACAAACACACACACGTCATAATATGTACACACTATAAATTATGTTTGTTACCATTTACTGTGGCACTTAAATTACTATACTTAATTAGTAGCTTACCCGGCAATTAACCTTTTTCTCAACATTGGGGCCTCATTTATCTCACACTTCAGCATTTACTTAAAAACTTTATTATCACAATATATATTTTTCACCTTCTTTGTAATGTAGTTTCATCTCCTCTCTACCATGTTTTATAGTTTGTATAATTATGTATTACTCACTTTATAATATCATATACCTAAAATATTAATAAACACATATAATTAGTAATTATTAAGTAGTAAATTATGTTCAAAAATGGATTGTTTTGCTTTTAAAATAATATTAATATAATAACAGTAATAAAACAGACACCACATGTAGAACTAAGCGAAAAAGTAGAAAAAAAGAAAGTCTAGTCCCCACACTGTAAACCAGCAGTCGTGGTTGCTAGCCGTTCCATGGCATAGACTTACGGTAGTCCTTTTTCGTCAGGTGACATGGTACCCACGAAATATTTTGTTTTATGTCAAGCAGTAATTTAGTAACACGAAATAAGTGTTATTTTCTTTCTTCATTTCTTTTATATTATTCTTATTTTTTTTCTTCTTTTCTTTCTTTAAATAGGGAATAAGATTACTTTACTTTGCAGGATTGAATCACGGACGTAAAAAAAAAGGCGGACGTAATCCCAAGAACAAATTCAGTGAAGCACCCATAGGAATACCAACTCTGTATTCGTACAAGTACACACACCCACACATTGACACCATACGGCTACGACATTGACACCATCGCGAATCAAAAATTACAAAATTACGCACACATGGTAAGCGAGCTGTCAGCTGTCAGCTTCACTCTCGATTAGACAAGGTTACGTCCGTTCTTTTTTTATGTCCGTGGATTGAATATTGATGTTCCAAAAACAGTTTATTAAAACCACTTTGTCCCATAGTTATTAAAACCAATTAGCGCACCACTAGACTTTTAGAAATTAATTTGGGAAAAATATAAAAAATATGATTATAAATATACACTGATAGCCTGATTCCCTGAGTCATGGATGTCATGAAAAACATACAAATTCAAGATCACATACAAAGTTCTGCCTCGCTGGGAATAGAACCTTGGACGCTTCGATGGTGGTCGGGCAACGATAACTATCATATTACACGGATCATTACTTAATTACTACATTCACTACAGAATGAATTCAAGAGATTACAAAATAATCGCTCAGATACAATACAATATTCCATTATTTGAGGACCATTATGCTGACCGTGAACCCTTTTCTTCTATTATCTTTCATGTAAGTAAATGTTGTATTGTTTTTAGCTATAATTTGTTGCTGTAGATAATTTAGGTGAAATAAACAATTCTTTCTTTCTTTCATTCATTACATTAATTACGCAAAGTAAAGTTTCCAGATCATTTTCTTATTTTCAATTCAGATCCCAGGTATATTTAATTCAGATCCCGTTAAAACCATTATAACTTCTTGCATTTATTTTGCTTACCGCGTTGTTCGCTCATTGAAGTTTTCTACTTATGCTTCATTATTAATTGAACTTCATTAGGAAGCGCAGTTTCTTAACTCGAGATATTTAAGAGCCCACTACGAACACCGAAGATGAATAATACATGAAAATGGGGCTAGTAAATGAGATTCTTATGTTAAATAATGAAGCATTAACTACCTTCATGTAAAAATTTTGGTGTCATAAAGATTTAAGGATATGTTATTGAAGGTTTTGGATAAGGAAAATGGTGTTATTTTTAAACCGACTTCAAAAAAAGGAGGAGGTTCTCAATTCGACTGTATTTTTTTTTATGTTTGTTACCTCAGAACTTTGGACTGGGCGAACCGATTTTGATGATTGTTTTTTTAATCGAAAGCTGGTGGCTGTCATGTGGTCCCACATAAATTTTACTGAGATCTGATAATGGCATCCATGAGAAAACCACATAAGTCTTAAATTTGTGTTAAGATGTGCGCGACATATTGACGAATAACTCAATATCACGCTAACCGATTTCGATGATTCTTTTTTTAATCGAAAGCAGGTGCTTGTCATGTGGTCCTACATAAATTTGAACGAGATCTGAAAAGTAGTTTTTGAGACTTTGAAGTCGGTTATTTTTTGTTAGTAAAATTTAGATTATTTATACTCTTAAAGCTTAAGACCTCAATATTATTTCTCGACACTTGTGAGAGTTACCAATTACAATTCCTGGATTTCAATGCAATAGCAACAACACCTAGAGGGCTATTCTCTAAAATACAAACTCGAAATCGAAGCTCACTCAAGTGAGACTCGAAAGCGAACTTGCATCATCTTGATATGTCATTCTCTAACAATCTAGTACGCACTTGCGAAGTGAAGTGAGTCTCGAACTCGAACTTCAAACGACTAAAGATGGCCTTGGTATGGCATTCTTACCGTATACATATATGTCATTCTCTAATCATCTAGTACGCACTTGCGAAGTGAAGTGAGTCCCGAACTCGAACTTCAATTTTGAAACTCATGGCGGATTCTGCTGTCGAATTATAAAACAGAATAGTCATGCTGAAAAGATTGACACTAAGAACAAAAGCTATGAAGATAGTTTTATTTGAAGAATTTCAGCCATTTTGAGGGTCAGTCTGAAAACCAGCGGCCGTGGTTTTCCGCGACCAGTATGCTGAGCGTGAACCCTTTTCACCTATTATCTTACTCTTGTTGTATTGTTTTTAGCTATAATTTGTTGCTGTAGATAATTCAGGTGAAATAAACATATCTTTCTTTATTTCTTTCAATTCCTCTGACAAAGTTTGTCGGAGACTGTATGTCTGAGTATCGTTAAAGATCAGCAAAAACCCCTAAGGGATCCCCTAATGGGGTAGTATTGTCATTAATTAAGAGTCATACGGAAGCATCACATTACCTTATTTGCATGGAAATAGTCGAGGAATGAATATGAATTACGTCTGGCTCACGAGCATAGTAGTTACAATGCTAATACGAAGAGGATGATAAATATGGAGATGAATTGTGACGACCGGGGCACTGAACCTCCAGGAGAAGTTATATTTAAACTTAAACTCTTTATTTTGATTCAAGTTAAAATCTTGTAAAGCAAAAGCATGTTTATGTGATATTCAATAGTTAAGTTTTTCAAGGAAATAGCCGGCAAACGAGCTAATGATCCACCTGATGGTAAGTGGCTATCGTCACCCATGGACATCAGCAACACCAAAGGCATCAATGATGCGTTGCCGGCCAAAAAGAAAAAAAGAACTGGCTCTCAAGCCCCCAGCCGGAACACGACGAGTCGTTTGGCGGCTGACTCAAGCTCAAGTGTGGTAGCTATCAAGGCGAACCTCATGGAGAAATAATAATAGTAATAATGGTATTAATTAACAATTAAAATCATTATTGCCAATATAGTCCCTGCGAGGAGCCCTACCACCAGCGGGCCGGATACAGTCGCCTCTGACGACACCTATCCGGCGTGGGATTGGGGTTAGTATTTTAAGCCATCCGAATACGGCTGAAAACTCAAAGAATAAGTAACTAGGGATTGCAATCCGGAAAACCGGATCCGGTAATCCGGCCGGATCCGGCGTTTTTTACGCATACCGGATCCGGTCGAATTTACCGGATCCGGCGACCGGATCCGGTCACGCAAATTTTTGACAAAATAACCATCCTGTTGCTTGTGTAGATGCTGTAAATGCCTGGTATAGATGTTGTAATTAATCTAGCATGGCATTCCGGTATTCCTAACGTTCAATAAGGATGTTATGTACAACACAAATTACTGAATGGATAAATTGTAAGTTATAAAAGTGTGAAATTATGTTCTCGTTCATATTACTTCTTGTTTATAATTTGTAATATTTGCCCTAAATGGATGTAGCTGTAAGATGTAGATGTATTTCAATTGATGCGCAATAACACTTCAACAGAAAAACGCCCTTAAACGTATTATTATGAAGAAGTGTAGTAGTATACATGTACACTTGTTATTGGCTCCCTTCTTAAATAAAATAAAGAGAAACAAATACAGCAATTGATATATACGTATTTTTTAAAAGATAAGTTGTATTGACAATCTGTTTTACTTCTAACTAAAATTACAGTTTTCGGACTGTTATAATATAAGGTGGCGCAAGAGTCATCATTACCCTATCGGAAGATGCTATATTTTTTTCAAATGGCGGTAAATATCAGTTTTGCTGTAACATTTGTGTAGAAAACAGATACAAAATACACGTCAATAAGACATGAATCGCTATACTCCTCAAAAACGCGGAATAATCATAATAATCTCTCGTTTTTCCTCATTTACGCTAGCCGGCATTATCGCCCGTTTTAACTTACTTTAAGTTTTTTACTTAACTTTAGACTTATTTTGGGTTCTTGGTGGGGTTTCTTGAAGTCACGAGCTTATGTCAACAAGCCTCAGTATTCTTGAAGCCCTCAAAGAGAATATCCGTCATAAATGCGGAAACCTTTCGCCAAAAGTTCTGGCGGGAGTGATGGAAAATGCCATAAATCGGGACCATACAGGCCTGATTCTAGCGGCAGCCACTTGGCTGACATATTTTTTCTACTTAATGAAAACAAATATTTAGACATGAAAAAAACACAATCCAATAGCAAAACTAAAGTTTTTCATTTAATAAAAAAAAATACAGTCAAAGAACATCGGGTGGCAACTTTTGCGCCACCCTATATGATAATCTAGCTGAACCGTAGACACTTCGCTGGGCGTCAAACATTTTTACTTCTGATGAAGTAAGAAAAAACATATTATTAACCACAGTAAAATAAAGCCTATCTCACAAAGGAATAATGTATATTTTTATTGGTGTAAAATTTTTTGAAATTACTCCAATAGTTTTTGAGTATGTCCATTATAAAAAATAAATAAAATATCAAAATTTTCCTCTTAATAATATTAAGATGATTATCATTAGGTGCTACGGCTTTATTACGGATCGCATTTGCGTTCCTTTATAATCCAAAAAAAATATTACCTCAAAAACAGTCTATATTGGAACGAGAAGTAAAAATTCTGATCACGTGATCAATCCGGTCGGATCCGATCGGATCGGATTGGTGAAAATCCGGTAAAATCCGGCCGGATTGAAAATGACACCGGATTGCAATCCCTATAAGTAACTCAATAAATAACTTTAACGCTATGAATAAGTATAAAATTTTGGAAATCCGTAAGCTATGTCCTTTGAGTGATAATTTTGTTTATACCAAGTTTTTTTTTCTGTATAATACATATCCACTGATTTTATCATATTTAGTTAACTTATTTTTCAAGCGAAATTAGAAGTAGTATTTGCATTAGTATTAGTAGAGTTTAAGATATATTCTAACACGTTGTTGTGCCGCTAATTGAAATTTTGAAAAAATATTCAATGTACAGAAAATTCGCCCTTTGAGTTTTATTACAGTATAGACCTTGAAGGCTGAAATAGTTACACAGGCCACCGTTGGTATCTAAGTGGTATCAAAAAACCATTAGAGGTTGGACCACAAATTAAAACTTATTCTTACCGGTGATTCATAGCCAATACAATTTTATAACGAAGGCCAAATCTAAAGGGTACGTATATACACGTCTATTAATATAAAATTAATGTAATAAAAAGTTACATTTTGTCTTTAAAGCAAACCATAGTTAAAATGTATTTGAACTGAATAAACGAATAAAAATTGTCACAACGTCCTCGTACAAAAGATAATTCTCAATGAAAGGTGGTCACACAAACATTTTTCAAGATAAATTCCGAAGCTGTGACTTTAATACGAAAAAGATATAATTCAGAAAGTATTTTACTTCTCTATTGTGGTTTTAATATTTTCATGGTTACGACACTGTTGTATTAATAACATACGTATAATAATTTGTGGTAATAGTCAAAATAATTACATTTAGGGCTTGTTTCACAATCTTCAAGTAAGTCCGAAGTAAGCTATTCGTTGGTTAAGTTGACATTTCGTGTATGTAAAATGACACTTTAACGTCACTTTAACCGGCGAATAGCTTATTCAGGACTCTACTTGAAGACTGTGAAACAAGCCCTTAAAGTACTGAAACTCCTTTATTGAAATAGTTTAATTAAGTTAAGCAATGATAACCTAATAGAGTGTAAGATTGTCTCTCGCACGAATGCCGAAACCAGCACACAATTGCCTCGTTCAATAAATATAAATATGTTTAACTAGCTGACCCGGCGTACTTCGTATCATATAATAAACTATTTTTTTTTCTAAAATAAAAGTAGCCTAAGTTACTCCGTGCTACATCAGCTATCTGCCAGTGAAAGTCCCGTCAAAATCGGTCCAGCCATTGCAGAGATTACAGCCAGACAGAGAGAGAGACAAAAATTGTAAAAAATGTTGTTTTGGTATATTTACCGTGTATACATCCAAATGCACTTAGTAAAAAGCGGTTATTTTAATATTATAAACCTGAGACACTCCAATTTTATTTATTTCTGTAGATAAAATGGTGATTGATCAATGGTTGTACATGGAAGATATTTTTGAGGAATATTAAAGTCTGTATCAACGTTATAGTAGGGAATTTACAATATTTTGAGAGTTGCCAAATCCCAGTGTTTGTTTTATTACAATTTCTTCCTATTTATTGACCGACTTCAAAAAAAGAGGAGGTACCTATTCAATTCGACTGTATTTTTATTTATTTTTTATGTTTGTTACTTCAGAACTTTTGACTGGGTGAACCGATTTTGATGATTCTTTTTTTAATCGAAAGCTAGTGCTTGTCATGTACTCTCACTTAAATTTGAGCGAGATCTGACAAGTAGTTATTGAGTTATCCTTAATTTTGAATTCGATTATTTTTTGTCAAGAATTATTCTATCTACAGACATGATCAGTTACAGTTTTATTAGGAGTATGTATGATGATGATGATTGTCTTCATCGTTTTTTGCACGGACATAATATACAATAACGCATCATGAAGAAACACCACCAGTAAGACTTCTTTTTATTTCAGTAAACATCAAACTAAAACCATTTGAAATATTAGTTTTCTATTTTCATAGACGAGAGGTTAGATACCTAACTTCAGAATTCTCTTTTCTTTTAGCAGACGAAAAATTTTCAGTCTCACCGAAAACTCCGTTGGCTATTACAAGCTCAATATTTTAAAAATCTGTCAGAAAAATATTCCTGAGTGTCTTTTCATGAAAATTTAAGTTACAGCACTTTGCTTCCTGACGACAAAGCGTGGAATGTTTGCAGGTAATTTATGGCAGCGATACGCGATGGTCGCTGTTTTAAACTATTTGGAATGGTCCAAAGTTACTGAATAAGATAACCATAAACTAATTTCATAAACTTTCTTATCTTAAGAGGTGGTCGTTACTGCTATTAAGTTATGAGTTAGGGATAATAGTCGTTGAGCATTACAAAGGCTCTCGTGCGTCATGAAAACTTCCAACTATTGGCCAATATTGGCCAACGGTTGGCCACTTACCTCTCTACCAATCTGCAGTGGAGAAGCTTGGTTAAGTTAAGGTCAGTAGTGGGCCATTTATGGGTTGAAGCTATGAGCGATGTTGACCACTTACCACCCATATTCGATACTACTTATATTAAATATGTTGGAGTATATTTATGTTAAAGAAATGTGTAAAAATGTAATAATACGTAGTCAAAATAAAAGCGGCCAAGTGCGAGTCGGACTCGCCCATGAAGGGTTCCGTAGCAACAAGTAACATAATATAAAAGTTCTTGTAGTTCGTTGTAACTTTGATCGAGGTAAATTGCGGTTTACGATTTATAACGTATTAAAAAAAACTACTTACTAGATCTCGTTCAAACCAATTTTAAGTGGAAGTTTGCATGGTAAAGTACATCATATTCATCCCTTTGTCGTCAACATCCCCCCGGTGCGGACGTCGCGCTTTGCTTACCGCAAGGGACTGGAATAAATTGCCTGCGTGGGTGTTCCCCTCTGATTATAATGTTGGTGTCTTCAAGTCAAGAGTGAATAGGCTTCTACTAAGTTAGTGTGCTTTACCATCCAAGGCTTCATTACTGCTTACCATCAGGTGGTTTTGTGGTCAAGCACTAACTTATTCGGTATAAAAAAAAACATATTTTTTTTTAGTTTTAACATTCTCTTATTTTAGAAGTTACAGGGGGGGGGGGACACATTTTACCACTTTGGAAGTGTCTCTCGCGCAAACTATTCAGTTTAGAAAAAAATGATATAAGAAACTTCAATATCATTTTTGAAGACCTATCCATAGATACCCCACACGTATGGGTTTGATGAAAAAAAAAATTTTGAGTTTCAGTTCTAAGTATGGGGAGCCCCCAAAATTTATTGTTTTTTTTTTCTATTTTTATGTGAAAATCTACATCTACTTAACAAGTTTCAACAGTATAGTTCTTATACTTTCGGAAAAAAGTGACTGTGACATACGGACGGACAGACAGACAGACAGACATGACGAATCTATAAGGGTTCTATTTTTTGCCATTTGGCTACGGAACCCTAAAAAAAATACAAACTTGCATTAAAAGACAAAGGAAAGAGGTAAGAATTAAAATGCTTATTAGCAAGATTCCAATTAATTAATTATGAGTAAAACTCGAGTAGGATTAAAACACCAATTTATTTGGGTATCATGGGTTCAGTGATGTGTTATTTTCTATTTTAGTTTTAGCACCACTCATGTATCAGTAATATTTATATTTTTGTTGTGGAAAATAACACAAAAAAATAAGGAACAATTCCTAAGTCCGTTAAAAAATATGACGTATGTAAATAAATTAAAATTGTATTATGTTGCATATTATAATATGCCTTGAAACAAATAAAAGAAGCCTATTAGTTAATATTTTATGTTTTTGTACAGAAAACTCCGTACAATTAAACATCTATTAGAATTAGGTAGCGACATGTACTCGTACATTAGGCACAGACTGGAATAACATAATTATATTCCGCACTAGCAGACTCGGCGAACTTCGTATCGCCTAACAAACTATTTTTTTTTCTAAAATAAAAGTAACCTAAGTTACTCCTTGTTACATCAGCTATCTGCCAGTGAAAGTCCCGTCAAAATCGGTCCAACCACTTCAGAGATTAGCCGGAACAAACAGACAGACAAATGGCCAGACAGACAGACAGACAGATAGACAAAAATTGTAAGAAATGTTGTTTTGGTATATGTATCGTGTATACATCCAAATGCATTTAGTAAAAAGCGGTTATTCTAATATTACAAACAGACACTCCAATTTTATTTATTTGTATAGATGTATAGATGTAAAGATGTATAGATGAATAAACAACGATGTATAAACGAACCACACCGGTCACGACCTTGTAGCACAGCTGGTAGTGACCTGTGAAGCGGGTCTCGGGTTAGATTCCCGATCGGGCAGATATTTATGTGACATATAAATAAATTGTACTCGGGTCATGTGTGGGTCCATGCCACCTGCGACACAGGGAATCCTAACGGGAATATCCGTATGAGTATGGAAGCGTTTATTTATTTACATCTCAGACTACAAAACAAATAAATGAATAATAATTAAACGCACTCATAGCCCCACACTAGGATTCTCTGTATCGTGGGTGCCATGGACAACACACTAGACAAGAACACAATAACAATAAAGGTTTGTTAATTTCCGTGATTCTCCACCAATCCGCACTGGAGCAACGTGGTGGAGTATGCTCTAGGCCTCCTCACGAGGAGAGACCCGTGCCCAGTAGTGGGCCATTAATAGGTTGAAGCCAATTTCCCTGATTGGATTATTAAGGGACTATAAAAGTGTTTTTCCCCATTTCTCATTCGTGATACAGGTACCTAACTGTTTTTTTAAAAGTTCAGTCAAAACAAAGAAAGAACATCGTTGTTTATTCATGCGGAATATAAATTGTTTATGTTTATTCCAGTCTGTGCCCAATGTATGTACGAGTACATGTGTCTACTAATTGGTTCTAATAGCTGTTTAATTGTACGACGTTTTCTGTACAAAAACGTAAAATATTAACTAATAGGTTTATTTTATTCGCTTCAAGGCATTTTATCATTAAGTCAAGGCAATTGTTCGTTTTTAATTACCGAAATAAAAGCCTTTCAATCGTAACAGTGACTTTGTAAACCCACTGAGACGAGAAATTTGAGTTCTATCAGCCTCATCAAGTTTCTAATTAACACAAAAAAATCATTAAAGCTCTCCTTGCGATGAAATATTGCAACGTTTCCAAAAAATGTCTTCTGAAAATCTTCACGGTCAAAATATTCGTTTTTACTGCTTTTGCGAAGCAGGGTTTTAATATCGATAAAGGTTAAAGACGACTTTGAAGTAATAGAGAAACGGAGATGTTACACGAAGGTCAAAAGTTAGAAAATGTCTTTGAAATTCGAAGCAAATTAAAGATCTTTCTCGACTTTGCCATCGTTAAAATCCTTTGGACATACTGCTGCAAGAACATTTCAAAACTATTAAACTACCTATGACGACTATTTCGGTAATTTAATATTTAATTTATGAGTTCTTTATATGTCAGTAATATGACGACCCGTGTGGCGCAATGGTTACCATGCCGGATCGCCGCACCAAGGGTCCTGGGTTTGATTCCCAGCGAGGCGGAATTTTGAATGATGAGTTTAAATTTCTATTTTCGGTCTGGGTGTGAATGTCCTTGTCTAGTGTGAAATCCTAAGGGAATCCTAGTGTGGGACTATGAGTGTGAAGCGTTATTTATTTATTTATTCATTTAATTTAATAAAAAAAAGAAAAACTACATCGATACGACCGTTATTCAAAAGAGAATGAAAAAAAATATCACAAGTTAGTAATAAAACATTTTCTGTTCTACTGTCTACATTTCACTTCACCAGTGGACAAAGCTTACTTTTACTACAGTTTTTCATTTTTATAAACCTCAGTCACAAAGATGTCGTGAAAATGTTGAAAGCACTGGCTTTTGTACGAGGGTTTGCTTGTAATATTATTTCAAAGGATTGCACCTACGTCGCGAACATTGAGTGAGTGGCTGCTCTGTTGGAACGGTAAGTGAAGCTTAAGTCTTCTATGCAATTTAAACAGAGTGAGCTAGGAGTGGCAATTGAAAACTACAGCTCAGTTTAAGTGAAAAAGTTTAGGTGGGAATCGTTTTTTTCATTAGTATCAGATAAATGAATCTTATAAAAGCTATCTTTAATTTTTAGTTCAGTCCTACTAAAGAATGTTTTGTTATTCTTTCACGTAAAACGCACTTCTGGATTTTTATGAAATTTAGCAGACAGATGTATTATTATAATGATGCCTATTTATTATCCTGGAAAAAGCAGACAAAGTCGCGCGCAGAGCGCTAGTAGGTATGATACTCAGATTAAAGGAATTTAACATGAGGCACGGACCTAAAAAAAAGACGGACGTAACCTCGTCTAATCGAGAGTGAAGCATAGCAATAGCCGCCCGCTTACCATGTGTGCGTAATTTTTGATTCGCGATTGAAGCAGTGAAGTGTCAATGTGTGTGTGTACTTGTACGAATAGAGAGTTGGTAATACTATGGGTGCTTCACTGAATTTGTTCTTGGGATTACGTCCGTCTTTTTTTTAGGTCCGTGATCTGAGGTATGATATATCATAATCATCGTCATCATCACAACACATAACTGTTCCACTGCAGGCAGTGCAATGGCTAAAATAATGTATAAGAGTTTATGAATAAGGCCGAGTATTTTCATATCAAAGTTTTTTAAACTTATAATGCTTTTCATTTTGAAGTTCCCACGAGAAAAACCACGGAACACAGACACAAGGGTTCCGTGAGAAAAACTAATCGTAAGCGTTTTAGACAGAGTCATGATTTGTCAAAGCCGTCTTTATCTCACTGTTGCTACGTTAATTAAAACCTTTCCATCTTTAAAATATATAGTTTTCTTGATTATGGAATCCAGCCTATTTTTAGAATACTGAAACATTTTACGCCGACAGAGAGAAATCCAAATCTCTTTACGAATAATCTTGCAAAAATGTTATCTTACTATGTACTTACTCTATTTTTGCGACATAAATTTTTGATAAAAATTTCTTACCTCCAACGCGACTAACTCTAAAGAATCTCAAAAAACACGTTTGATAAAATAAAATTTCCAGCAGTAAAAAACCTTTACATCTTCCTTTAATGGAGGGATCAAATAATTTTATTTACGAAGTAAAAAGTATTTTCGCGAACTGAATAACAACATCACAAGATCAGCAGTAAGCCTAGAATGTTTATATCCACATCAGTACCATGAGTTTATTGAGATGCGGATTCAGACTTATCGTAAATCGCTTTTGGATATTACCGGCTTATTGTAAAACTAGCTGTGCCCTGCGGTTTCACTCGCATTAATTTGTGGACAAAACTAAGTACTAAATATATATTCATGATATTATACAGCCTATAGCCTTCCTCGATAAATGGACTATCCAACACAAAAAGAATTTTTCAATTCGAACCAATTGTTCTTGAGATTAGCGCGTTCAACCAAACTCTTCAGCTTTATACGTATAATATTAGTATAGTTAAGGGGTTTCTGGTATTTGAGGAGAGTTAAAGTAAAATAATTCTTGACAAAAAATAACCGACTTCAAAATTAGAGATAACTCAAAAACTACTCATCAGATCTCGCTCAAATTTAAGTGGGACTACATGACAAGCACCAGCTTTCGATTAAAAACGAATCATTAAAATCGGTTCACCCAGTCAAAAAAAACAGTCGAATTGCACACCTCCTCCTTTTTTGAAGTCGGTTAATAAATAAATTCCATCATGCTGATCCCGTATATTGAAGGTATTGAACACGGAACACAGACACTCCGTGGTATTGAACAACTAAGTTCTTATACTTTACGAGTAATATATTGTTCAATATATATATATTCAATTTGAAAGTTTGTACCGATGTTTACTCCGCCACGCAAATACTACTGAACAGATTTTCATGAAATTTAGCGGACAGGTAGATCTTGCTCTGGAATACCATAAAGGGTAATTATTATCCCGAAAAACGAGGGCAAAGCAGTGGCCAGAGCGCTAGTAATATTTAACCTTTCTCCTTATGATATTGAGATTTGCAGCGTCTCACGACCTAATGTGCCCTTCGAAGCACGGAAACACTAATACGATGTCGTTTAAATTGGTCAATCACTTCCATACAACACAAGTAAGAACACAGCTTAATCTATTGGGTACATTACATTGCATACTAGTATTACAATAATAATTTGTTGTTACTAAAAAATAACATTAAGATTACCAAACTACATACTAAACATTAAAAAATAACACAAACTAACATAATACAGAAAAAGATCTTAAACCAAATTACTATAAAAATAAAAATAAAGGAATATCTATTAGGTACATAAAATTTGTATTCGTTTTATTTATTCCCGAAGAGAATGTAATTACCTCTAATTAAATTAGACTTACAAACCGATAAGCTTAAAATACGTGATCCCAACGTAAAAAAAGACTTTTTACGATGAATTTTGTGTTCCATGGAGAAATTAAGATTTTATTACGGACTATTTCTCAATTCTTGGTAATTACTGAAACAAAGCTACGATTTTATTATAATCAATACTTTAATAATTGTAACTGAATAAATATTATACGTATAATGAATGTAATTGGGGCAGCTTAGAATACTAACCCCAATCCCACGCTGGATGGGTGTCGTAAGAGGCGACTAAATCCGGCCCACTAGTGGTAGGGACCCTCGAGGGATTATATTGATAATATTGATATTAATTGTTAATTAATACCATTATTACTATTATTATTTTTCCATGGGGTTCGCCTGGATAGCTACCACCCTTGAGCATGAGTCAGCCGCCAAACGACTCATCGTGTTCCAGCTGAGGGCTTATGAGCCAGTTTTTTTTTATTTAGTACACACAAACAATTACAAAAATAATTACAAAAGAAAATTTAGTACTAGGGCACTGCTTATCCCATACAGGAATCTCTTCCAGCAGACCCGCAAAGAGGAGAATTGCATTAGTCAAGCAAACTCAGTGTGCACATGTAATACATGAATTAAAAATTTACATAAATTAAATAATTAATAAAAATTATATATAATATATTATTTCTTTCTTTCTTTTTCTTCTCTCTTTCTTGGCTGGCAACGCATTGAAAATAGTTTGTTAGGCGATACGAAGTTCGCCGGGTCAGCTAGTCATGAATATTACCCATATCACTAGAATACGGTATGTCGCGGTAAACCGTTTACCATACAATTGGATCTAAATATTTGCGTATCATTTACATAGTTATCATTGTCCCCACTGTAGCGGTTGATCGCAACGCTTCGGCTGCGGGCTAGTGTGTAAATAACCTTATTAAAGATCGGCTAATTTAAAAATGAACGCAGGGGTGGTTAAACATAACGCTATAATATTGACTATTATAATGTATAGGCGGCGATATTAAGAAAATATTTAATAATAAATTAATATAAATAATCAGTCCCATTTCAATGTTGTATTAAAAAAATATTTAGTGGGGGCATGTTCATTTTTAAAATAAACTATGTCTAACTTCCTTTAATTTTACTTATTTTTAAACTATGGTTAATAGTATCAGGCGTTACTATGCGGAAATCCATTGTTATTAAGTTAGTATTAGTCTACTTTGCAACAATCCGCGGGTAACACGTATGATGGTATATACTTTAAGACATGCGGGGCACCTCCCTCATTCTCAGTTTTAAACTTTACCTTCTGTAGTTTTATGTCCCTTAATAAAATGTATCTTCTGCTTATGTAAATAGCTGATAAACCAGCAGAAGAGCCACCTGATGTTATGGGGTCATTATTGCCCATACACCAGCAACACCACCAACGCTGCAGCGCTGCCCCAAATATGCATTTAATAACTTTAAAGATTTAATTTAATTTTAATATTATTTATTTTATTATTGTACGCTTCAGTGAAGCAGGACATAGAGACCTTATTATGTTTTTGCCTAAATATCACAATAAAATTTATATATTTGATTTGACATAGTCTTTGATCAAAAACCCCAGGTTCCGCCTAAATGACCACTCAATGTCTGGATCAAAATGACGGTCCTCGCAACGTACAATCTCTTTCCCTCCTGTTCAAGTTTTTGCAGTGCCCCATTTTCTTGATACCGGCAGCCACTAAGTTAAGTACCGACATCGACAACCCTAGACTTCGTCGGTCGGTTATAAGAACAACAAAACAATTTCGTTTTACCCTCTACGATTTTTATGTCGTGTCAGACTTACGGGTAGTCAGTAAAAAAGTTTTTTTAATTTAAGTCCTCGTGGACTTAATGCATTTTACTGTCATACGAATACTCACGTCAATACTTATATTTTGTACGTCGATATTTCGATCCAGATGAATCGTGGCCACGGCTAAACATTTAGTTTATCGAGGTACAAAATATAAATATTTTGAGTACCCGTACCCGTAAAATGTAATAATTTTCTTATAAACTGGTGATTCAAAATTAACGTTATGAAAAAACTGAACTATTATTATTATTATTATTATTGAATTATTGGAACTGAACATCCATGGTTAAAATAACCATGGATGTTTTACATTTTTCATTTAAATTAAGTACGAAGTATTACAATAATTACCAATTTGTATCAGTTTCACAATAATTAAAGTACGAATCATAATTACGCAATTAATGTTTCCAATAACGATAAATACACTGAGTCAAATGAAATTTTAGTTTTAAATAGTACTATTATTTCTTCTGTGGTTTTAATCAAAAATTAAGTAGGTAAAATTATTGCACCTATTTTTTTATGGAAATAGCCGGCCAACGAGCTGAAGATCCA
The DNA here is from genome assembly GCA_951805285.1 of Thymelicus acteon. Taxonomy (NCBI): domain Eukaryota; kingdom Metazoa; phylum Arthropoda; class Insecta; order Lepidoptera; family Hesperiidae; genus Thymelicus; species Thymelicus acteon. Next base: position 3,029,798 of record OX638229.1, read on the forward strand.
CCAGATGGTAAGTGGCTGTCGTCGCCCATGGACATCAGCAACACCAAAGGCATCACTGATGCGTTGCCGGCCAAGAAAGAAGAAAAAGACACCTATCCGGCGTGGGATTGGGGTTAGTATTCTAAGCCGTCCCAATACGGCAAAAAAACGAGTTAATAAAGTAAGGTAAAACGTGGTACGGTAGAGTCAAGAAGAGTGGAATTAAGCAGACTTAAATAGAATAACAGTAGAATGTAATAGAAAAGTTAAATATAAATATAAATAAAATATAAGTATAAATATTGGGAATGCTGGGATATAACACGTTGGAATTGCGCCGCAACATCGCCTTGATAGAATACTTTGTCCAACTACTTAGGGGTAAGTTGTGTAATCCATCAGTGCTAGAACTGATCCCACTGTACGCCCCAAACAACTACGTCTGGGCGCGACGCCATCAGTTGTTCTCGATACCAAGATGCAGGCTGATGCGGGTAACGGAGTCTCCCCTTCTTAGAGCGCTGATCTTGCTCAACGGCTTAGTGGCTTGGGATCGTGAAATTGATGTGTTCTGTACACCTATTGCTGCATTTCGCAGGACAGCAGGAGAGTACCTTGAAACGCTTGGCAAGCGAATTGGGTGAACTATCTGTCATGTTTGCTAAGCCTGTAAATTATATAATAAAATAAATAAATAAATAAATAAAATAAATAAAAAGAATCTTGACCGTGAAGTGTAAAGGTGTCGTAACACTAAAGTGGTTCATGTACAAAAAGTATAGAACGTGCATGTTATCTCCCCGCGAGTGCTTCCAGCGATGGTATTCTCCATTGAGGTTATTTTATCTTAATCATATCTACATAAAAGTTAGATGGCATTCGCTATCTCTAGCTTTATCCCTGAATGTAAAAATATAAAATCTTACATCCATTTTATATAATGTTTTGATGGTAGTTACCAACGGTATAATTTTCACTCACAATGTGTCTGCAGGTATGCTTATAAATAGGACTGACAAGGTTCCAAATTAGTTTGTTATCCGAAAATGCCTAGGGTCATAAGCAATTATATTGTAATGTAAAAAAGAGGTAGCTACGTCACTAGCGCGCCGACGATGAAGAGCGTAAGAACAGGCAATTGACCGTTCTGCTCGTAGTCGCTATGTCAATACAAAGCACGCTTTTGTTGCTGTAAGAAGTGCTTGACATTTGACAAACACCGTTAAAATTCCTTCGAGTATTATACCAATGTGATTGGTGTAGTGAAACAAAAGATAAACGTGTGTGTGTTGTAGCTCTTTTCGGAACAGATTTTTCGGTTGATTTGTAAGGGTATAACTATCTAAATTTGTCATAAGCAGCTCTATCCATCCTACTCCAAGCCAATCTTCTCTGCCAATGCTGTGCTACGGCAGTAGACAAGGACAATAGCGCAATGGACAAAGCTTTCTCGTGCTAGAATTCACTAGAATCTGCGTCTTTACTTGTCTGACTGTCTGATACTGTGTCTCGAGCATATCGCGAGATAACACTTGCACGTTTATACGCATGCTAGCGTATATAAAATACCTAATGCGTTTAACATAATTAACAATAATTTATGCAAATTAATGAAATGGTCGACTTGATGTGACGATAGCCACTTATCATCAGGTGGATTGCTTGTGCTATTTCCATAAAAAAAGTAAGACATTCTCTTACTTTAATCGCCCCTTAGTAAAGAATCATCATACAAATTCTGTACTAAGCAGCGATTTAAATAACCGTTAGTGACTCTGAGTTGGGGCGTAATTGTAACAGAGTCTCTAATTCTGTTACAAAGTTACTAATTAATGAGCTGCTTTTGAGTAATTGTTACTAAGACATGAATTTTCGGAAGCGTTGCAAGCACTGGTTACTGAGATAATGGTCTTTAAAATCTTATTTAAACAAAGCATCCATGTATTCTGAGAGTTTGAGAAACTGCTAACGCAAAACATATTTTTCTCACATTCTTTAGGCACAAATCGCATGCGCGTTAACCTGAGATGTTCGTAACTATAACTTGCCAACTTATTCTTAAGTAACATTCTGCAAGAGTTGGCGACCGCACACTTTGGGCTCACCAAGTTTGTGAACTCCACCACCTCAAATATTCATACTTTTAACTTTACTCCGACGAATTCCATACGTACTAACTCTAACTTAGGTCAGAAAACTCCAAACACTGAACTTGTTACTAAGTCCTTACTTCAATTGCCAAGACAAAGAAATAAAATGTTATAAGTCAGATTGTAAAAAATATTACTTGAACACAAATTATTACAGTCCAAAGGACTGAGATAAAACAGACGAGTCGTCTGACAGACTAGTTTTCAAGCGTTTAGAAACATAATATAAAAATTTATTTTTATATAGATTTGAAAAGATATATTAATAACTAGCTTCTACCCGCGACTTCGTCTGCGTGGACTTGGGAATTAGTAATCAAAAAAGATCCCGGCCAAATGCGAGTTAGAGTTGCGCACCTAGGGTTCTGTCCAAACTTACAGGACCGAATCACCTCGCTGCATAGGTGAATAAAGTCTACTGAAAGTAGACTTAAGACACCTGGGTGAATTAACTCAGGTGAAGGCAAAGTCGACGGCCGCGGCACCGAACATAAGAGCAATGTCAAACAAACTTTGCCGCTGGAAAACTGTCGTTCCCATATATAGACATAGCGATCAATTAACCAAATATCTACTATTATTCAATCAATTTAAAAAAAACTTAAACATATTTAAGTTTTTGCATTACTAAGATAATAGGGTCGACAGACAGATAGACTGACAACGAAGTGATCCTTAGGTTTACGTTTTTTCTTTTGAAGAACAATACCCTAAAAAATATTCAAAAATTCTATGTAGTAGGTAGCACATACATAAAAGCAGTCAAAATAATAATTGTAACCTGTAAACACAACTTCCATACTTAAATTATTATACTTTTCTTAAAGGAGTAGATCCATCCCCGAGCCTCGAACTCGAACGACCCGATCCCGACGAACATGTGCCCTATTTTTTAATGCGGGATATAAAATAACTGGGAGCCATATTTCTACGTAAAAATTATCCTACTAATATTATAAATGTGAAAGTTTGGATGTTTGGATGTTTGGATGTTTGGATGTTTGGATGTTTGTGACTCAATCACGCAAAAACGGCTGAACGGATATGGATAAAATTTGGCACACGGATAGCTTTCAACCTAACTTACCAGATAGGCTACTTTTTATCCCGGAAAATATACCTGTTCCTGAGGGATAAGAGGTACAATTTAGTCATAGAAAAACAGTTTGCCGTTTTTCGTCACACTGACATGACAGATGAACGAAATAAAAATGGCCGAACTTCAATCAGCTGATTAAGTGATTAAGTTGTAATATGGTTAATTGTTTTTAATAACTAACATTATACCAATTGTGCGGTGATGCACATTGTGACAATTTTTATCATACAATGCAAGGTTTAGTAGCCATCGATCTTGTATAAAATCAAATAAATCAACAAAACAATTTTTGTGGTAAACTAAGGCTGCTTACATACTAGCGTTTATAAAGCGCTTCATGCACCCAATGAGCAATCAATGAGTTACAAAAAATAATAATTTTACGATAAAGAAAATTACTGGTAGCTTATCATTGAAGTATAATGTAGTAAAGTACCAGAACAGACAGCGCGAACAAAATTTGTGTAGCGTCGGTAGGTTCTGTTTTTTAATCGAACGAATCCATTGAAAATTGAAGCCTACTGTAGCCAAGTTATTGGGCCAAACATAGTATTCGCTGTATCGGTTATATACGCCAGTAATAATACTTCAATGTAGCTTATCAAGTTTTTTTCCTACCTTTCAATAAGAAGTGCTATCGAAGTATTATAAGATATCGTATCAGGTTTAATTGATTGCAAAAGATCATCAAATTTGGTTTTTAACATTCGTAAATGTCTTTCTATTTTTTATATTTACTTTATAGTAAAAAATATTAATTTTCCTGAACCGATTGAGCAAGTCATTATTAAAATGTCGGATGAGTGCGTACGTCTTTAAAATCCTAGTGCGGTTTTAGCCTAATGTCAAAATTACTTTATTTTTCTATAGCTATGCATGCGTTTAGGCCAGTAATTTTTTGAATCACTGATTTTAGCCATGGATATATTACTCTAACTGGATACATAACTTCGTAGTTGTACCTGAAGATCGATGGTGGCATAAAATAATGACCATTTTTGTATTGTGTCCATGTTATCTATAGTCCCAGGATATAATTATCTTTCGATTGTGATTTTTTATAATGGTTTAAAAACATCTAAGATACAATTATAATATAGATGTACCATAATTGTGTACCTTAATTTTCAATTTAATTTTAATGCAATTATTTAAATTAGGTAATTTTGAAGAAATTCTTATAAAATGTATATTATTTCAATATTATAATTTTTGCCACCAGAAGAATTACATATATTTTGAAGAACCGTATCAAAATAGGACATAATTTTTCTAAGTGTGTACACCCTACAATTATGAAGGACAACCTCAATCCGGCCTGTGATTGGTCGAATGGTCATTCCGATATGACGTCATTGATCTTCAGGTACCTCTACAAAGTCTATGATCCAGACAGAGTAATATATCGATGATTTTAGTTAATACGAGTCAATGATGTTGTATAAATTCTTTGTTTAAGAAGCAATTTGGATTATGCTTTTTTGTATAACATTGGGTATTTTGTCAAGTAAATCCTATTGAAATTCAGTGAGGAGCTGATGATGGTATCTGGAGATAAAGAGTACTAAATATCTGGAGATAAAGGAACTCCTCAATGGTAGAAAAAAATAGGTATAACGGTGTTTAAAGATATTTTGTTTTCGTTATCGTTGACATTGTAAAATCAGCTCTTCATTGACCAACTAAGGGTCTCATGACGTGTCTTGGAGAACAAATAGGTAACTCCTGAACGGGTGCAAATTACTTAACAGGAATATTTAATAAAGAGTTTTTAGTAACGTTGACATTGCAAAACCAGTACATTAATGACCAACTTAAGGCCTGTTGGTGTACTTATCTTGGAGGTTAAATATGTGAATCTCGAACGGATGGGAATATCTGAACAAGATTTAAAAATATTTTTGTTAGTAACGTTGAAACTGCAAAGCCTATATACATCATTGAGCAACTTGAGCCTGATGGTGTATCTTGGGTACACAAAATAATTATGCCATGCCACTAAAACGCAGACGTGTCTGTTCACCGCAAAACGGAGCCTGTTTACCTTGGCTCCCACTTTCCGGAATGTATCCCTGGAATGCACTGACCGCCTACAGTTATTGGAAGTCGAAGTTTCCTCGAACCTCAACTATGAAAGGTTCATCGAATCCAAAGCTAAAGTGGCTGCAAGAAAACTTGGGGTCCTTGCAAGGGTGCGCCAGTACTTCTCACCGAGGTAGATTTTAACAATATATAAAGCTCAGGTTCGGCCATGTGTGGAGTACTGCTGTCACATTTGGGCCGGTGCCGCAAAATGTCACCTTTCAGCCTTAGATTCGCTGGAGAGGCGTGCAATGAGGTTCATTAACGACCCAAACTTGGTGGTAACCAACCTGCAAAGCCTCGCTCACAGGCGCAGAGTAGCCAGCCTCTCGGCATTCTACAGGATGCATTTTGGAGATTGTGCTCAGGAATTGCACGAACTAATTCCCCCATCCCCGTTCCTCCATCGAACAACCCGTCGTACGGCAAGCATCCATCCATATGTCGTGAATATCCCACTGCTGCGAACGGTGTATCGACACGTCTTCTTTCATACTGCGTGCCGCAAAGGACTAGAATAGCTTGCCTGCGTGGGTGTTCCCGTCCAAATACAATGTAGGTGTCTTCAAGAAAAGAGTGAATAGGCATTTATTAAGTTAGTGCATTCACCATCTTGGACTCCATCGCCACTTACCGTCAGGTGGGATTGTTGTCAAGCACTCATTTTATGTTAAAATAATGGAACTTTTATGTGAAATAAGCTAATGATTGACTAAAAAGCCACCTGATGGTAAGCGGGAATGAAGTATGGGTGGTAATAAAAAATAGGGAAGCTATTTTTCTTGAGGACCTCGTCCCAGATGTGAGTGGCATACGCTAGAAGATCTCACGTCGACCGGTTTCGGCGGAACCCGTACTGCCTGTCGCTAAGAACATCATTGTATTCTAGATATACCATGAGGCGCGTGCTAAATATACATATTAACAGCAGTTATTATATGGGCGATTGTTGTTGTTGGTAACATTCACATTGCAAAACCAGTACAACATTGACTGAAGTCCAGATAGTGATCTTAGAGATAAAATAATATGTAATTCCTGATCGGGTGGCAATAACGGAAACACTTTTTTAAAATATTACATAGTTGGTTGTAATTTGACATTGCAAAACTAGCATATTATTGACCAAACTTAGGGCCTGGTGGTATATCTTGAAGACCAAATAATTATGTAACACCTGAACGAACGGAAATAACGAAATTGATATCAAAGATATTTGTTGTTGTTTTTAAACCATTTTTAAAATGAAATTAAGTGAATGTTTCTTATTCACAGACGCTTAAATTGCTAAAGGAATTTAGTTTCAGTTTGGCTCCCAGATATTTAATATCCCACATTAAAGGATAGGGTACTTTTTATATCGGGGATAGATTTTACTATAATACGAGTACTTATGGTATTTATTTTGTATTCCGATATTTCGACCCAGTTGCGTGGATCGTGGTCCATGGTGGTTAAGTTTAAAACTGAGTGAGTTAAGTTTAAAATTTTGTATCGGGGATAGACCGTTCCCTCAAGATAAGTGGTGTAATTAAAAATGGCTAGCATAGAATTTTTGTATCATATCTTTTATTAATCACACTCTTCATTCCTCTAAGGATCCAATTCTGAAGTCCACGCAGACGAAGTCGCGGGTAGAAGCTAGTGAATCTTATAAAACTTTTGACGACCCTGTAGCCTAGTTGGTAGCGACTCTGCCAGCGAAGCGAGGGGTCCCGGGTTCGATTCCCGGCCGGGGCAGATATTTATGTGACAGATAAATATTTGTACTCGGGTCATGGGTGTGATTGTGATGTGTTATATGTGTCGTCCATGCCACCCGCGCCACAGGTAATAACCTACTGCGGGGGTATGAGTGTGTAAGCGTTTATAAAAGCTATCTTTAATTTTTAGTTCAGTCCTACTAAAGAATGTTTTGTTATTCTTTCACGCAAAACGCACTTCTGGATTTTTATGAAAAGCAGACAGATGTATTATTATAATGATGCCTATTTATTATCCTGGAAAAAGCAGACAAAGTAGCGCGCAGAGCGCTAGTAGGTATGATACTCAGATTAAAGGAATTTAATATGAGGCACGTACCTAAAAAAAAGACGGACGTAACCTCGTCTAATCGAAAGTGAAGCATAGCAATAGCCGCCCGCTTACCATGTGTGCGTAATTTTTGATTCGCGATTGAAGCAGTGAAGTGTCAATGTGTGGGTGTGTGTACTTGTACGAATAGAGAGTTGGTATTACTATGGGTGCTTCACTGAATTTGTTCTTGGGATTACGTCCGTCTTTTTTTTTAGGTCCGTGATCTGAGGTATGATATATCATAATCATCGTCATCATCACAACACATAACTGTCCCACTGCAGGCAGTGCAATGGCTAAAATAATGTATAAGAGTTAATGAATAAGGCCGAGTATTTTCATATCAAAGTTTTTTAAACTTATAATGCTTTTCATTTTGAAGTTCCCACGGGAAAGACTAATCGTAAGCGTTTTAGACAGAGTCATGTTTTGTCAAAGCCGTCTTTATTTCACTGTTGCTACGTTAATTAAAACCTTTCCATCTTTAAAATATATAGTTTTCTTGCTTATGGAATCCAGCCTATTTTTAGAATACTGAAACATTTTACGCCGACAGAGAGAAATCCAAATCTCTTTACGAATAATCTTCCAAAAATGTTATCTTACTATGTACTTACTCTATTTTTGCGACATAAATTTTTGATAAAAATTTCTTACCTCCAACGCGACTAACTCTAAAGAATCTCAAAAAACACGTTTGATAAAATAAAATTTCCAGCAGTAAAATACCTTTACATCTTCCTTTAATGGAGGGATCAAATAATTTTATTTACGAAGTAAAAAGTATTTTCGCGAACTGAATAACAACATCACAAGATCAGCAGTAAGCCTAGAATGTTTATATCCACATCAGTACCATGAGTTTATTGAGATGCGGATTCAGACTTATCGTAAATCGCTTTTGGATATTACCGGCTTATTGTAAAACTAGCTGTGCCCTGCGGTTTCACTCGCATTAATTTGTGGACAAAACTAAGTACTAAATATATATTCATGATATTATACAGCCTATAGCCTTCCTCGATAAATGGACTATCCAACACAAAAAGAATTTTTCAATTCGAACCAATTGTTCTTGAGATTAGCGCGTTCAACCAAACTCTTCAGCTTTATACGTATAATATTAGTATAGTTAAGGGGTTTCTGGTATTTGAGGAGAGTTAAAGTAAAATAATTCTTGACAAAAAATAACCGACTTCAAAATTAGGGATAACTCAAAAACTACTCGTCAGATCTCGCTCAAATTTAAGTGGGACTACAGGACAAGCACCAACTTTCGATTAAAAACGAATCATTAAAATCGGTTCACCCAGTCAAAAAAAACAGTCGAATTGCACACCTCCTCCTTTTTTGAAGTCGGTTAATAAATAAATTCCATCATGCTGATCCCGTATATTGAAGGTATTGAACACGGAACACAGACACTCCGTGGTATTGAACAACTAAGTTCTTATACTTTACGAGTAATATATTGTTCAATATATATATATTCAATTTGAAAGTTTGTACCGATGTTTACTCCGCCACGCAAATACTACTGAACAGATTTTCATGAAATTTAGCGGACAGGTAGATCTTGCTCTGGAATACCATAAAGGGTAATTATTATCCCGAAAAACGAGGGCAAAGCAGTGGCCAGAGCGCTAGTAATATTTAACCTTTCTCCTTATGATATTGAGATTTGCAGCGTCTCACGACCTAATGTGCCCTTCGAAGCACGGAAACACTAATACGATGTCGTTTAAATTGGTCAATCACTTCCATACAACACAAGTAAGAACACAGCTTAATCTATTGGGTACATTACATTGCATACTAGTATTACAATAATAATTTGTTGTTACTAAAAAATAACATTAAGATTACCAAACTACATACTAAACATTAAAAAATAACACAAACTAACATAATACAGAAAAAGATCTTAAACCAAATTACTATAAAAATAAAAATAAAGGAATATCTATTAGGTACATAAAATTTGTATTCGTTTTATTTATTCCCGAAGAGAATGTAATTACCTCTAATTAAATTAGACTTACAAACCGATAAGCTTAAAATACGTGATCCCAACGTAAAAAAAGACTTTTTACGATGAATTTTGTGTTCCATGGAGAAATTAAGATTTTATTACGGACTATTTCTCAATTCTTGGTAATTACTGAAACAAAGCTACGATTTTATTATAATCAATACTTTAATAATTGTAACTGAATAAATATTATACGTATAATGAATGTAATTGGGGCAGCTTAGAATACTAACCCCAATCCCACGCTGGATGGGTGTCGTAAGAGGCGACTAAATCCGGCCCACTAGTGGTAGGGACCCTCGAGGGATTATATTGATAATATTGATATTAATTGTTAATTAATACCATTATTACTATTATTATTTTTCCATGGGGTTCGCCTGGATAGCTACCACCCTTGAGCATGAGTCAGCCGCCAAACGACTCATCGTGTTCCAGCTGAGGGCTTATGAGCCAGTTTTTTTTTATTTAGTACACACAAACAATTACAAAAATAATTACAAAAGAAAATTTAGTACTAGGGCACTGCTTATCCCATACAGGAATCTCTTCCAGCAGACCCGCAAAGAGGAGAATTGCATTAGTCAAGCAAACTCAGTGTGCACATGTAATACATGAATTAAAAATTTACATAAATTAAATAATTAATAAAAATTATATATAATATATTATTTCTTTCTTTCTTTTTCTTCTCTCTTTCTTGGCTGGCAACGCATTGAAAATAGTTTGTTAGGCGATACGAAGTTCGCCGGGTCAGCTAGTCATGAATATTACCCATATCACTAGAATACGGTATGTCGCGGTAAACCGTTTACCATACAATTGGATCTAAATATTTGCGTATCATTTACATAGTTATCATTGTCCCCACTGTAGCGGTTGATCGCAACGCTTCGGCTGCGGGCTAGTGTGTAAATAACCTTATTAAAGATCGGCTAATTTAAAAATGAACGCAGGGGTGGTTAAACATAACGCTATAATATTGACTATTATAATGTATAGGCGGCGATATTAAGAAAATATTTAATAATAAATTAATATAAATAATCAGTCCCATTTCAATGTTGTATTAAAAAAATATTTAGTGGGGGCATGTTCATTTTTAAAATAAACTATGTCTAACTTCCTTTAATTTTACTTATTTTTAAACTATGGTTAATAGTATCAGGCGTTACTTTGCGGAAATCCATTGTTATTAAGTTAGTATTAGTCTACTTCGCAACAATCCGCGGGTAACACGTATGATGGTATATACTTTATGACATGCGGGGCACCTCCCTCATTCTCAGTTTTAAACTTTACCTTCTGTAGTTTTATGTCCCTTAATAAAATGTATCTTCTGCTTATGTAAATAGCTGATAAACCAGCAGAAGAGCCACCTGATGTTATGGGGTCATTATTGCCCATACACCAGCAACACCACCAACGCTGCAGCGCTGCCCCAAATATGCATTTAATAACTTTAAAGATTTAATTTAATTTTAATATTATTTATTTTATTATTGTACGCTTCAGTGAAGCAGGACATAGAGACCTTATTATGTTTTTGCCTAAATATCATAATAAAATTTATATATTTGATTTGACATAGTCTTTGATCAAAAAACCCCAGGTTCCGCCTAAATGACCACTCAATGTCCGGATCAAAATGACGGTCCTCGCAACGTACAATCCCTTTCCCTCCTGTTCAAGTTTTTGCAGTGCCCCATTTTCTTGATACTGGCAGCCACTAAGTTAAGTACCGACATCGACAACCCTAGACTTCGTCGGTCGGTTATAAGAACAACAAAACAATTTCGTTTTACACTCTACGATTTTTATGTCGTATCAGACTTACGGGTAGTCAGTAAAAAAGTTTTTTTAATTTAAGTCCTCGTGGACTTAATGCATTTTACTGTCATACGAATACTCACGTCAGTACTTATATTTTGTACGTCGATATTTCGATCCAGATGAATCGTGGCCACGGCTAAACATTTAGTTTATCGAGGTACAAAATATAAATATTTTGAGTACCCGTACCCGTAAAATGTAATAATTTTCTTATAAACTGGTGATTCAAAATTAACGTTATGAAAAAACTGAACTATTATTATTATTATTATTATTATTGAATTATTGGAACTGAACATCCATGGTTAAAATAACCATGGATGTTTTACATTTTTCATTTAAATTAAGTACGAAGTATTACAATAATTACCAATTTGTATCAGTTTCACAATAATTAAAGTACGAATCATAATTACGCAATTAATGTTTCCAATAACGATAAATACACAGAGTCAAATGAAATTTTAGTTTTAAATAAGTACTATTATTTCTTCTGTGGTTTTAATCAAAAATTAAGTAGGTAAAATTATTGCACCTATTTTTTTATGGAAATAGCCGGCCAACGAGCTGAAGATCCACCAGATGGTAAGTGGCTGTCGTCGCCCATGGACATCAGCAACACCAAAGGCATCACTGATGCGTTGCCGGCCAAGAAAGAAGAAAAAGAAAGAAAGAACTGGTTCTCAAGCCCCTAGCCGGAACACCACGAATCGTTTGGCGGCTGACTCATGCTCAAGGGTGGTGGCTATCCAGGCGAACCCCATGGAGAAATTTAATATAAATAATGAAATTATAATGGTATTAATTAGCAATTAAAATCAATATTGCCAATATAATCCCTCCGAGGGGCCCTACCACCAGCAGGCCGGATTTAGTCGCCTCTTACGACACCTGTCCGGCGTGGGATTGGGGTTAGTATTCTAAGCCGTCCCAATACGGCAAAAAAACGAGTTAATAAAGTAAGGTAAAACGTGGTACGGTAGAGTCAAGAAGAGTGGAATTAAGCAGACTTAAATAGAATAACAGTAGAATGTAATAGAAAAGAATCTTGACCGTGAAGTGTAAAGGTGTCGTAACACTAAAGTGGTTCATGTACAAAAAGTATAGAACGTGCATGTTATCTCCCCGCGAGTGCTTCCAGCGATGGTATTCTCCATTGAGGTTATTTTATCTTAATCATATCTACATAAAAGTTAGATGGCATTCGCTATCTCTAGCTTTATCCCTGAATGTAAAAATATAAAATCTTACATCCATTTTATATAATGTTTTGATGGTAGTTACAAACGGTATAATTTTCACTCACAATGTGTCTGCAGGTATGCTTATAAATAATAATAATAATAATAATAATAATAATAATAATAATAATAATAATAACTTTATTTCTCAAATACATAGATATTACATTTTATATGTATGCAGTAAGTTGATTTTTAAATAGTGCGGCGGATATTACATATAGTATGTGATGCACAGACCCTACACTAAGAAAACTTGTGTTGTAGGAGTCTGCTAACCCTTCTGAGTAACTGTATAGCCGGTAAGTAATAACTTGACTAAAATTATACATTTGAAACATATTTATAAAACTAGACAATGATATTGCAGTTAAACTATTTTTACTAATAAATCTGTTGCATGTGAGTGTGTGTGTGTGTGTGTGTGTGTGTGTGGATGTGTGTACGTACGTGTGCGTGTTTTGAGCATATGCGTGAGTATAATATGAGTGAGTACGCGTGTATAGTGTGTGTGTTGCAAGAGTTTAAACCTAGTGCTTCATACAAGTAAATTCTCCGTATCTTCATAATTAAGACTTTTTAACCAGTTAGTAACTTCAGCTTTGGCATCTATGTAATTAAGTGTTTTTAAATCTTTAACATATTTGCTTGCTTTATTGTACAAAAACGGACAAAGGTATGTTTGATGGCGTCGGGCAAGCATTGTGTAAACCCTTGGCACAGTAAAAACTCTATCTTTTCTACGCCTATGACTGTATTTTAATTTTTCATGTGCAGATGTGTTTTTGTGTTGGGCCATAATAAGGTCCAAAATAAATAATTGGCGTACCGTAAGCACACTACAGTCATTATATAGTTCAGCAGTTGGGTATCTTATGGGCTTGGATGTAGCCACTTTTAAAACTGCCCGTTGTGCACGTTCCAATGGCAGAAGATGAGTTTTACTAGCACCAGCCCAGCTGGAGTTACAATAAGATAGGATGGACCTACAAAGTGCATTATACATATTAAAAATTGTTTGTTTGTCGGCCACCTCTCTGATGTTCTTAAAAATATAAATAAGTTTACGGACCCTGCTTGATAGGATGTCAATATGGGGTTTCCATTAAAGTCTGTAGTCTATGGTCACTCCGAGATATTTTATATTTTGCACGTTATCTATTGAAGGGCATGAACAATTCACTGAATCGCAATTGTAGTGTGCAGTTATATTTATATTGGGAGTTCGGCCACGTGTATTAGAAAAGGTCATAAACTTATTTTTTCCCACATTTAGTGTCAGCAAGTTCGTATAAAGCCATTCTATGACTAATTTAAGACCTCTTTCAGCATTAGTCTTTGCCTCTTCCCAATTGTCGCCTACAAATATTAGTGCAGTGTCATCAGCATAGGAGATGATTTTGCCACCTTTCAAATTAAGATTGCAAAGTTCATTGACATAAATTAGGAAGAGGGTAGGACCCAGAACACTACCTTGAGGTACTCCACAATCAATATTCTCCTCTACACTTGTCACATTGCCGATTTTCGTCTTTTGGGTTCGGCCTTTTAGGTAATCTTCTAAAAGACTAAGTGGGTTTCCACGAATTCCAACGCGTTCAAGCTTGTTAAGGAGCATGGGTACAGAGACAGTGTCAAATGCTTTGGCAAGGTCAAGGAATATTCCAATAACCTTCTTTTGTCTATCCAGTTGATCAACTACAAAGTTCGTGAGGGTAGAAACTGCAAGTTCTGTCGATCTGCCCCTCCGAAAACCATATTGTGTAGCTGCAAGAAGATTGTATTTCTCCAGGTAAGATATCAGCCTGTTATTAATAATTTTCTCAAGAATCTTTGATATTACTGGTAGGATGGAAATTGGCCTGTAATTATTGACACTGTCTCTGGAACCACTCTTATAAACAGGAGTTATTATTGAAGTTTTAAAAATTTGGGGGAATGTACCAGTTGATAAACACAAGTTACAAATATGACTTATAATAGGTGACAAAATAGGAGCAAATTGCTTGAGAAGTTTAGTTGGAATTCCATCCAATCCCACTGCGCAATCATTTCTTAAGCCCTGAATAAGGACGGAAACCTCATATTCATCTGTTTCCAGTAAGCCAATTGAGTTAACTTGAGATGGAAGTTCTGCCTGGGATCTGTTAGGTTCAGCTTGTAGTGTATTTTTTAAGTGTTCACACAATGATTTCCCTACATTTGCAAAATATTTGTTGATATAATTAATGGATTCCAAAGAGTTTGAATGAGATTTTAGGAGGTCTTCATTATTAATCTTTTCTTTGACAGTATGTGTAATTTGCCTAATGGTGTTCCATGTCTTTTTAACATTGCTTTTGTTTTTATTTAGTTCAGCTCTAAAGTAATTATTTTTAAGTTTTTTCACTAGGTTAGTACAGAAGTTTCTATATCTGGAGTATGTCAATTTTAGAAGTTCATTGTTTGGATTTTCCTTTAGACGTAAATGCATTCTGTCTCTGTTACGAATACATCTAAGGATGCCTAATGTGATCCAAGGTTTAATGGTGCGCTGACTATTAGGAACTTTGAATAACCTGGAGTTAGTTTTCATAATCTCAATTAAGTAATTAGTGAGCAGGTAGGTGGCTTCATTAGCATCACATGTACCTAAGATGTCGGCAAAACTTAAAGACCTTAGAGGAGTAGCTATTTTATTATAGTCTATTTTAATGAAGGATTTTACCTGAATTACACTTTGTATATCTCTATTTCTATTTACGATGTTTAGGAGAACAGGGGAATGATCGGTTACAAAGGTATTAATAACAATTGTATTGTTCTCAAGATTACTTTTTAACATAACATGGTCTAGGCATCGATCTCCTCTTGTAGGAATATAATGAGACGGCAGGAGTCCATGACTTGTAGTAAGTTCTAAATAACAGGTGGAGTTTCTATCCATATTGTCTGGATGGATGTCGATGTTTAAGTCTCCCATAATAATAAGGTTTGGAACTCTTTCATATGTTGACAATATTTTATCCAGACATTGAAGAAACAAGTCAATATTTAAAAAGGAAGGGGATCGGTAAATAGCAATAATAACTACTTGGAGGCCTAGTTTAATCAAGAGACAGTTTGCTTGGAGAAAATCGGGTTCTTCAATTGACAACTCTAGGTTACCCTTTGAGTACACAATTATACCTCCATTTTTATTAATACAGTTTTTAGTGAATGCTGAATTGTAGTTGCTAAGTTTTGGAAATGGTTTATCGTTTTCTATCCAACATTCAGTCAGA
The DNA here is from genome assembly GCA_951805285.1 of Thymelicus acteon. Classification (NCBI taxonomy): domain Eukaryota; kingdom Metazoa; phylum Arthropoda; class Insecta; order Lepidoptera; family Hesperiidae; genus Thymelicus; species Thymelicus acteon. Next base: position 3,045,553 of record OX638229.1, read on the forward strand.
ATTATAATGTCGCATTCGAAACCCAATCGTATCAGAAGTATTTCAAAAGCGGGCAAGTTCATATTTACACTTCTAATGTTCATGGTCAGGATTTTGATACCGTTATTATTGGGTGATATCAAAGTGTGGCATAATTCCGGTACACATATTTTAGCATTTGTAGTTGTTATCCCATCTATTAGCTGACATAATTCATTTTGTTTTACGTTATCCATAATTATTAATGTTGTTATTAGATGCGTCACTTATTACGGTGGTTGTCAGAGTCTTGTACGAAGAAGAGTACTTATATAAGTATGAAAGTTTGTGCGTAGGTGAGTATATAGGTGTATATGTTTGTATGAATGGCCATTTAAAGTATAGTGTTGTGTGTAAAAGAATGTATATTGTATTCATTTTATATGATATGATTTTTGTGTATAGTGTAGAATGTGTATTAAATATTTTAAGACTTAACAAACTAAATACAAATATAAAATTTAGATAAAGAAATAGGACACTATTAAATTTAACTAGTTTTTTTGTTTCAGGTCTTCAAGTTGCTGCTCGTTCGTAATAAGGATTGGAGGTTTACCTTCAGATTTTCTGAGGAACACTCTCCCATTTGCAGTCCAGCAGAAGTCATACTTGGAGGTCTTCGCCAGGTCACGTGCTAAATAAAAAAGTCTCCTGGCCTTCGGTGTCAAAAATTCTGACACATATACCGACGACTTTTGTCCATCAAGGCCCAGGGCGCTTGTATTTAATTTATCTGTTATATTACTTCTATTGAACTGTTTAACAGCAAGAAGGGTGTTGGATTTAAGAGTGGAGGTGGCATATTCTATTATTATAGGTCTTTCTCCATTTTGTTTTCCTTTCAGCCGGTATATATCTTTAATTGCATGCGGTTGTACTTCGGTCCGTAATTTATTGTGCATTTTTTCAGCTAGGGTGTGTAAGTCCTGCTTGGTCTCTTTTTGTTTGGGAGGAATACCTCTTATTTCTAGACATGAACTTCTGCTTTGCCTCTCGAATTCTTCAAGTCTATTTTCTAAATTTTTGATTTTCAGGTCGCGTTCATGCTTATCATTTTCTAGAGAAACGACACGTCCACATAGGACTGACAAGGTTCCAAATTAGTTTGTTATCCGAAAATGCCTAGGGTCATAAGCAATGATATTGTAATGTAAAAAAGAGGTAGCTACGTCACTAGCGCGCCGACGATGAAGAGCGTAAGAACAGGCAATTGACCGTTCTGCTCGTAGTCGCTCTGTCAATACAAGACGATACGCACGCTTTTGTTGCTGTAAGAAGTGCTTGACATTTGACATAGAGCGTCAAAATTCCTTCGTGTATTATACCAATGTGATTGGTGTAGTGAAACAAAAGACAAACGTGTGTGTGTTGTAGCTCTTTTTGGAACAGATTTTTTGGTTGATTTGTAAGGGTATAACGTATCTATATTTGTCATAAGCAGCTCTATCCATCCTATTCCAAGCCAATCTTCTCTGCCAATGTTGTGCTACGGCCGTGGACAAGGACAATGGCGCAATGGACAAGACTTTCTCGTGCTAGAATTCACTAGAATCTGCATTTTTACCTGTCTGACAGTCTGATACTGTGTGTCTCGAGCGTATCGCGAGATAACACTTGCAGCTTTATACGCATGCTAGCGTAAATACCTAATGCATTTAACAAAATTAACAATAATTTATGCAAATTAATGAAATGGTCGACTTGATGTGACGATAGCCACTTATCATCAGGTGGATTGCTTGTGCTATTTCCATAAAAAAAGTAAGACATTCTCTTACTTTAATCGCCCCTTAGTAAAGAATCATCATACAAATTCTGTACTAAGCAGCGATTTATGTAACCGTTAGTGACTCTGAGTTGGGGCGTAATTGTAACAGGGTCTCTAATTCTGTTACAAAGTTACTAATTAATGAGCTGCTTTTGAGTAATTGTTACTAAGACATGAATTTTCGGAAGCGTTGCAAGCACTGGTTACTGAGATATTAATGCTCTTTAAAATCTTATTTAAACAAAGCATCCATATATTCTGAGAGTTTGAGAAACTGCTAACGCAAAACATATTTTTCTTACATTCTTTAGGCACAAATCGCATGCGCGTTAACCTGAGATGTTCGTAACTATAACTTGCCAACTTATTCTTAAATAACATTCTGCAAGAGTTGGCGACCGCGCACTTTGGGCTCACCAAGTTTGTGAACTCCACCACCTCAAATATTCATACTTTTAACTTTACTCCGACGAATTCCATACGTACTAACTCTAACTTAGGTCAGAAAACTCCAAACACTGAACTTTTTACTAAGTCCTTACTTCAATTGCCAAGACAAAGAAAAAATGTTATAAGTCAGATTGTAAAAAATATTACTTGAACACAAATTATTACAGTCCAATGGACCTGAGATAAAACAGACGAGTCATTTGACAGTCAACTAGTTTTCAAGCGTTTACAAACATAATATAAAAGTTTATTTTTATATAGAATTGAAAAGATATATTAATGATTATCTTAACTTTAGATGATATTAGAAAGAGAAAAGTTTTAATGTTTTGTTTGTTTGTTTCTTTGTGATGGATAAACTCAAAAACCCCTGGAGCTATTTTAAAAATTCTTTCGCCAATAGGATACTATATTGTTGCTGAGTAACATGGGCTATATTTTATTAAAATAAATTAGGGATCTTTACAAGCAAAGCGGTCGGTAGTTGGATGGGTGACCGCTAGTGGCAAAAATTTCTTGAGCGTTTCCGTGTGTTGTGTATTAAGGAGATAGATATAAATTATTTTGTTTTTTCTAACCCTCTTGTACAAGCTAACCCGTTCCATTGTAATAAACCTCATTCTGCGATCGTCCGTCTTTGTAAATACACGACACCGTGCTTCGGAGGGCACGTAAAGCCGTCGGTCCCTATTGTAATCATAAGATAACAGTCGCTAAGCCATGTCGGAGGCCCTCGGGCGGTTTGAAAACTTCCGACACTTGGGTTGTTCACTAACCCCTCCACCAACCCGCACTGGAGCAGCGTGGTGGAGTATGCTCTAGGCCTCCTCAAGAGGAGAGACCCGTGTCTGGTAGTGGGCCATTAATGGGTTGAAGCCAGCCACAAGCAAAGCGAGGGCGGTTACTAGTCACTTCATAATCTCAGATAAGTCATTTCATAATAAATCATAGAAAATTTAAAAGGAACACGAAAAAGTGTCATGATCCTTATTTATTAACTTAAGTCGGGAGTCCATATTAGATATAATATGCCTAGTAAGAAGAGTTACAAACAAGGCGTGAAGTACAGATATGATTTCACTGCAAAAGATGCCAAGTATAAATTTTAAATTTTTTAAAATATTTTTTTAATAAATGTTTATTAACTCCGTTTTTTCAATCAATATGTAAAATTATTTTTTTATATGAAAGGACTTCTAGTATTTTCCAATGTACATATGTCAGTTCTCAGAATGGGATCTATGAGAAATTGTAGGAACTCCTTTAATATTATTAGGTTACATGCGGCGATTTTGACATAATTATATAATATAGTATGTTCAGGGATAAATCTAGTAGTCCTTTTACAAAGACTATTTTGTTGCAGTTGATTATATTTGGAGGTAAAGGATTAGTTTATACACGAATATCTATTAATGGCCTGAACTCCTGGAAATAAAGTATATTGAAAAAATATTAAGTAATTAATATAAACTACTTTAAAAGATATACTGAGGAGTTATCTTCGTCGCTTCTTCTGCTGAGGTAATAATAAAACATTTTGAAAACAGCATTAGAAGCAACAATGCCTGAAAACATGACTGAATTGAAAACACCTACTGTCCACGACGATTCATTTGACGATTGCATTCAAGCTGCAATATGAAATATAAGCAATCGCGATGCTTCTCCATAGACAGATTTCGTACTTTTACTAGCACGATTCAAACATGCTGTATGCAAGCAACAATTGAATATTGCGTGCGTATGACGGGCGTCGCCGTGGACAGAGGCCCATAGGATTTAGAATTTGAAATATTGATAACAAGCAACCGCCCTCGCTGTGTTTCGGTTTTCATATTTTTTTAAACCTTGGGTTACATTATTGGAGTTTTATTAAGGATCCCTAATTTTTTTGAAAATATAATATAGCCTATGTCGCCCGGGGATAGTGTAGCTTCCCGACAGTGAAAGAATTTTTCAGAATCGGTTCAGTAGTTTCGGAGCCTATATCAAATCTTTCCTCCATATAATATTAGTATAGATGAACGTGTTAAATAAGTGTTGCAGGATTTTATTTTAGAATAAAATGCACTTCCGCCCTTTCACCACGCGGCCGCACAATTTATTCCGCGATTTCTATCAAGCTGCTTAAATATTTGCTCATCAGTAATATCGCGTTCGTATGCAGTGTCAATAACTATCAAGTTATTTACCGAAGTCTGCGGCTGAAGTGCTTCGAGACTTAGCGGAAACTTTTGTAATATAAATGTTGCAAATACTAGTAATAAACATGGAGAAGATAACTAAAAAAAGGAAAAACAGGAAATTGGAGAATCTCATCTTCAGGTTAATATTTCAAAATACGTTAATAGCAAACGCCCCAGAAACATGGATATTATGGCATCTACACAAAATGTCGCCGGCATGGCCATCTATGAAAAAATGTATAATTATGAAGAACATTCGTGTGAAATGTTCCGACTGGCCTATCTTTCCTTTTACTCAAACTTCACAATGCAAAAATCTAGGGCCAGTCAAATCGATCTCAGCTCAATAGCGCGATCTCAGATCTTACAAATGTCACTTTTACATACGACTAGCTGTTACCGCGACTTCGTCCGCGTGGTATTTAACAAAAAAGTTATTGTTCTTTTTTCTAAAACAATTTTTTTTCTAAAATAAAAGTAACCTAAGTTACTCCTTGTTACATCAGCTATCTACCAGTGAAAATCCCGTTATAATCGGTCCAGCCATTTCAGAGATTAGCCGCAACAAACAAACAGACAGACAGACAGACAAAAATTGTAAAAAATGTTGTTTTGGTATATGTGTTACCGGCAAAACCCGATTTCAGGTTAAACTAGTTTGGCCTAGGCCAAACTAGTTTGGCGCGACACGATTAGGCAAAACTAGTTTCATAAACCGTATCTTCGGATTGCAGAGACCTTAAAATCAGTTTATTAAAACGGGCCTAGATATCATTAAACGATAACAAATAGTAACAATCATAGCACGGAAACTGATTCAGCCTCTCACGCTCACCTTTGTTTAATTAACTATCTATTGTACGAACGTCGTAAGTACAATATATTGTAAGCAGTGGACCTCCAAGAGCTGATGGATGGATGGATGGACTCACATTGAAAAACTATGAGAACTGATACTGAGGAAGTTACATAACCTCCAGTCCTATAATATACTCGCATATTAATATTATCCATTGCCAGTATTCACCATGTAATATATAGAGCCGAATTATGTAACATCGAAGGAGCTTATGATGCATATTGGTGGTGAAAACATTGGCAAATTACTCACCTAGTCATCAAACAAGGAGATTCACCAAAAAATTATGTATCTTCACATCGCTACTTCAAGGTGGATTTTTGTAAAATTGTCAACAGTGCGAAAATGCGCAGTAAATCATTCGGTTCATGAGGTTTTATTAGCACATCGGAGATTTTTATTAATCGCGGGATAGCCGTGGAGAAATAAAACTTAGTTTCATACCTTATTTAGATTTTTCTTGTCAAAATAATCATATAAAATTGACGCCGAAAATAATTGAACATTCCACAAAAAAAAAATGTGCCAATTGAAACACTTAGTTGTATCATACAACTTGTTGTGCATACGTAGTTGGTTCATCAGGAAACCGCGTACAAAAATTGTAAATATTTACATGAAGCACACACATACTAAAATTTTCAGTCTTGTTAATAAACGAAAACAAACAATATAGAAATCTACTAATAACTAAAGGACAGTGTTCACGCAAGTCAAAGACTCGTGGCAAAACTCCAAGCCGTCCAAGAGGTCTTCACTTAAAGGATTTTTAATTTATTATTATTCTTTATTTAAATCGGCGAGCACTATTTTCATTATTCTTCTTTTGTTATTTTTCATTGTCTATTGACCTAATAATATGTATTAAAACTACTCATTCCAAACGGTTAAAATATATATAGGTACATAATTATATTTCATTTTCTTCATCGACCATCCCCGTCATTAACAGACAGGTTTGCCGTTTGTTAAATATGAAATGAATAGATAGTCTTAAGGTCGATGCATACGTAACGTGGACGGGACGGGGACGGGACGGGACGTGAAGTTTTGGAATCATCGTTTCATAGGAAATGTAAACGATAGCGCATACGCCACGTAGGCACGGATGGGATGGTAACGGGGAACGCACGTACATATATTTATGCCCCGTCTACGTCCCGTCCCCGTCCCGTCCACGTCACGTATGCAGCGACCTATAATTTGAGATTTTACTTTTCAAAAACTTGGATTATAAAATTCAAAGCTGCAGTTCGCACTAACAGCATGACAGCATCTAACAAACGCTAGTAACAAAACTGTAGCGAGCTTGGCCAAAAAATATCGTAACCTTCACTTTTTAATTTAGAAATTAAAAAAAATCCCAAAACTATTGCCCACTGCTTTAACTTTCCCTTGCAAGTACCAGGATAACAGTGTGTGTGAGCCATTGTTTTGCTGAATCACGCCAAATAAGACAAATAAGTCGCTATATTGATGACGGGTTTGACAAGGGTCAACATTGTAGCTTGTGAGATGGTTGTCCATTGTCATTTGACCCTGTGTCTTGCTATTGTCTCCGAGGGCGCTAAGAGGACACGCGGGTGCAAAGGGACGGCTAATCTTACTAATTATAGGTGTAGGGTGTTCGAAAGTGACTTTAGCTTTTTGTCATAGGTTCACTTTAGGTCGTCTTAGTTAGATGGATAAATTTCTAAAACTGAACACGACAATTATGTACTAACTTAAAATTATTATAAACGAGTAACCCGCTCGCTTTGCTTCGGTTTTCTGATTTTTAGGGTTCCGTAGCCAAATGGCAAAAAACGGAACCCTTATAGATTCGTCATGTCTGTCTGTCTGTCTGTCTGTCTGTCTGTCTGTCTGTCTGTCTGTCCGTCCGTATGTCACAGCCACTTTTTTCCGAAAGTATAAGAACTATACTGTTGAAACTTGGTAAGTAGATGTATTCTGTGAACCGCATTAAGATTTTCACATAAAAATAGAAAAAAAACAATACATTTTGGGGGCTCCCCATACTTAGAACTGAAACTCAAAAAATTTTTTTTCATCAAACCCATACGTGTGGGGTATCTATGGATAGGTCTTCAAAAATGATATTGAGGTTTCTAATATCATTTTTTTCTAAACTGAATAGTTTGCGCGAGAGACACTTCCAAAGTGGTAAAATGTGTCCCCCCCCCCTGTAACTTCTAAAATAAGAGAATGATAAAACTAAAAAAAATATATGATGTACTTTACCATGCAAACTTCCAACGAAAATTGATTTGAACGAGATCTAATGAGTAGTTTTTTTTAATACGTCATAAATCGTAAACCGCAAAAAACATCGATCAAAGTTACAACGAACTACAAGAACTTTTATATTATGTTACTTGCTGCTACGGAACCCTTCATGAGCGAGTCCGACTCGCACTTGTTTATACTTAGTTTACACCTTGGATTACATTATTGGAGTTTTATTAAGGATCTCTAATTTTTTGAAAATATAATATAGCCTAGATCACCCGGGGATAGTGTAGCTTCCCAATAGTGAAAGAATTTTTCAAATCGGTTAAGTAGTTTCGGAGCCTATTCAATGCAAACAAACAATCAAATCTTTCCTCTTTATAATATTAGTACAGATTACTAGTTGTGCCCGCGACTTCGTTCGCGTGGGAGCGTTTCTCGCGTAAATCCAGATGGAACCCCCTGGGAACACAAACAACCTAGCGGTGAAATATACTTCACTACCTATTTTCATATCGACAAAATATATTATACACAAAAAATTTCATAAAAATCGGTCGAACCATTTCAGAGGCCTTCGACCACAAACACCGTGACACGAGATTTTTATATAATGATACTAGTAAACCAGCACTTTATATTTTTGTGTATGATAGCCACATTCATCAGGAATGAATGTATGTATTGTAATGAATGGAAATATTGCTTTAGGGCTACGGGGTTTTTTTTTATGAAAATAGCCGACAAACTGACGATCCACCTGATGGAAAGTGACTTTCGTCGCCCATGGACATCAGTAATATCAAAGGCATCACTGATGCATTGCCGGCCAAGAAAGAGAAAAGAAAAAGAAAGAAAGAACTGTAGCTCGAGCACGAATATTTGCGAGAAAGTATTCGTATGGTTGCTGGCTCTCAAGCCCCCAGCCGGAACACGACGAGTCGTTTGGCGGCTGACTCATGCTCAAAGGTGGTAGCTATCCAGGCGAACCCCATGGAGAAATAATAATAGTAATAATGGTATTACTTAACAATTAAAATAAATACTACCAATATAATCCCTCGAGAGGCCCTACCACCAGGGGGTCGGATTTAGTCTCGTCTTACGACAACCATCCGGCGTGGGATTGGGGTTTGTATTCTAACCCCCCCCCCCATACGGCTAAAACGGAGTATTCCAAGAGAAGCGAAGGCAAATTACTAGTCTTACATACAATACGGTTATTCATTACGTAATTACGACCTGTCTTGGCGTATAGCGTCTAGTTTCGTAACTCAACTGTTACTGTGTAACGCAGTTCTGCATTCAATTGATATGTTATTAGACAATTAGTTTCTATTGTTATGTAGATATCGTGTTTACGGTTCCGTATGGTTATTACAGTGCATTCGGTTCGGTTTGTTCAAGCCATACTGTTTCAATATGCATTACGTCACTGTTTTAACCGATAATTAATGATAACCTATAATATAATATACACCACATGTGGAACTACGCGAAAAACGGGACTTCCCTGAAAACCAGCAGCCGTGGTTTCTGACAGTTCCATGGCACAGGCTGAGGGTAGTCCTTTTTCGTCGGATAACATGGAACCCACATAAAAATGTTTTCTGTTTTGTCACGCAATCATTTTATTATGGTTACATATTGTTAATACTTTTTGTTACAACGTTGTACCATGTTTATTTCATGACGGAATAAATGTTTCTTTCTTTCTTTCTTTCTTTCTATAATGTTACATAATGTATTTCTTTATAAGTGAAAACCTTTGTAACGCTTCTTAAAAATAACTGTAAGAGATTGATTTAGTATGGTTTAAAGTTTACACTAGTTAGAAGTACTGAATGCTAATTTTTTTGTGTATAGAAAGAAAGAAACATAATACCTATGTGTTACAAATAAATATTTTGATAAAATAAATTGTTTTAAGTGTAAATGTGAAATAACTTTACTGAATTACAAAAACAGTTCATTTTACTCCTGCCGCAAGCCGCGTTAAAGAACTTCGTTCAAAAAATCGCCATTGCGTTGTTAAATAACTAATAGTTTTTCTCAAATATCTTCCATTTTATACAGCTACAATTTTAGTATATTACGTACCATGATAATATGATTTAATATCGCTACAAGCTTATAAGGTAAAATCTTAGCATAAAACGTAGCAATCCGCATTCACTCTCATATTACACGGCCTACAATATCGTTCATGATTTGTAGCCATGTCCGTTCGGCATCTATCATACGGGCAGTGAGCTTAAGGCAGCGATTCTTCTCTGCAGTTACTCTTATGCCGCAGTATTTCAAAACCACTCCGAATCGTGTTCACTTTGCGACATAAATATTTCTTTGATAACGTTCTAGCGATAATTTTTCATACTTTGCACCCAACAAAGCTGATGTCTCGCCCAAAAGTCCTGACTTTGTTATTTCGTGATTGATGACTGCGAAAAATGTTTATGTAAAATTTAGGCTTCAAAATTTTTAGTAGGTATGAAGATGTTAGGCTATGTTTTGTAAACTTTTTTAACGTGAAGCATTATGGGTATAAAGTACATAAAGTGAATACCTAGTTATGAGTTAGTTCGGACATGACGTTTAATAATTGAATTTTAGCAACACGTTCATGAAATTTTAGGCATCTACAAGATTTTAAAGCTTATCTAGTATTTTAAGCACTCGTGTTTTGATATTACCGTTTCACTTTTAATTCTGCACTTTTAAAATACATAGATTCATGAAATTTTTTTTTTTTTTTTTGCCTGATTTTTACTTGTCCATACGAAATTTATTACATTAAGCGTTCCACATACGTTAACTTCTAGGACATTAAATAATATAATTCTTGACAAAAATTACCGACTTCAAAATTAAGGATAACTCAAAAACTACTTGTCAGATCTCGCTGAAATTTAAGTGAGACCACATGCAAAGCTTTCGATTAAAAAAAGAATCATTAAAATTGGTTCACCCAGTCAAAACTTTTGAGGTAACAACATTGAAGTATTATTATTAGCATACAGAAACGACACCGCGAACACAATGTATGTTCCAATGAATTGGCGCCGCGCGGCTTCAATTTTCAATGGATTCGTTCGATTATGAAAGGGAACGGGGGCTCAATTTTGAAAATAGAACCTCCCGGCGGGACACACATTTTGTTCGAGATGTCTGTTCTATGACATTATACTTCAATGGGTAACAAACATAAAAAAATACAGGCTTCGTTCTATCAAAAGTTTTTTTTTTATTAAAACCTTCCGTGTGCCTTAAGCGAGATGTAAGCTATCCTATCTTTCAAATTGGATCAAACTGCACACTGTGTGCAAATTTGATTAAAATCGGTTAAGTAGTTTAGGAGTCCATCAAACGGACAAACAACATGACACGTAATTTATATATATTAGGATTGAATACCTCCTCCTTTTTTGAAGTCGGTTAAAAAGGCGAAAATAAATAGAATTTATAGAAGAAAATACATAAACAAAATTGTTTTATTTCATTAATGACAACCGCTCGCCGTTTGTTGTCTATGTTCGTAAATTCATTTCCTATATTTATTTGTTTTCTATCTTTGTTTAAAGTGTATCCAGCCGTACCGCCTGCCGAGATTACTGGGGTTTGTCTTTATCCCCACATGTCCCGCATTTCGAAGTATTTCCTATTGGATCCGTTATTTATAGTCTCCAAGCGTCTTAGACTTTTAATTTCCGAGTCTTTTAAAGATTTTCAAATTCTGATCAAAGATGTTAAAGCTAACTTTGCTTATTTAATTACGTAAATCTTAGCGTATTTGCTTTGAGTCATGAATTTAATTTCCGTTTTAATGCTGAAATAACTTTAGGTTAAGTAAATGCTCTCAGAAGTTTTCGCTTTTTCTCAGGATGTTTCCTTTACTGAAGCAAAAATCAATCAAGAGTATGCACATATCTAATAAAAAAATTAAGGTGAGCGTAGAACTTGAACTAATGTTTTACTTATACTTTCATGTTTTAGGTACACCTACGTTTAATAAATCGCCGTCAATGCCATCATTACTTTCACTTATCATCAACACATTGTACTTATGAAATATTTAACTTTTAACCGTTCATATTTTATCTTATTTATAGAGTTTTTTAATATGTTTTTTAAAATGACACTACAACGACTATGTCATTTCTCACATATGACACCAGACTTCAGCTTTCAAACATAAAAAACGTATATGTGTACTTTTTGGGTATCGATACCTTACCCTCGATACCGCACGAGTACTCGGTATCGATACCAGAGCACAGTGTTTTTTTTGCCCCAAAAAAGTGACATTCATTTTTAACTGCAGATTTCTACTCAATAGTTCATTACAAATGCTAGAGTAGAACTCCCACGTGTCAATTATGTATACTTTTTTTTTTAAATGTTTAAAGTTTTCAAAGGTCAAGCGATCAAAATACTAAAAATAATTCGTAAAAAAAAACTAAACATAATAGAGATTCGCTTGTATTGCAGGTTTATGAAGCAATTCTAGATGCATACTTTCCCGTTTTTATTTTATCAATAATGATAATAGAAGCCATAATAAAAAATGTTTTATCGAAATCAGTATTTATTTTTTTATAATTTTTCTATCTCGAAGTAGAACCTCTGTCTGGTACAAATACATTCCTTATGCTAAGGTTTATCACCCACAAAAAAATTAATTTCAACTTGGGCCTAGGTTTCGAGAAAACGATTTTAATGTACTGAGGTCAAAAATCCAAATTTAGGGTTGTCACAAAAAGGTCGAATCCGATTCACCTTTCAAAGCGACGGTAATTTCACATTTAAACGTAACATAATGCTGATGATGGATGGATTGAATATATATTTTCAAGACAAGCTTTTTAACCGACTTCAAAAGGAGGTTATCAATTCAATACGTAATTCATTTTTAGTATTTTGACCTTTGGACCCTTGAAAACTTTAAACATTTAAAAAAAAAAAAGTATACATAATTGACACGTGGGAGTTCTACTCTAGCATTTGTAATGAACTATTGAGTAGAAATCTGCAGTTAAAAATGAATGTCACTTTTTTGGGGCAAAAAAAACACTGTGCAGAGGCCGATACTTCGAACCCTAGCGAAGTGGCGACTTCATGTCGAGCCGGGCAGTCGGTGGCGGCGCGTGAGGCCTTCGTTCGGTGCCTGGCAACGGCAAATCAGTCACACTACACGCTGCTTTTCTATTTAAAAATCGCGCGTTTGACGAAAAAATAAATACACGTGATATCTTACTACACCCCCCCTCCCCCTTTGTGCTATTTTCGTGATTTTTGTCAAACACCTCCCCCCCCCTTTCAAGCCTCACGTGATTAATGGACGGCCCCTAAGAAGTAATACTTACCTCTTACTTATAAGTACCTCTCACTCACACCCGCGACCCGGCACGCGCTTGCAATCCAAGACAACTCCTAGCTAGTGATGTGTTCCTAGTATCACGCACCTTCATCATGTCGCTTTTTGGCTGTCGCATCGTAAAAATTTTATTCTCATATTTTTTCCAAACGCCCCATAAGTAGTATAACTTGAAAAGTTTAAACAAAAGGTCGTTTAGGACCTACGATGCCAAAAACAGATCTACAAGACAAGTCAAACTTATAAAATACTCTTTTGCGTCGATGGTTATAGGTGTACCAGAAACTCATGGCATTCTTGACAAGCAGAAAAATAGGTTTTTTATATGGCAATGAAATTTTTTAAAACTATAACAATTGTCAAGTCAAAAAAAGAGTTGTATGGAATTTTTTCTTTTTCTAAAATTATGATTATTTTCGATTGAATACCGACAATACCTTTACGATCAGTAACTAAAAATATTATTTTCAATGTTTATTGAAAAACATATGAGAAAAAAGGTGTATTTAAAAGACAATCTACAATATTAATATTATCCATCTCGTAGGATTGACTCGTTTTGATACTTATTTTTCTTGATTATATTTTCTTAGTAATTAATCTAATTATGATTTCTTTGTATGTAAATAGATTTTTAAATGATATTAAAATAAATGAAATTAAGAATACAAACATTGTTACAAATTCGAGCTTGCAAACATGTTGTGAAATATGATATGAAAAGTTACATCATGCAAAGTCACGTAACTGAAATGTTAGAGAAGCAACTCATTATTAGTATCTATTTATTCTCTTCATCGAATGAATTAAAAATACCTATACAGATAGAAATTTTTAAAATGTAGTTTAATAAAATAAATTACCTAGTCACTCTTATAATTAATTTTATAATATAAAAATATGTACATAATATAACATTTTTCTTTATATATATTTTCATCTGAAGTTAATAAACTAGACATATAATGTGAATTATTAAACTAACACTATGATAAAAATATCAACGATCAACAAGTTTTATTCCAATTTCCCCAACGCTTGGGAGTGTTGCGTCTCCAATTTTAATTACCCCATTTTGCCATCAGATCCTGGTACACCTATAAAAACATTCACGACTGACTTTGTATGAGGTTGCTTGCTAGCCAGACAGGCTGAAACCTTTCCAATACGTAGATTGCGGCCTGAATTTTCAATGATACAATGCTTAAAGGCCTCAGTAGATAACCCCATTCGGTGACCTGTGGATGTGTAAGAAGTAAGTTCTTTAGTAAGGTTCCAAATAAGCTTTCCATTACATCTAGACCTCCGCTAAGTTAGAGAATAAATGGATAACGTAATAAATAAAATTTTACTAAAAAAATAACTGACTTCAAAGAAACCGTAGTCTAAGTCAATTAAATACACATTATTAGGTATAACTCAAAAACTACTCGCCAGATCTCGCTCAAATTTAAATGGGACTACGACAAGCACCAGCTTTTTACTATCCATCCATCCATCCATCAGCCCTTTGAGGTCCACTGCTGGACATAGGCCTCCCCTAATCTACGCCACTCAGACCGGTCCTGAGCCTTCTGAATCCAGCGGATACCCGCTGTCTTCTTCAGGTCGTCGGTCCACCTGGTCGGGGGGCGTCCTGTGCTCCTTTTACCGAGCTTTTTACTATAAAAAGAATCATCAAAACTTATAAAAAAAAATTTAAAACCTCCTCCTTTTTTTGAAGACGGTAAAAAATTTACGGGGTATGCTAATTTTTAAACCAGACGTCCTAAAAAACTAAATATTATTATTTTTTACGTATGGGGGGAAATATTTACTTCTATTTATTTAATACAAAATTGTAGCGGAAGTGTTTATTTTTATTTATTTAATTTAAATTGTTTTCTAAATATTGCCACTTACACGTTATGACAAGAAGATTATACACATCTACGTTCATTTTAAAGTGAAATGATCTCTATTTGTCTTATGTTACTCACAACCATAGATTACCCCCAATAGATACCGCATAAGTGAAATTTTCCTAGAGTTTGAACTCACAAAATTTGGCGGAAGGCGCGGGTTGCAGGGAACAAAACAATGCGCTGTGATTGGCTATTTCTTATTCATACTTGGACTTGACGGGTCAGTATTGGTCGACACTATTGTCGTCGACTTGCAAATGCACGTATGTGTTGCCGCGCGTCAGTTGCCTTGTATGCGGTATCTATTGGAGGTAATCTATGCTCGCAACTAACGGTTAGGTATCACTTACGACAGATATCTACATCTGCTGTTGTCAGCGCTATTATCTAAATTTTACTAACAAAAAATAACCGACTTCAAAGTCTCAAAAACTACTTTTCAGATCTCGTTCAAATTTATGTGGGACCACATGACAAGCACCTGCTTTCGATTAAAAAAACAATCATCAAAATCGGTTCGCCCAGTCCAAAGTTCTGAGGTAACAAACATAAAAAAAATACAGTCGAATTGAGAACCTCCTCCTTTTTTTGAAGTCGGTTAAAAAATACTACTACATAGTTTAACTAACCCTTGGACTCCTTCAGTGCTTGAATAAATGCAAGCTTTGTAAAAACTTCGATAGCGCGATGTTTCTACAAAAAACAAAAGCAAGCCAAAGCAATATTCAGCACGAAAACAAGAAAATATTATCACAGAACTTTTACGAGTAACTTCTCTGAACTCACAGTTCTGACAAATGATCACACGTTCGAAAAATTAAGAGGACTTTTAATATAATACTTAGCGAGAATTCTAATTTGGAGAATGTCTTTTACGGTGCTCTTAAGAAACTTTTCCATTTTGAATGCGGTCCTGTATTCTACTAATGACACCATTTGCATAGCTATCACTGCAGCGAGAGCAGTCTAGTGGACTATTACCTTGTGAATGCACTGAAGTGCAAATGTTAACTACTTTTCATCCTTTATATTGTTAACCCTATGAGCAGTTATGACCGAGTCGTTTAAAGGTTGGTGTCATGCATGTCCTACTAAGGTTTCAAAGTAATATACGTAACTTAAGTCTTTTTATGAAAATAGCCGGTTAACGAGCTGACGATCCACCTGATGGTAAGTAGTTATCGTCGCCCATGGACATCAGTAACACCAAATGCATCACTGATGCGTCGCTGGCCAAGAAAGAAGAAAAAGAAAGAAAGAACTGGCTCTCAAGCCCCCAGCTGGAACACGACGAGTCGTTTGGCGGCTGACTTATGCTCAAGGGTGGTAGCTATCAAGGCGAACCCCATGTATAAATAATAATAATATGTATTAATTAGCAATTAAAATCAATATTACCAATATAATCCCTCCGACGGGTCCTACTACCAGCGGGTTGGATTTAGTTGCCTCTTACGACACCCATTCGGCGTGGGATTGGGGTTAGTATTCTAAGCCGCCCCAATACGGCAAAAATACTTATAATTATTATCAGTGATTTCAAACTTACATCATCGCGGACACTGAACATTTTAACGCAACGGGTACTCAAAATTCGTATTTTATAATACTAATCCCAAAAAATACACAAGGTTTGAACTTGCTCCCATTTGTGTGTTAAGCTGTTGCGGAGCAGTTCAATTCAATTATTCAGTTCAATTCAATTTATTTGCTCGAATATGGGTTAATTACATAGGTATTAAATTTGTTATGTTCGACATAATAAGGCATGCAAACAAGTTATTTTTTGATTAGTGTTTATGTTTAATTCCTATTCATGAATGGTAGTGACTAGCACCATAACGTGATGATGCTATACCATCTGGCTTGTTTGTTCGTTTCGTCATTGCAATATCGTTGTGAACTTTTGCAATGTGCGAATAATGCCGTAAAAAATACGCTACACACTACACTAGGAGTCCCCTTGTCTTGGTTGCCATGGACAACACACAAAGACAATTATACACCCAGACCGAGAACAGAAATTCAAACTCATCATTTAAATTTCCGCTTCGCTGCGAATCGATCCTAGGACCCTTTGAATGGTATACCGGTATGGTAACCTTTGCGCCACACGAGTCTATAATCAGAACAATATATCGTCGTTGCGACTTTAAGACCTCTTATGTGTAAAAAATCAGCTTTTTGAGGGAATCGATAAAAATCGATAAAGTTTTGTTTAGCAAGCACAGGTGATTTTGAATTTGGTGAAGAAATTACGATGGAAACGTCGTACACACATGAGAGTTTTTGATTTCGATAGTGCTTCAAAATGTAGAATCATTTGACCTAAAAAACTGATTTTGCCGAAAGTGGCACATAACACATAAGAGGTCTTAAAGTCGCAACGACAATATTCAAAATTAAGCCGCAGAGTATAAACGATTAAACGTATAAATAGATTATCATAACATAATCTAGTGTTGTGCTGTTTAAGGATTAGCTATAAAGATAGTTCGTTAACCGCGAAAACTAGGCTGCATAAAGCCGTGATTACTGTGAAAGCTCGGTGCGATTATCTGATTGTCGCCGCAATATTAGTTGGGAATAAGTGTGAAGAGATTATGGTAATTTATTTATGTAAATAGCCGAAACCAACAGTTAAGATACTTGTTGGTAAGAAGTCATCGTCACCCAAAGACATCGACTCCACGAAATAAAATGCGTTATCAGTCAAAAATTAAATGGGGGACGCATTATTTCTGGACGCATATTTTATCTCCAAAAACGTCACAGCTAATTTTAGAAAAAGGGTGGTAATTAATCCAGATGGTTAAAAAGTATACTACATTTATATTATACTGTCGAACTTAAACACCCAATCAAGTATATGTCGCTGTGATGTCGCAAGGCATTTCGCTAAATGTATACGCGGCATTACACCCATATAAAATTAGTGACGTAAAACTCTGCAAATGGGGTTAGTTAAACGCTGAGCTGATACATAATGATTGATGAAGCCAATAAAAGGAGCGGCTCAGCACTGACCTTGTTAAGAACAGTGTTAGTTAGGGCTGTGAGCTGTTTGTAGCTCATTGAGATGCTGAAAAGTTTGCTCAGATAACAGTCAAATGTACTAGATGACTGACACTTTGTTCATACGAAATTTGAAAGTCATATTAAACTCCTAACGTTATACCAGGCCTGGCGCACTCTGCACTTTCGGTATGAAGTTACAAGTACATGCTACGTTCGACGTGTCGGGCTAATTCTGAAAATTCATAAGGACTGTCACACGTTCGTAATGTATCACACATAACGTCATCACACATGTCATACGTTAGTTCGATACAACCCGCTGAGTCGTGCTTAACGATATGAACCTAAATTACACTTTATTGCGTCAAAGCTAGAGTCGCTATTTATTTAAATGATTTTGCGGAGTGAGTCTTCTTTACTGTCTTCTGTATTATATGTTCTATTATTTTGTTTGGAATATTTAATGATAGGTAAAATATCCACACAAGCGTGTTTGGATATTTAACCATAGGTAAAAACAGAGTCGTATAAAACGGCTAATTATTTTTGTTCTGATAATAAAATTATAAGACTGCAAAGCCTAAGTAGGGTTATGGATCTCACTCAGTGAATATGCTACGTAGCCTCTTAACATCGAGTGGACTTATGTCCCATAAAAAAAATCCAGATGTCAAATAATTTTACTGCTATTAGGAAAAAGAGACCTAGAGAATATTATTTAATGACAGCAATTAATTTTAAAAACAGCGTAGTTAAATAAGAGGCTAACTGTAATCAGACAACACTTGATCTAGCTTTATCAAATCCTACTTCCTCGTTCTAATTTTTTGACAACACAAAAGATTTTTCAACATCACTTGTAAAAGAATGGCCATCTTCACGAAAGCGAACTAACAAGGGGAATCGTTGCCAAGACAATCTAACTTTATAAAATGGATCCGATACATCGCCGCCTAATACATTTGAGATACAACTTGGTTATTCACTGTTCCGAACGTTAACTATAAGCGAGTAAGTATGACTGAAAGAGAGTTTTTAGCTTACCCGGCAAAATCGATTCTTGAACCGATTCAAATTTGATACGAACTTGTTTGAATTCGTGCCTACTCTAATAATGGTATCTATACTATAAAGGCCCACTTAAGCTTTGCTTGATCAGACTTAAAATAATCCGAACAAAAATAATAGTTCTAAATAAACCTTAACCGTCAGCCGTTTTTCATGGCTTTTTAATTGTTCGTATTACTGTGGTATTAACAAAGTGTCATGTAACGACATATGAATATTATCTGACCAAAGCCCAAGTCCAAGTTTGCTTTATAGATCTCACCATAAGGATCGCTGAACATTGACACTTACCATTAGGTTCTCAATTAGTACCTAAGTGTGAGACTGTTGTCAAGCATTAGTAAAAACATTGTAAGAAACATGTCATCACCAGTCACCAGTTTAAATTGATTACTAGATTAAGTGACTTTGTCAAAAGTTTGAGTCACTGGGGATTCCAGGTTGCAGCATCAGATGGTGATAATGCAAAAGATGCTGCAGAAGTTCATATTGATTCAAACTCAAATTTAAAAACAAAAACGAAAATTCTAACTTATCGCCTATCGCGTAGCATAGAACCACAGACATGTATCGGAACGGAAAAATAATGGCCCTCATATCGTAAATAGATATATATGCCTATCATATTTCACACACAATATAACCTAAATGTTGTGATACAATTTATCCACAATAACCTCGGGTTGTGAAGCGTTCACAATCCGATGGCTTCGTAAGTGATCGACCATGTTGAATAATCACGGACTATAGTTGGAAGGGTGACCGGTATTCTAGATGACTCGCTAGTTTTATAAACAAGATGGCACAAAATATATTCCAGTATTAGATTAGCTTATTTTTAATTTCATTACCTTTTTTTAGGTTTCCGTAGAAAAAAACCCTTTAGTTAAAAACCCATTATATGTATATCCATGCCTAATTGCAGCATTTTAGCACTTAGGGTCTCAATGCTATGCTGCGGATGGATGAACAGATGCATTTGATAAAACTATATAGTAAAACTACAAAGTTGTAGAAGAAGTAGTTAATTTTTTGGAGTTTAACTCCTTACCTATCGATTTCATATTTAAGCCCGTGGTATGAAATTTTATGGGGAGTAAAATCAAACTTTTGCGTTACGTTATGTTAACTTATGCGTTATGTTTGTAATTCGCAACACAGAATCTAGATGGCGTTGTATGGTTGATCAGTAACAACGCCATATTAATAATATCCTATTCTAATGATGTAAAACATCATCATTAATCTTCATCATCATTAATTTTTATGTCAATTTTTTTGTCAATCTTTTTGTCAATTTTTTGTTTTTGGCAATTTTTAAGCCAATTTTTATGTAAGTTTTTTGTAATTTTTTATGTCAATTTTATCTCAATTTTTATGTTATTTTTTTTATTATTTTTAAAATTTTTCAATTACGATTAGAAGATTGTGTCTCTTAAATAGTGACCTTCAAAGTTACATATTCAGTTTGGGACCCTTTTTTCGTGACTTATTTTTTTGGTATTTGGTCTCTGGTGTATGTGGACAAGCTACAAACTTTCGCAGACACAAAATATTCATCCTATAAGATATATATAGAGGGAAATGCTGCGACGAATTAAGGAAAATGACACAAATAGTTCAAATGAGCATCAACCCTGGAGTTCAACATTAAAGAGACACCCCTAAGAAGTTATACGACGTAAACCGACAAGGCCTGCGACGAAATTCCAGGATGTTAAGTAAAATTATATAACCAAAATACAGAGATAAGAACACGTTTTATAAAATAAATCCTAATGGAACTCGAATTTTGCTGACATCCCACGCAATATAACACTGAGCACTCTACCCGTCTCTAATGTTAGTATAATTTAAAATTACACTCGTATTTCCAGTATTACGAATGTTTCAGAATGTTACCAAACAAATTCTTGTTATGTTATTTAGGTTAACAGAACTAAAGATAAAATTACGACGGCCCACGAAAGCCCAGGTTCGCCCTTGTATGGAGTACTGCTGTCACATTTGGGCCGGTGCCGCAAAATGTCACCTTTCAGCCTTGGATTCGATGGAGAGGCGTGCAATGAGGCTCATTGACGACCCAGATTTGGTGGTATCCAACCTACAAAGCCTCGCACACAGGCGCAGAATAGCCAGCCTCGGCATTCTACAGGATGCATTTTGAGAGTGTGCTCAGGAATTGCACGAACTAATTCCCCCATCCCCGTTCCTCCATCGAACAACCCGTCGTACGGCAAGCATCCATCCATACGTCGTGAATATCCCACCACTGTGACCCAGGCGATTCGCCTCATCTTTCATAGTGCGTGCCACGAAGGACTGGAATAGCTTGCCTGCGTGGGTGTTCCCGTCCACCTACAATGTAGGTGTTTTCAAGAGAAGAGTGAATAGGCATTTATTAAGTTAGTGCGTTCACCATCTTGGACTCCATCGCCACTTACCATCAGGTGGGATTGTTGTCAAGCACTAACTTATCTAATGTAAAAAAAAAAAACATAATTTTTAGATTTCATTTTCTATTTATGTTACTCCGAAAATCCGAAACGCTGCAAGTCATGCATCACCTGTGGATCTCAACATTAAACAAGCTTTCTGGTGAATTTCCGAAAATTATACTTTCTATGATGATTTTTTACCTGGTTATCTTATCGATGTAAATTTTATACTGCCCAATGCAGTTAACGCTATTAATTAACACCATGCTCCAGATTTCTCAAACTTTTCTTTTATGAATCAACAAAATGCTATATTACGTTTTCATTATTTATAAATCGCTGAGTAATTAAATGTATTTAATTACTTTGTTGTATCTATAGTATACACACAATATAATATAAACACCTTAATAATTTTGGACTTTCATCATCAAAATTGGGTGATTGTAGACATTCACCAGGGAATAGATAATTGTTGACGAAAAATAACTGACCTCAAAATAACTCAAAAATCAGTCAGATCTAGTGCAAATTTAAATGAAACCACATGACAAGCACGAGCTTTCGAATAAAAAAAGAATCATTAAAATTGGTTCACCCAGTCAAGAGTTCTAGGTAACAAACATAAAAAAACAGTCGAATTGAATACCTCCTCCTTTTTTGAAGTCAGTCAAAAAGTAGAAGTAAACCAAGCTTCAACTTAATTTTTTCAATGATTTTCACGTGATACCGTAACAGACAACTTTATAACAACTACAACTACTTTTAACTACAATTACTTTCTTTCTTTTTCTTCTTTCTTTCTTGGCCGGCAAAGCATCAGTGATGCTTTGGTGTTACTGTCCATGGGCAACGATAGCCACTTACCATCAGGTGGATCGTCAGCTCGTTTGCCGGCTATTTCCATGAAAAAATACCGCTACAGCTATAACTACGATAACAGCTACGATGACAGCTACGACTTGTGCTACGGTCGTGTAACTAAGTCACGCTGCTGCTACAGTACAGCAAGGCTATTTTGTTTTGTAACTCGACAGCGGAATCCGCGAAGACTTTCAAAATTGAAGTTCGAGTTCGAGACTCACTTCACTTCGCAAGTGCGTACTAGATAATTAGAGGATGACATATCAAGATCTCGAACTCGAACTTCAATTTTGAAACTAATAATAATAATAATTAATACCTAGCCTTGCTGGTATGACATTGACTGTCTACAACTACAGTTATGGCCACGGCTATGACAACATTTACGTACTACAGCGACTACTACATATGACACCGACTATGACTACGACAAAGCTACGACTATGGCTACAGCTATTTTAACCGGACAACAAAAAAGGAGGATGTATTCGACTGTATTTTTTTGTTTGTTATCTAACTTTCGACTGGGTGAACCGATTTCGATGATTATTTTTTTAATCTAAAACTGGTACTTGTGATGTGGTTCCACTAAAATTTGAGCGAGATCTGACAATAGTTTTCGAGTTATTTTGAAGCCGGTTATTTTTTGTCAAGAGTTATTACGGATACAGTTGCAGTTACAGATACCCAATCTACTCACATATTGTATACTACTATGTCTTCTGTGCCCATATATCCATTAGATTGATGCCAATAACAATTGCCAATTACAGAACATGTATTGAATTCTATATTGACAAATTGCGACAAAAGAACTCGAACACACACAAATGTAATATCAAAAGACACAAGGCACAGGACTGTTATATGTGCCCCGCTTAAGCACTTCGGCATTTAATGTACAATAAGCCTTATAGTTGAAATCACATAGTTTACAACATCGCAGTACAAGTCGTTAACAACGAATTGACTCAATTTGCCTCAGTTTACAACTAGGAACTGCAATAGTTGTTATCTCACTTACCTCTGCAACTTTGGACATTGGTAATAAAGTGATTGTACGGAGTAAACTTCATAAATCTTGTCTGCGTGTTTCAAAGGAAAGTTTGCACTACACACAATTTTAAATCATACATAACTATAATACGCTTTCACACGCTTTCACACT
Source organism: Thymelicus acteon (assembly GCA_951805285.1). Lineage (NCBI taxonomy): Eukaryota > Metazoa > Arthropoda > Insecta > Lepidoptera > Hesperiidae > Thymelicus > Thymelicus acteon. Next base: position 3,068,900 of record OX638229.1, read on the forward strand.
CGTACCCCCGCAGTAGATTTTTTCCTGTGTCGCGGTGGCATGGACGACACATATAACACATCACAATAACACCCATGACCCGAGTACAAATATGTATCTGTCGTTTATGTGATCTGCCCCGGCCGGGAACGAACCCGGGCCCCCTCGCTTCGCAGACAGGGTCGCTACCAACTAGGCTACAGGGTCGTCTAATAAAACTAACATATTTGATGACTGTACATGCAAGATATTTAATAACTTTTAATAGAGATATTTATGAACGAAATGTATCTCACAACAATTATTTTTAAAGTTGGAGTCTGCGTTTTTTCCAGTTATCTCAGAAACGGCATAACAAATCGAAGCAGTAGTAAGTTTGGTTTAATATGAAGTGGTTATTTTATTTCATTCGGTTCACAAAAAAAAATGTTACATAACAATTTTTCGACTGTAGGTACAGTCGGCCGTAGAAGTAGCTTAACATTTTAGTTCTTTGTAATAGTAACTGTTTCGACGGTTTCCTAGCAACATCTATGACAAATTCAAGAAATGTAATGTGACAAGGTACTAAAATGTTAAGCTACTTCTGCGGCCGACTGTACTAAAACATAATTAGGTTTCTCAAAGCAAGGCAAGGGCAGTTACTAGTTAACATTATCCATCACACTCCCGAATTAAGCTTAAATAGCTTCAACTCATGCATGTATGTACGAGTGTGAATGAAACAATTATTAACGGCCAGCAATTATAATAGAAGATACCAGACTTATTGGAGCTTAGTTGTCAAATATCAAAATATGCTGGCCATGTTTATTTTATTTTATTTATTTATCTTCATTAGATACACCATTGACTTATCACTATGCATTGATTACTAAATAAATTGTTGCAATTGATCCATCCACTGCGATTTGTCTTCAAGGCGTATACAACTTTTATGGTTAGTAGTAGCTAACACCATTTTTATGTCAAAACCAAAAAAAGTACATTAATATGAGACTAAAAATTTGTATGGTAATTTTTGATTTTATCGCTAGACAAACTTACATAATCCAAATAGTTAACAGAATAGAAAAATTAAAACAATTTTAACTATACATTTTTTTAAAAGACTTGAACTAACTAAAGGTATTTGCGACATGTCGATAAATTTTTTCACATTTTCTATGTAGATAATGTCCGCTTCGCTGTTAGAGTTAATATTGTTGTAATTTTGCATTTTTAATCTATTAATTAAGCGGAGCATTTTACTGTGTTGAGTAAGAATATTGGACTGAATATTCCCTGAATTGTGTTACCGGTTTATAAATGCTGCATAAAATCTGCTTAGATTAGGTATGGCAGTCGAATGTGTTAACGCAGTGAGGTGGCCTAAGTCAGCGAATGGCTTGCGAGTTCATTTAAATGCCTTTTCCTTCACATAAGCGTTCTGCAGGTATGGGCATTACAACTTGTGCTGCATTCAAATGATAAGAGTGCACACTTTAATTTAATTGTTGTGGAGTTTTTTTTTGTTGCTTTCCAAATTGTATTAACATGTATGATGGTTTAAATTCCAAATTGTAATAAAATACTATGCCTACAATTTTTTCGTCTCCTAAACTACACCACTAGTTAAACTCGCACATAGTGAGCTTAAATAAAATCCTTCTAATCCTATCCTACTAATATTATAAATGTGAAAGTTTGTACCGATGTTTGTTTCTCAGTGGCGTAGCTAGCCCTATGGAGGCCTTATATCAATTTTTGTTGTGGGGCCCCCTCAACGTAGGTAGCCAGCTGTAGTGGTCGCAGGCCACTGGCGAACTTTTTTTTGGGAGTGTTAATGGGGGCCCCTATACGCTGGGGGCCCCGTATAATTGATACGGCGATAGCTACTCCCCTGTTTCTCTTTCACGCAAAAGCTACTGAACGGTTTTAGTACACAGGTAGACATAATCTGGAATATAACATAGACTTCTTATTATCTCAATATTAGTACGACGTAGAAAACAATATTAGTACGTAATTATCAAAGATCTGAAATGACATACAGGGTAATTATTATTCCTTAAAACGCGGGCAGAGCGCTCTGGTTTTACGCGTTCCAGTTTAAATACAGAAAAGGCAGTTAAATAATTGAGTGGCTTCAACTCATTGATGGCCCACTACTGGGCACGGGTCTCTCTTCTTGAGGAGGCCTACAACATACTCCACCACGCTGCTCCAGTACGGATTGGTGGAGGGGTTAATGGCCAACCCGAGTGTCGGAAGTTTTCAAACCGCCCGAGGGCCTCTGACATGGCTTAACGACTGTTATCCTATGATAACAACCGGGACCGACGGCTTTATGTGCCCTCCGAAGCACGGAAACGCTCAAGAAATTTTTGCTACTAGCGGTCGCCCATCCAACTTTCGACCGCGCCCGCTGTTGCTTAACTTTGTCGATCACATAGGATCGACGCAAGCCGCCGGGCTATGAGCGCTTCAATAGGAATGTAGACACTAACTGTAATTTAATATAAATTTATCTTTGAAGTATTAAGGGAAACATTTAAACATCTAAAATATTATTCTTTTGTCGAAATATATCACAATAAATTCAATATAATTAATTTAAAATGTTCAAAATAGTACTCACTGTCACGTGACCTCAAACGCCATTTTGAGCTAATGACGTCATTGTTCGTATTTTATATGCAAGTTCAACCAACTTCAGTCGACCGATAGTATTGAATATCGGTTAGTGACGTCACGTGACGTTTTTGGCGGGAAATTTGATAATGATTTTTATTTAGCAATTTTTGTTTTTATTTGAAGATTACTATTATTATTATATTTTTTCGTGAATATTAAGGTTCCATCTATAAAATAAAATTGAATCCTAAAATTAGTCAACATCCCTATGCTTCTTTCTTATCAGGGACTGTTCTGTAGCGCTCTGACTATAACTTTAATGTTATTTATAAACTAACTGACCCGGCGGACTTCGTATCGCCTAACAAACTATTATTTTTTTCTAAAGTAAAAGTAGCCTAAGTTACTCCTTGATACATCAGCTATCTGCCAGTGAAAGTCTCGTCAGAATCGGTCCATCCATTTCAGAGATTAACCGGAACAAACAGACAGACAGACAGACAAAAATTGTAAAAAAATGTTTTGGTATATGTACCGTGTATACATCCAAATGCACTTAGTAAAAAGCGGTTATTTTAATATTACAAACAGACACTCCAATTTTATTTATTTGTATAGATGTATAGATTACACTCTCGTTTTGCGAACGTACCATCATATATGGCAGTACTCTCGCCGGTGTCCTTAAAATGCTTGCTGTAACATGTTATACGATTCAAGTGTGCCTTATAAACTTACTATTGCCTACCTCGTTATGGTAGGGCAACTTAAAAGCAAAAGGCACTATACTTGAAAGTGAATAAAACATTATTAAAATAGAAAAATATGAAAACATTTTTTGATGGATGTTTCCAGGAAAAGTACTAAATGTTTTTAAGTGTTTTGGGAGGAATTGAATAAATTCAACGCTGATTTATGAAATGACATGAACCAGCGATATTGGGCCCGCTTACAAATTATCCTTAAATTTATTTCTCAGGAGTACTAATAAATTTATGATTTATTTTAATCCGGAACTGGTATTTGTTTTTTTAGTCTTTTTTAGATCTTTCGGTCTGTGTAAGTGAGGTGCCTACAGATAAGTTTTATTAAACATTTTAACATGATTTTTAAATAAGGAATAACGTTTCTAAATTAATAACGTTACATCAAATAACTAATGATATACTTAAATGAAAAGATTACTATATTCGCACCGAGATTTTAAATCAGTGAGGCACTAAAAATGCCTACAACTCGAAAAAAACATTTATCTAGCTGCTACAACTAGAAGTTGTTAAAAAAATATCTTTTAACATTTTTTTTTATGGAAATAGCCGTCAAACGAGCTGACGATCCACCTGATGGTAAGTGGCTATCGTCGCCCATGGACATCAGCAACACCAAAACATCACTGATGCGATGCCGGCCAAGAAAGAGAGAAGAAAAAGAAAGAAAGAACTGGCTCTCAAGCCTCCAGCTGGAATACGACGAGTCGTTTGGCGCTAACTCATGCTCAAGGGTGGTAGCTATTCAGGCGAACCCCACGGAGAAATAATAATAGTAATAATAGTAATAGTAATAATGATAGGGGAATAATAAGTCAAGCCGCAGATTTTTTTTAGGCCACGGAAACCAACCTCTGATTTAATAACTAAGCCATGGGAAAATGAGAAGGCTTCTAATAAACTAATTCGCCTTTTTTAAAATGCCACCTGAATATTCCAAAGAAAGCGTCAAATAAAGAACAACTATTATTTTTACTTGTCCCACTGATTTATACATCACCTTCTAATTTACTAACTTAGCCACGGATTTTACAACTAACCAACATCTTTCGTTTTACAGCCTGAACATATTTTCCTCAAAAAAGATAGTTCAAGCTTGAACTAGAAAACATCATATTTTATAATTTAGCATGTGAAATAATAAATCGTATTCTTTTATCATGAAAAGAGCAACTGCATGATCTGTTTGTCGCCAGTCAGACGGGCGCTACTGGCCATTTGCACCAATCAGCGAGCGCGATTTGATTCATGCGGGTATGAGTTGTCACGTGTATTTGTTTATTGTGAGTTATCGCGTGTATTTGTTTATTTTCATTCTATTGTTGGTGCGCTCGTTGTTAAATAAGTGACAGAAACAAATCGCTGCAAATCCGACTCCACGTAGTCTTGTCTGCCCTACCCCTAGAGTGTAATGTAAACCCGCGTAGGCGCGGAGGGGCGAGGCGGCCCGCGAGCTGAGGAGCAGGTGGTTTTAACGCTCGCCGCAGCGTCTGAGGCTGGCCGGCAAAGCCGGCCAGCAAGCCGAAGCTGCGGTGGTGAGCGTTAATAGCATCTGCGACGATAAGATCGCGTGGGACCGCCAGAGCCCCGCAGCGCCGGAGCCGTGACAGAAGCCATGTCTGCTGCTTGCTTGCTGCATGCGGAATGCCTCTTGCTGTTTGCCGCGTGCCGTAGACCTTTTAAGAGTGTGTAACGTTTGAAGATTAGATTATGTATTTGAAAATTATATTAAATGAAATTTAAGTCAAATGAATGTTATATAAAAAGAGCATTATGCTATATAATTCATATGAAGTATACGTTAAAGTAAATGTTATTCGAGCAAATTAATGAATTATAACATTATAATATGAAATAAACATAAGATCACATGAAATTTTGTTATTTGTTTTTATAACATGTGAAAATTATAGACATGTGAACATTATTTCAAGTTATATTATACTAAATGTTATTATACTAACTATTACATACCTTAATTTTAGGTACGTTTTGATGACAATCCAATATATTTGATGATAATTTTAGGTATTTTGATGATCAAAAATATAGGACGAGTTATAAATTATTTATGTTTGAAAAAAATTAAAAGATGCTGAGTTATAAAACTAGATGTAGATAAAATTACTTTATTGGTGTCATATTTAAATATTTTAGAAGTTTACTAGTTGAATGTATGTTAAAAATATAGATGCTACAAAATAACTGCTATGCTAAGTCGTATTTACAGTAGCTTACATTGAAAATTTATAGTGGCTAAAAGAGTATTTTTTAGACGCGCATTGATGGTGGCTGACTTAGTAATTTAGGGGACAGTGTAAATTTTAAGAGGACAATAATGCTATTAAATAGAAGTCAGTTTAATTACCACCCATAATGATAATAATTAACAATTAAAATCAATATTACCATTATGTTGGTAATATTCGAGGAGCCCTGTAACCAGGGGGCCGGATTTAGTCGCCTCTTACGACACCCATCCAGCGTGGGATTGGGGTTAGTAAAGCCGCCCCAATACGGCTAAAATCATCATTGGCATGTGCTGAACAGCGTATTAATAAATGTTTTTTTTCTTTCTTTCTTTTTTTCTTAGATTGTAAAAAGTAATTGCATATCACATTGCTGAAAGCTAATTTAGTTTAAGTTATTATTCCACGAATCCCGAAATACCCGGAAAACAGCAAGCTTTGCAATAATAAATCAGTTCCAATTAACGTCAGTACTTCAGTAACTACTTTAATATGGGCATATCATTTCCGAACCAATGTCATATCCTAAATGAAGCTGTTATAATTAGGTCTGACAGCGTTTACAACAAAATATACACATACAGTGTTATAATATACAGCAGGTTTAATTTTTTACTGACATCACATGTAAATATCCTCATCATTCTATGTAATCATGCAACTATATTATAAGGAGAAACGTATATATACGAGCCGAGGTCAAAGAATGTCTAAAGTAAAAACAGGGAAAGTTACACGGAAGTATTTAATTAAATTATGAATAATAATGATTGATGACTAAACTAAGAGAAGCTCCGAGGTTCTTAATAATGTCACAATTTTGTTAAAGAAATAAAGTTTATGATATTGAAGCATGAGTGTTATTTAAATAGGTTTTTGTAAAGTTAAGGTTTGTGTAAACATATCTTTATAATATAAAAAGCCAATTACGAAAAACCTGATGGTATAAATGGTCACCGTCGTCGGGACAAATCAACAGACACACAAAAATGTTAAAAAATTGGGTTTTTATATCGTATAAAAGACATGCATAAGCCTTAAAATCTTTCGGTCAATTCTGTGAAAAATGACCACATAATATCATAAAAATACTGATGCGTAATGATTGAAAAGTCGTCACATTTTTGGCGGTTCCTTTCTCATCAGTCTTTGTCTCACTGTCAATTATCGAATACTGTTGACGTGCATGTATTAGAAGTTAAATTAAGGACGGAGTTAATACCAACAAGAACATGTATCCGTTTTATAGAAACATATATAATGGATTGTCACTCTGGCTAGTGATAAATAAATAAAAATTAGCAGAAATGTGTGAACAACACCTATCCGTTTTATACAAATCGTGGATGGACATAGTGGGCATAATCCTTAATTAAACTTTAGTACATCAAATCTAATATCCTAATTAAGTGTTCTCTCATATCCTATCTCCGTATCCCTAACTCTAATATCATACCAACCACAGTATGTGTAACCAAAGCCATTTCGATCTCGAAATTATATTAATATCAACACGAAATAGTTTCCGTGTTATTTTTCCGCCATATCTAATACCTACTACATCTAATAATATTTTCAAGTAAATAAATTGTAATAACCAAGAAAAAAATAACCGACTTCAAAATAACTCAAAAGCTACTCGTCAGATTTACCTCAAATTTAAGTGGCACCAAATGACAAGCACCAGCTTTCGATTAAAAAAAGAATCATTAAAATCGGTTCATCCAGTCGAAAGTTCTGCGGTAACAAACATAAAAAAGTATGCAGTCGAATTGAATACCTCCTCCTTTTTTGAAATCGGTTAATTAAACCTGAGGACTGACAGCACAACTGCTGCTACAACAAAATTAATATTGGATATTTCTTGGACTCGCTGCCAGTATTCAATTTAGTAATTAACTTGATCAAGAACATTTAGCTCGAATGATCTTTTTAAGGTTCCGTAGCCGAATGGCAAAAAACGGAACCCTTATGGATTCGTCATGTCTCTCTGTCTGTCTGTCTGTCTGTTCGTCCGTATGTCACAGCCACTTTTTTCCGAAACTATAAGAGCTATACTGTTGAAACTTGGTAAGTAGATGTATTCTGTGAACCGCATTAAGATTTTCACACAAAAATAGAAAGAAAACAATAAATTTTGGGGGTTCCCCATACTTAGAACTGAAACTCAAAAATGTTTTTTTCATCAAACCCATACTATGGATAGGTTTTTAAAAATGATATTGAGGTTTCTAATATATTTTTTTTCTAAACTGAATAGTTTGCGCGAGAGACACTTCCAAAATGGTAAAATGTGTGTCCCCCCCTGTAACTTCTAAAATAAGAGAATGATAAAACTAAAAAAAAATATATGATGTACATTACCATGCAAACTTCCAGCGAAAATTGGTTTGAACGAGATCTAGTAAGTAGTTTTTTTTTTAATACGTCATAAATCGTAAACCGCAAAAAACATTGATCAAAGTTACAACGAACTATAAGAACTTTTATATTATGTTACTTGCTGCTACGGAACCCTTCATGGGCGAGTCCGACTCGCACTTGGCCGCTTTTTTCTACATGTTCCAAATGTGTCGATGTTTATTATAGCATTGATGAAACGAATAGACTAGCCAACTACAACGCCGCCGCGCCGCCCATCCCTCAATATGGGACCATCACAGGGTGACCATAGACCACAAATAAACCACTATAACAAGAAGGCTCATCTTTTTTTATGGAAACAGCCGGCATACGAGCTGACGATCCACCTGATGGTAGAGAGAAGAACAAGAAAGAAAGAACTGGCTCTCAAGCCCCCAGCAGGAACTCGACGAGTCGTTTGGCGGCTGACTCATTTAGTCGCCTCTTACGACACCCATACGGCGTGGGATTGGGGTTAGTATTCTAAGCCGCCCCAATACGGCTGACAATGGTTTTAGGTGTTGATTGTGTCCACTGTCTCACCGTGACCACGAGCTATGTAAGGGGGTCGAAATATCGGTATTATAAAATAAAAATCGGGAGTACCCGTTGCATATAAAATTTATCAGTGTCCGCGATGATTCAACTTCGCGTTGGATGTGAATGCATTTAGCTAGGTACCATAACTATAATTTTAAAATTTTAAAATCCCCGATAGTTTTATTAACACTGTACGTAGCTAAGAACCATCTTGATCACGTCAGCTCTCAAACAAAAAATCGCATCATAATTGGTCTATCCGTTTAAGAGCTACGACGCCACAGGCAGGGTGTTTTTGCGTCGGGGGTTATAAATGAGTTGAATGCACTGACACTAATCTCCGTTTCAACATTTTGTCCCTGGAATCTTAACCCGGCAATCAGGGGACTGATATAACTGGGCTATGTTGACCTATAAATGAATTAACCATTACAAGTTAAAATGGAAATGAAATCCAATTGGTTTTATAAATGCTCGTCAACTCACTGAAAATTATAGTCATTTTTGACAAACATTTTTAATTTTGATATCGTTAGCAACCTTTTTGTAAAATGTCATTTACATATTTCACGATTTATTTGGACGCAAAAAAATGGAATGATAGGGGTTTAGGTGGGGTTTAGGTTATAAGAGTTTAATATATTTGTTACAAAATTGAACAGTTTATTTCGTCCACCGACATGGCTTAAAAAGGCTAGAGATGTTTTTATTTTAACGTAGGCTGTGGTTTTAATTCGGCCTTGATTACATTCTGTAGGGATTAAAACATCGGGCGACATTCGCCCACGGTGTTTTTTCCTCTTCCGAATTATCCAGCTGGAACCAGTCAGCTTAAAATTTACCACTGTAACCTTTTTTTCCTTTTATTTTACAGTTATATCCTTATTGTCTCCACTTTTATTGCTCCTCGTATCAAAACTTACGCAAATTAGAGAAAAGTATCTGTATGATGATAAAATATACTCAATCCACGATGAGTTGATGAGATGAGAATTCTGTAGATTTATTTTGTAGATTGCTTTAGTGAATTGTATACTTTTCTTAAGTAATTAAGTAAGAACATAATGTCCTGTAAGTCTGGAATGGGTGTAAACAATTGCAACACAGTTTACCAACTATAGCAGTTGTTTACGAAAAATTCAATTTTGTACCATTGAGATACATACATAGAGGAGACATCTCAAACAAAATGTGTGTTCCACCGCCGGCTTGCCCTCCGTTCTCTTTTTAAACTAGAAGCCTCGTTTGCACACTTGCCATAGAGTAACTTTGTATATGACACTTGCCGAACCAAGACGGCAACCTAAGCAAGTTTATATATTCTATTAACACGCTAGTGACTTGCCAAGTTCAAACGCTCCTTATGATTTTTTATTCCAAAATGGCGGGAACATTGCACAATAATTTAATTAATTTCGTAAATAATAAAGTGATACCATTATCTTTTTTGTTTTTTGTCGTGCAATTGTGATACGTTCTTATTACGCACGACGGCATTTTTTCAGCTTTTTCATAAACAATTTTGGCATGCGGCCGCAATGAGCGCAGCCGAGTGACAGCCGAGTGACAGAATGAAATGCAGCCGGCCGGCTGCAATGCACACACCCGAACCCAATGTTCGCGGTGTCTGTTCTATACGCTAGTAATACTAGTTCAATGTTTTGTACATGTGTTTTTATCTATACTAATATATAAAGAGGAAAGATTTGATTTTTTGTTTGCATTGAATAGGCTCCGAAACTACTGAACCGATTTCAAAAATTCTTTCACTGTTGGGAAGCTACACTATCCCAGACTAACATAAGCTATATTATATTTTCAAAGAAATTAGTGATCCTTAATAAAACTCCAATAATGTAACCCAAGGTGTAAAAAATAAGAAAACCGAAGCAAAGCGAGGGTGGTTACTCGTGTTCAATAAAAATCTTTAATTCTAGATCATCCCGTATGCAAAATTTCATGAAAATCCATTGAATTTTTTTGTGAAATAGTAACAAACACCCTCGCAAACTTTCATATTTATGATTAGTATTAAATTATTACAATGTTTAAAATATTGGATTTGATTCAATAGAGCCAAATTGAATTTTAATTATCTAGAAATCAAATAACAAAATTATCTCTTTCGTTCATTTATTAAATTAAACATTCACAGAAGCCTAATTTAGCAAACGAGATATATGAAAATTTATCTAAATATGAAATGCAAATTGGGGAAACAAAATTAAACATAATGAGAATAATAATTGGATATACATTATGGACGCCATTTGTAAACGAAATGGATGATCAGAGAAAATGTAAATTGTAATTTTTATGTAATTTTTGCGATACCAGAATAAAGGACCGTTGTTGTTAATTTGCTAGAGTTTATCTCTCAGTGTACAAATGTACCTAATCAAATGTGTAAGTTTGAATTTAATCATAAATAAATAATTAAGCTGATATAAATATAATGATTAATTTAATGATAATAAATATTATTATTTATTTGACAACCCGTGTGGCGCAATGGTTACCATGCCGGATAGCCGCACCAAGGGTTCTAGGTTCGATTCCCAGCGAAGCGGAAATTTAAATGATGAGTTTGAATTTCTGTTCTCGGTCTGGGTGTGAAGTCCTTGTCTAGTTTTGTCTATGGCACCCACGACACAAAGAATCCTTGTGTGGGGCTATGAGTGTGAAGCGTTATTTGTTTATCTATACTAATATATAAAGAGGAAAGATTCGATTTTTTGTTTGCATTGAATAGGCTCCGAAACTACTGAACCGATTTCAAAAATTCTTTCACTGTTGGGAAGCTACACTATCCCCGAGTAACATAGGCTATATTATATTTTCAAAAAAATTAGGGATCCTTAATAAAACTCCAATAATGTAACCCAAGGTTTAAAAAATTAGAAAACCGAAGCAAAGCGAGGGCGGTTACTCGTTATTTATATGTTTATAGACATAAACGAAATTAAGAGTAGCTTCTATTGATACGATTATTAAGACCTTTTCCAGTTTCTAACCCCACTCCCATTTTTCTTTTTCTCACACTTTTATTATTTGCTATCCCGACACGTAACACTCGTAACATAAGATTCAGCCCTCCACATAAAGTACCGTTATCCTTTCTTCCATTTAAATGTCTCACATACCGGTATATCCTAAATTATGATTACGGTTTGAGTCGACGAAATCTGTATTAGAAATGGAATCTCCTGTTCACGCCAAATGACTTTATTCCCATTCAACAGCACGACTCTCGTGGAGTCTACGCCGTATTTACAATAATTGTACTTACATTTACACTATGCTCTTGTACTAGTACTGACTGTATAAGATAAGCTATAAAAGTCATGTTATAATCTAAAAATTATTTAATTTATGTTAATATTAATTATTTTATGCCTGCACAAACGTCATTATCTTGTTTCTAAAACATTTACTTAAGGTGAACAATAGTATTTAATTAAGGCAAATTAAAAATATAAATAAAGTTGCATTTTTTTATAATTAATTAACATTTATTTTAGTTACTAAACTATAAAATTAAGATTAATACACTGAATATTAAAAAAATAAGTCAAACTAACAAAATACAGAAAAAGATCTTAAACCAAATTACAATAAAAATAAGAATATTTAAAAGAGATAGTTTACTAGCTGCCCGGACAGACTTCGTTCTGTCAAAAGATTTTTTTTTAATTAAAACCTTCCGTGTGCCCTAAGGGAGATGTAAGCTATCCTATCTTTCCAGTTAACTGCGCGCGGTGTGCAAATTTGATTAAAATCGGTTAAGTAGTTTAGGAGTCCATCGCGGACAAACAACGTGACTAAGATAGTTGCATAAATTATATTGATTAATAACATAAGATGAATGATAGCTCCGTAATACCTGTCGTGGTAATATTTTTTTAATAAAGTAACAACTAATATAAATGTGAATGTTTGTGTGAATGCTGTCACGCTAAAACTACTGAACGGATTTTCATGAAATTTAGCACACAGACAGATAGACCATGATCTGTTATAAGATATAGGGTATTTATTATCCCGGAACATGCGGGCGAAGCCGCGGGCAAGGCACTAGAGTATTATTAATGTGAAAGTTTGGGAAGATTTTATTTACTGTTTCACGCAGAAACTCTCACGATACATGATCTAATCTAATCTGCGTTGGTGAGACAACTGCCTTAACGTGTTCAAATCTTCATCTTATCTTATGGCTCGGGAAATCAACGACGTCGTATTCACTGACATATTATTGTCGTTATTTGTAGCTACTCTGTGTTACTCTCGCCATAATGTTAAGAATAAATTGCGCTCACATTATTGCCTACCGAATTCATCTGGCTTCGGTAAAATAAATGTTAAGAACCGCAATCAGGCAACATGAGAACCCAATTTAGGATGATCTGTGTCGTTAAGTACTCGTCTTGTGGTTTTAACGTGAACCTTCAACACGGGTAACAAGCTCAAATCATGCTGAATTAAGTGCGTCATTTCGTATTAATATTAATAATAATACTATTAATTAATTAATTAATTAATTTAATTAATTAAAAATGTCGTTTCGAAACCACTCTCGCGACCGAAGCCGCGGATAAAACTAGTATTATTTGTAAAATGAGACAGTTTGTGAGGATGTATGGATGTTTGTTACTGTTTCATGCAGAAAGTGCTGTACGGATTTTCTTGAAATTTAGCACACAGATAGACCCTGACCTGTAATAAGATATAGGGTATATATTATCCCGGAAAACATGGGCAAAGCCGCATGTAGAGCGCTAGTTAAAAATAAACTATCCTTTGCTTCGGTGTTAGAAATCACAACCTTGTAGCCTAGTTGGTAGCGACCCTGCCTGCGAAGCGAGAGGAGTCCCGGGTTCGATTCCCGGCCGGGGCAGATACTTATGTAACAGATAAATATTTGTGCTCTGGTCATGGGTGTGATTATGATGTATTATATGTGTCGTCCATGCCACCCACGACACAGGTAATAACCTACTGGTATGCGTGTGTTAGCGTTTATTTAATTTTTGTACTCTGGGTAAAACACCCGACAGTTTTTCATATTATTCTCAAAGGTAAATCTCGAATTTTACGGCATGTTAAATCGTCGGGCTCTGTTCTCTATACGGTAACGTTAATTAAACCTCGTTGGAGGCTTAGGCAGCCCCTTTTCTAATCTGCAGGCTCTAGGCATCCTAAATTATCAGGAGAGCCATGTCCTATATCTAGCCGATGAGCCCTTATGTTCCTAACCTTAAACTAATGAAGCTCAATGTTAGGTTGATTGCAAAGTTGTTTTACTACAGGTTACGTTTATACAAGTTCAATTTTTGATTTGCTACGACATATCATAATTGTCTAGCATTACAATGATTTTATTAATTCATTAAATTTATTAAAATTCAAAATCTACTATTAACAAAAAATTACGAGTGTCTGAATTACGTCCCAACTCAGAGTCACTAACGGTTACTTAAATCGCTCCTTAGTACATAATTTGTATTGTGATTCTTTACTTAGGAGCGATTTAAGCGCATCTCACACGCAATCCTATACGCATTAAATTAATCACTCGCTGTACGCAGTTTTCAAAGAATTTGTAAACCTGTAATTATTTTCGCATTATATTCCTTCGAAAAGCTTCGGGTCTTTCTCTTCTGCTATCCACATTCAACACTATATTTATTATGCGTAAATACATTTGAGTTTCAAGGGTCTCCATTCTTCCTCAAGTCCAAGCCTCCTCAGTACACTCGTGTAAATAACTCCTTCGATTAAACTTTCGCTACCACTGACGTAGGCAACATACCGCCAGGTGTTTTATCTAGTTTTTCGAGTATTTCAAAAACCCACTATGAGTGAGGTGAATCCTCTAATACTAAACCTAGCTCCACGATACACTGTACTCCACAATATATAGAAGGTGACCAGTGAAGAACCTAAGTCCTACAGCCAACGTTTGCTCGTGCGCATTCAAAGATTTTCTACAAAATTCAAAGACATCAAAAAATATTCAACTCAGTATAGCAAGACATAAGAACCTACAACTCATCCGTCACCTATTAATTTCCCTCATAATGCCATCTTTCTTCTCTTTTCCCCAATAATTCCATTGAGCATTCGCAGTGCGGTTTTAGTAAAATAGTTTGGGAAATACCAACGTGTGGTGCAATTAAATTGAGAGCGCAAATTCCTCCAAATATGTTGAACTTCGTCTAGAGTATGTTACACTTGATTAAACTTTCTTCGTCAGATTCCTGAACCGTTGAATTGTGGTCTTAGAGTATTGAAGTTGTAGTAGATATTTTATTAATCCCGTGATAGTTTCGACCAGATGTCGGATATGTGTCATTCTTAAATGAGAAGATTCGAAGTACCTTATTTTCTGGTGTTTCATTCATGGATAGGTTAGGGATCGTTTTTATGTAAATAGCCGACCATCTGACGATAATCCCTTTACGTCTTTCATTACTACAACACTATAGGTATTGGCAATGCGTTGCCAGCCAAGAAAGAAGAAAGATGAATGTAGGAAAAAAACATAATGCTTTTCTAGACAGCAACTGCCACCGCACTTTAGCAAATATCTTTTGAATTGTTACCAGTGTCCAGCTTATTTTTCAACTCAAACGGTAGTTTTTCACACGATAGTTGGCTGCAGTCTGATCAAATAAACAGAACTAACGATTAATTTGCCCGCCAAAGTACGAAAGCGTTGCAAAATACTTTTGGTTCCTTATTTCCTTATTTTCGACCTTTTTGTGCAAAAACACATTTAAAATTAGTATTTGTTTCAAAACCGTTAAAGTATACTTAATTATTACATCGCATAAAAATACCTGAAGCATAAAACATGAAAATGGAAATCTAAAGTTATCAAATACATAACAAAGAATAAAACTTTTACAGCAATACAATTGAACTTTACAAAAGTACACTAGTTAGTTTCTATAATGTTTGTAATATAAAATATTCGAGCAAGATTGCGGTTAGACTACAGAATAGAAAAAGTTATGCCGCGTACAGAAACTTATTTCGCTACATAACAATTTAAATGTGTTGCTTGCTTCACCATTTAATAATTACTAGTGAACGTACTATCATTACCTCGGAGGTACTATTTACTATCTAAATAAAAGACATTAACAGAATTATTTATTTCGCTCACGGGGATGTGTACTTATACAGGTTACAAAGAATCTCAACAGCGTGGTAACATGTATAAAAAATATATTTATATTACATTTACAACATTTGTGTTCTATTCTACTTTTGATTCAAATTATATTTAACATTCAACAACTAGATTCCGCTCATAGCAGAAGAGTGGTTGCACAAAACAAAATCACAAATATAACTTCCCAATTATACCAGGAGAACATACAACCAGAATAAAATGTTATCTTGCCCTGGACATGAACTATCTGTGTGCGAAATTCCATCTTAATCCGTACAAAGGTTAGCGCGGTATAAAGACTTGGAAGTCGCGCGTTTGGACGACAAACTTCCAAACTTCTCACAAACTTTTACATTTATTTTATTTCTATCTACTCGTATTCCAATCAAGCATAGTAGGATAGGATAATGTTCGGTTTACACGTATTAAGTACGTAAGTAGATAACTAAATTTTAAGTAAATTAATACGTGTACGGATAATTTAGTAGTTAACATTTAGTACGCAAGTAAACAAGTAATTTAGATTTTTTTCTATTTTTCCGTTAAGTAGGTGGGTATCACTTAACAAACGTGTTAAGGGACAGGCACTTTTTACTTAAAATTTAGTAAAATGCTTAAGTAATTAAATAGGTTGTGAAGAATTTTATGAACTAAAGAGCTTTACTAAATTAATACGTTTGGACGCGCACTAAAAATACTCACTTAAAATTTAGTTATCTACTTAACTGCTTAATACGTATAAACCGGACTTAACTGTTAATTTTCGTATTAAGGTTTAACTATGTGTCACTGTCACCTATGGATAGTAGTAACAACAAAGCCTAGAACCGCATCGCCGATATAGAAGTTTCATTTTATAAATAGTTTTTTTATAAATATGCAGGACTCGTCTCTTACATCCACTATGTTAAATAACTATCTTATTATTCTGTCTTGTATTCCAATACAGGTAAAGCATTGTAAACAAGGATTCAAGCAAATCTCCCGCTCGCTGCTTATATTGCATTGCTCGAAAGTCTTTCAAGAATTTTCAAATAAGACTCGATGTTTGATTCTGAGCTTATTCGTGCAGTAGAAAATATATTAGATATTCAGTTGTTAAAACAAATGTTTGGGGAATTTACCTGACAATTTTGGCATGAGCAGAGATAGTTCTAGTATTCTGAACGTCACTCACGTGAGGACTTGGTGCTGTTACTATCAACCATGGGGATATCGAAACTAGCATGCTGATTTAACATACATGCGTAATGTTTTTATACGTATACAAGCACAGACACTCAGAGCTTGTCCCTTCTCAGCAACGGATGGGCAAAGGTAGAAGAGTCCCTGCTTGAAATCATTGAGCGATCACTACTACAAAACTGTGTAATGGAACTCCACAGCAGTTCACAGAACCACACCCAACAGCGGCTGATATTACCTAGGAAATTAATTCTGAGAACCTAATTGAGATCCTTGTTAACGCCATTCGGGTTTTTATTTCTAATATTATTTTTATTTTATTTTTTATTTATTTACAGTTTTTCTTAACCTTAATGTTAATAAAATAATGATAATGTCTTCAAGAAAAGAGTGAATATGCTATTATTAAGTTAGTGCGCTCACCATCCTGGACCACATCTCCACTTACCATCAGGTGGGACTGTGGTCAAGCATTAACTTATTGTAAGTAAAAAAAAACCATTGATTTCTAGCTCAAAATACAAAAGAGATATTGCATTGCTAGCACAAGACAATCGCATGAATCGCACTCAATTTCGCGCGCCTCTCAAAGGAAGAAAAATTATGTCATTTCGTCGTTCAATTTTAATTGGTGTATTATAGTCATATTGCATTAACATCATCGTTGTTTGGCCAATATCTGCACTGAAAATACGAGAGATATTTCAGTATTACATTTTTAAACTAATAAAAGTAATTCTCGACTCAAACATCGGGAATCTAGACTGTAGCTTTAGAAGTTAGCAATAAGCGACTCGAACGACTAAACAAGGAAAGTTTCGTTCCAAATGAACACGCTAAGATTAATATTTTGGAACGGCCATTTCACGGCTTCATTTACCAAGTTGCGTCTGAAAGTGTTAGAACAATCGCAGAAACTTTTCGAAAGTCGCCGAACGCCCATTGTTGCGCATTTGGAATTAAACGGCCGTGAAAATACACGCTATTATTTCGAGGTGTTTACGCGGACCCGAAAGAATTCGTGCCTGTATACAATAGTGTTTGCGTTGAGTATAACTTTCCAGTTTCCTTCGTCATTCATGTTGTGAAGTAGATTATTAACTATACATAATGTAAATTTGATTATGAGCCTTACACGAGTGCTTATATCCCGAAGCTTGTAAGTGAACAACGGAGTTACAAACCAGAAGCGTAGCTACCGCCGTATCAGCCGTATCAGCCGTATCAATTATACGGGGCCCCAGATTATAGGGGTCCCCTAACAGTTTAATGGCGCCCCCTATAGTGACAAATTAAGCGTCTTGTAATCGATATAATTATCTATATTATAAAATGGGGCGACCTCCCAAAAAAGCTCGCCAACGGCCTAAGACCGCTACAGTTGCCGCCCCTTTTATATTCCGATATTTGACAGCTAACGTTGGAGCGGGGACCCCTCAACAAATATTGATATGGGGCCTTCTTAGTACTAGCTACGCCACTGTTACAAACAGTTGTGACGTGGCAGTATTAGTTACTTTGAAGACTCTGTTCGGCGATACAATAAATAACCCATTTGTTATTATTAAATTACGGTATGTTACAGGTCTTGTAATTATATAACATAGCAATTCGTAAAATGGTAACTCCGTAGGATAAGTGGCATCAATTTATCT
Organism: Thymelicus acteon; assembly: GCA_951805285.1. Classification (NCBI taxonomy): domain Eukaryota; kingdom Metazoa; phylum Arthropoda; class Insecta; order Lepidoptera; family Hesperiidae; genus Thymelicus; species Thymelicus acteon. The sequence goes on from OX638229.1 coordinate 3,087,471, forward strand.
TACGAGATTTGACCCATACGTACAGGGGCGTAGCTACCGCCGTATCAGCCGTATCAATTATACGGGACCCCCAGGGTATAGGGGCCCCACTGACACGCCCAAAAAAAAGCTCGCCAGCGGCCTACGACCGCTACAGTTGGCACTCCTTTTATATTTGACAGCTGACGTTGAGGTGGCCCCACAACAAATATTGTTAATGAGCCTACTTAGGGCTAGCTACGCCACTACATACATACCAACTAAATAACAAAGCAAGTTAAATAAAAGCTTGTTATAAAGAGTGTCATTCGTTTCGAGTTTTGTGAACTAATTGTGAAGGGTAAAGTCTTCCTATTGGAATAGGATCCCTCGTTACTAGTTAAATAAATCAAAATTTTTTCTCAAGTAGCCGGTTCTCGTTAGGACGTCTTTTCAAGAGTTCAATGCCTTTATCAATTCTTCAGAAACAAATCTATTCTGAGTTATAAAACGTCTCCAATCATTATTAATCATAAAGACTGACATCGAATGCTTTCAATATGATTTGTAGCATTTCTCTCAAAAGTTTTCAAGATACTTCGTAACTATGTTACAATAACTGTATATGGAAGTTAGCAGAATCATTTTTCTTTTTTTTTCTCGTAATTTAAGTGAATTCTTGGCAACAGTTCTGACTGATAGTGTACGATAAAAATATAATATACAAAGCGACACACACAGGCATATAGATCTAAATTAATTAATTAAAAATTTCGTTTTGAAACCACTCTACCACGGGCGAGGCCGCGGGCAAAAGCTATTTTCTACATTATTTCTTAGAAATTTCTACTTTATTTTTTAATTAATAATATTTTTTAAGTTTGATGCCTAGGCAAACGAGCTGACATCCACCGTCGTCTATCGACAACAATACCTGTGGAATACCGGCATTTTCTATGAATGAAACATACTGAAAGGTTTTTCAAATATTGAAACTAGTAATTTTGAATATCGAAAACATAGACAAAAGGTTTAATACGTTGGCTTTTCAACGTATCGCAATAAATAGGAGACGACCGCAGATATTATATCTGAATATAAAATATTCAAACTGTTTCCGATATCAACTGATAAATCTATTCGTGACCAGATCGGAATTTCAAATTAGTCGCCAATACAATTTAAATGAAATAATTTTGCTGATAAAACATTACAGGGATTTATTTAATATTGCTTTATATTATCACTTAATTTTTACCGGACGGCAGTTGTCTGAGGCATTGTCTACAACGCGTTACGTGTGACGAACTAAGTCAAGGATACCCCATCGCTGAATTGGTATTCATTAATGATTTTTAGGTTCCCATCATCATTTTTCAATTTAAGTAACAGTTTATATATTTAAAGTTGTTTAAACAGTCATTCTACCAATCCGCACCAATCCGCACTGGAGCAGCGTGGTGGATTATGGTCTAGGCCTCGTCAAGAGGAGAGACCCGTGTCCAATAGTGGGCCATTAATGGGTTGAAGCCAAACAACTTGCTAATTTTTTATCTCCGTCAATGTAATTACATTATTGCTAATTTTACCGTCTTATAATGAAGAAGAATGAAGAAGTCAATAGCTCCTAACTAAAAAGTGTGAAATAAAGAAAAATATTTTAAAAAAAAAGAAAAAACAAGTCCAGTAGTTTAGCAGTAGACCCAAATCGACTGTTTTTTTTTTTGTTTGTTACCTCAGAACTTTCGACTGGGTGAACCGATTTTGATTATTCTTTAATTTTAATCGAAAATTAAAGAATATTTGAGCGAGATCTGACGAGTAGTTTTTTAGTTATCCCTAATTTTGAAATCGGTTATTTTTTGTCGAGAATTATTGCGCGAAAAAATAAAAAGTATCCATACACACTTTCCCGTATAATAATAAAACGCTTATACCACTCACACCCCCGCAGTAGGTTGTTACCTGTGTCGCGGGTGGCATGGACGACACATAACACATCACAATCACACCCATGACCCGAGTAATAATAGTAGGTTATCCTATAAATATTTCAATAAGTATAAGAACCAACTTATTGCAGCTGCAGGGTAACGAAGCATGAATGATATTTTAGATGTGATTTTAATCCACCGCCGTGCATGCTGCGAGTTGTAAACTAACGCAGTTGTAACCGCAAAATTTTGGCTGACAGCTCACAGATAACAGAGGCATTACCGCTAAATAATGTCATGGCTAAAACTAACTTGCTACTTCGTTATTCTCGCGGTTGGTAGAATATAGCAAATACTAACTGACCCGGCGAACTTCGTATCGCCTAACAAACAATTTTTTTTTTCTAAAATAAAAGTAACCTAAGTTACTCCTTGTTATATCAGCTATCTGCAAGTGAAAGTCCCGTCAAAATCGGTTCAGCTATTTCTGAGATTAGCCGGAACAAACAGACGGACAGACAGACAAAAATTGTAAAAAATGTTATATGTACCGTGTATAAATACATCCAAATGCACTTAGTAAAAGCAGTTATTTTAATATTACAAACAGACACTCCAATTTTATTTATTTGTATAGAGTATAGATGTAGGTATAGATGTATAGATAGCAAAACAGGATTTGGATAACTATTATAGCCTCTTCACGCGTGTTTGCCTGCGTTTCCCGGGATAATAAGTACCCTATGTTTTATTCCACGTCTAACGCTCCAACTCAGAGTCACTAACGGTTACTTTAGTCGCTACTTAGTAAAAAATCACAGTACGCATATAACCAGTTAATTTACTATCTCGAAGTCACGCATACGTGCGGTGGTTCCGGGTACGGTATTTGAGCAATCAGGGGTAATTCAGTGTAATGACTGCGCACCGGCCGCAATCCGCGAACTATGTCATGTGTGAAGCGATAGTCGACATATTGACACCGTCTTCTATCTGCTATCTGAGTTATTCAACTATCGATACATGTCATGGAAGAGTTACCGACATAATTCACATTACCTGAAGTGGCTGACGAAATTGTAAAGAAGATTGCCCCTTTTTTAACCGACTTCAAAAAAGGAGGTATTCGATTCGACTGTTTTTTTATGTTACCTCAGAACTTTCGACTGGGTGAACCAATTTTGATAATTCTTTTTTTATTCGAAAGCTGGTGCTTGTCATGTAGTCCCACATAAAGAGCGAGATTTGACAAGTAGTTTTTAAGTTATCCATAATTTTGAAGTTGGTTATTTTTTGCCAAGAATTATTAGCGACGCAACAAGAGTATGGAGATTAATAACGCTCATATCCCTACAGGCTAAAAATCCCAGTGTCGTGTGTGCCATGGACAACACACAAATACAACAACACATACAGACCAGACCAGATTGAGAACAAAAATTCAAACTCATCATTCAAATTTCCGCCTCGCTGGAAATCGAATCCAGGACCCTTGGCGCGGCGATCCGGCATGGTAACTACGGCATGGTTAATACTTTATTCACCTAGGTTAATTCATCCAGGTGCAATAACTATGCTTCTCGTAAATATTATTCACCTGGGTGTATTAAGTGTACTATTATACGTAAACTTTATCCACCTCATTCACCAAGTTGCATTTGGGGTGTTATAAGTTTGACATGGTTGATGACTGGAGATGTGATGCTGGATGCGCTTGCTGAGGATAAAGTGGACTGACCGTCACATTAATAATACCATTTTGAAAGAGCTTCGCATCAAACAAAGACTTTTGTCGACTGTGCAACTACGAATTCTTTAAATGTTTGGACACATCATCCGCAATGAAAGCTCTCTGGTGGTACAAGGTAGAGTAGAGGGGCAACGTCCTCGAGGCCGATCGCCCACAAGATGGACTAACATAATTAAAACAGCCACAAAGTGTAGGGTACAGAGTGTACACGCAGTGCTATGAACAGGGAAAGATGGAGAAGTGTCGCAAAGGCTGCTACCAAACTGACAGGCAATCCATGACCACGACCACTCCGCCAGGAGTGTACGACTGAAGAACAAGATGAAGTTTGACATATGTATTTGTGTATCAGTATCTGTCTATGGCATCTTAACTCCTAAACGAATAAGTAAACACTGTTGTTAGCAACATATCACAAAAAGGCTGTCTTGGACTATAAATGAAATGAAGCCTATTTGTAACATTAACTATAATATTATATCCAAAACATTTTGATCAGTTCATTTCAACAATGAATTTATCGTAATAAAATATTCATTGAACCGCAGCAATTGATAAAATAAACCTTTTTAGTGAAATCGGCGTGGAACCAATAGGACTATTATGTCTTCTGTAGTAGAACGGAGTTGATCACCCCTGCTCGTAGCTCTGTCACTCTGTCATACAACTCTTCTGTTCATTTAAAATAATCTATACAATACAAATAAATAAAACTGAAGTGTCGGTTTGTAATATTAAAGTAACTGCTTTTTACTAAGTGCATTTGGATGTATACACAGTACATATACCAAAACAACATTTTTCACAATTTTTATCTGTCTGTCTGTCTGTTTGTTCCGGCTAATCTCTGAAATGGCTGGACCGATTTTGACGGGACTTCCACTGGCAGATAGCTGATGTAACAAGGAGTAACTTAGGCTATTTTTATTTTAGAAAAATTATAGTTTGTTAGGCGATAGGAAGTTCGCCGTGTCAGCTAGTTTGTAAATATAGTTAACAAGCGATCTGCTTGCTGCTTTGATCGCGTTTTCCGGGACATAATTACCCTATATATATACCACCCTATATACGTACCACCCAGATCATGGTCAACATGTGTGCTAAAGTTCATGAAAATCGGTTCAGTATTTTTTGCGTGAAAGATTAACACTTCAAAATGAAATAATGTGCTGTGAAAAAGAACATACACTATAATATTAGATATATACTATGATTATACAGAAGTTTATCTTGTTCTAAAACACCTTTTTTGCACAATAAATCTCCATCGTTAACGTGTCATTTCAAATTTCCGGTTTTCGTCTTATTATAGCATTTCAACCTGACAAGCGGCCAGCGACCTTTTTCAGGAAATATCTCACAAATGAACATGTCATAAGGGAGAGATGCCCGGAGCGATTTATAACAATGTTATTAGAGGTATGTAATCATATTCGTCGAAAAAACATGTAATCGTTATTCCTTTCTTTCCTTTCTTTTTTTCTGCCAGCGAGGCAAGGGGCCCCGGGTTCGATTTCCGACTGGTGTAGACATTTATATAAGAGATAAATTTTTGTTCTCATGTCGGGGATGTCTTATCTACTTGTGATGTCCATAACATCTAAGAAACTCGGAATCCTATTGCAGGAGTATGACTTTCTAACATTTTTAACCAAAGAATATCATATAGATTAGAATACCAAACAAACATAATTAAAACTTATTATATTTTAAGTAAGTCCGGTATAAATTAGCATACCTACGGAAGAGAATTATGTAAACATTATTTTTCTTGATTTTAGCTGTTTATGAGAAACGCTTTATTAATAATTTAATAACAGGCCAAAAGAACGATATCCAAAGCAATTAAACTTTCGTAATAAAACTTTTTTTAAACCGCCTTGCTGTTGCAGTCGCTAAAAGAATTTCAATTTGTCCAATAGACTGATCAGACTTCACAAGTAGGTACTTCACAAATATTGTGGGAATTAATTTATTAATTCTTTTAAATACAAGATTTAAAAAAAAAATACTAATTAGTGCTGTTGGCCGCTGATGAGATTTCTGTCATGGAGTCATCCCTGAGCACAGGAGTTAGGTTATGATCAAAGATATTTTACTACAGAGTACAGTTATGTTCATACAACCATATTATAATGTAAAAAGAGGTAGACATGTCACTAGCGTGCCGACGATGAAAAGCGTAAGAACAGGCAATTGACCGTTCTGCTTCTAGTCGCTCTGTCAATACAAGATGATACGCACGCTTTTGTTGTTGTCAGAAGTGCTTGACATTTGACATAGAGGGTTAAAATGCGTGTACTATACCTGTGATTATACATTGGTATAATCACAGGTATGTAATTGGTGTAATGATACAAAAAATAAATGTGTGTGTGTTGTAGCTCTTTTGGGAACAGATTGATTTGTAAAGACATAACGTATCTATATATTTTTTTTAATATCATTGCATACAACACGAATAAAATCATAAAAACCCATGAGCCCCCAATCATTTATCTGCCACATAAGTTTATCTGATCGAACACGGACTCCTTGCAGTCAAAGGCATTACAAACTGTAGGCGACGCAATTTAATATTGTGTAAAGTAATAATAAAGTTACTGCATTTTGTATATTTTATACTATAAGTGTTAAATTAAATAAAATAGAGCGCGTACGAGGGACCTCTTTTGTCACAACTACTGGCAGTATTGATATCTTAACTAAATTTAAATTCAATAAATTGACAGCGGAACTAGTCGAAAACGTCAAGGCCCTCGGTCGCGCTGTAGTAAAAATTTTCTCTGGCTTTTATTTCCATCTATACAAACTAAACTTCGTAGTAACGGACAAATCGCTGAAACTTTTCCTTCGTAGTGCTATCTCTTTCAGTTTTAATATCCAATAAGGAAAATTGAGTAATAACAACTCCAAGGGTTGCTTGTTCAATGACCATCGGAACCATCGAACATCAATTGAATTTGTTATTTTGTTTGAATTGGTTTAACTGATGAGACTTCATACCGTTTATTTTATATAGCTGTAATGAAATGATCTTCACTTCCGCGAAAGAGAGCAACTTTTTTGATAAGTATATACCTAAATGGGTATTGTAATGTGTTTATCACTAGCTAGCACTAGCGCCATTGTGGACGGATTTTAGGGTTATTATTATTATTAGGGGAAATAATTATCAATTGCTTGCGTGAGCGTTTTTAAATTATTTATAATTAGCATTTTTCATTCTCAGATGAAAGAATATGGAATAAAAGGCAGATAACGTCGTTCGAATACGACGTAAGCCTACCACAAATAATACAAAATAAAAAACTAATACAATCTCGTGTCACTACTAAAGAAAGCGTCAAATTGCATGAACGTCGCAATTGTCAAAATTTATTAAATAATTTTATCAGTTATAATGCCGTCTTACATTTTTAAACTATGTAAAAGTAGTTCGCAAAATCAAAGAAAAGAAGATGGAATATCTTTTCACATGGATGGAGTATCTGTTCATTATTTTATTATTTATTTATAATAATATTTTTGCGGTCTGCTCGGAACACAAAACCTCGACAATTATTCATTTGTATACCAGCTTTATGTGAAAATCGGTTACCCTAAATTTGGGGAAATATGCGTGAACTATTTGAACACTGGTCGATTTATAAATTTATATCGAAAAAAAAAATGTAAATATTTGTATTTGTTTATACCTAAAAATCAAGAAATACAGCCAATGCATAAACATCTATCGCTGGGATATTATAAACATAAGATAGATAATACACATGCTTAGAGGGATAAAATTAGCATTTTAACATGGGCAAACCGGGTTAATTGAAAATGTCACATTTGCCCACGATAAAATGCATGATTGAAAGAAAATAAAGTGATTTCAATTATATTTTTGCAGATTGCCGACAAATGCTGTACGACAAATGTTGTACGAGATAAATGGGTTTTTAGTATAATATGTGAAAGCAGACAAAATAATCTAATCTATCTAATTTTAGCGTTGTTTGTTCATTGCATTTAATGAGGATGACGTGTATTTCATGTATTTTAATTATAATAAATATATTGAAATTTTGATGTATTTCAATTAGAAAATATGTACACACACATCCGTAAATTAAAACAGTTAAACATATTTAAGTATTATTGTAAAATAAAAGAACAATTACATATGATATTTTGATAACTAGTGATATAATAATAAATAATTTGCCAATTTAATAAATTTGTGCTTAATATTTTAAGTTCGAAATGTGGTAAAAAATATTTACAATAAAATAAAATTGTGGGAGATTGTGACTTTTCATCTAGCACCTTACACACACGAATAAATACGTGTCCATACGGTGCCGCTGCAAGTTGACATTATGGTTGTCATGCACACATAGCGAAAAAGCGACTTCACGTCATTCAATACATTTCTTTGCGAATGTTATATCTGCCTTTTATTCCATCTGAGTTTTCATTAGAGATCTCATATTATTTTTCGTAAGAAAAAGATTACCTAGCCTCTGCTTTCTTTCTAGCAGTGGCTTTAAATAGAGATTTTCATAATAAAATAAAGGACGGTTTAAATTCAAATTAAAAATCAAAATTGTATATTAATATATATCTGATTTTAATAATTATATAAAAAGATTTTTTTGTTACATGCAATGTAACATGCATGTATGCAAATTTATCTTAGTGTGAGTATGTGAACGTGCCAGCTTTCGTTAATTGAGCTATACCCACTGGTTTGAATTTTGAAACAAAATTACATAAAACAAACTACTCGTAGTATTATGTAAGCTCAAGCAGCTAGGAGCACATTTTTTCTGTCTCGGTCCAGTAATCCCGCTATCGAACCAACTGATAAACCGTACTGGATCCAGACTAGGGATGTTCGATCGCATTACCGTAACTATGCGTATACCATAACTAGCTGACCCGGAGAACTTCGTATAAAAGTAGCCTAAGTTACTCCTTGTTACATCAGCTATCTGCCAGTGAAAGTCCCGTCAAAATCGGTCCAGCTATTTCAGAGATTAGCCGGAACAAACAGACAGACAGACAGACAAAAATTGTAAAAAATGTTGTTTTGGTATATGTACCATTACAAACTGACACTCCAATTTTATTTATTTGTATATACATATATGTATAGGTGTATATAGATGTATAGATTTCACCTGCGTTCAGACTACATTATATTGTAATGTATGGGAATGTAAGAGAAGAAACATTATGTTTCTACAACAAAGCCTCAAAAATATTAATATCTTACGTCATAATCTTACCAGTAATAAAACTATAACATGACAAAATCTTAACATTTTTAATGGCAGGCTTTATTATTGATACATAAATATCTGTCCTGGCCGGTAATCGAGCCCGATACCACTTGCTTCGCAGGCAGGGTTGCTCCCAACTAGACTATGGGAGTTAACAACAGTTCAACCCTGTGTTTGTCGTTAGATATCTTGGAAATCATTAAAAACTGACTGATCACTAATTTTATCGCTCATAGTAAGTTACCAGGCATTTTAGTTGCGAGCCTGTAGTTTGCATGAGCTCTGAGTGAGCTAAATTCAAAAACGGTATCGTCTCGTTATCGAAATAATTTACATCGGACACAGTAGCCCAAACTCTAAATGGCACATCCCTAGCAATCCCGATCTACACTTTGTGTGGAATTCGGCACACAACACATTGCTGACATTTTCCGGGATCTCTACAGTACATTAATTACGTGATCTGTCTCTAGAGGAGGAAAATCCAGAAATAAGGACAGGATGTGATTGAAGACGGCCGGCGGTGATTAGTAGATTACAAACACTGATTAGAACATGTATTGTCCTTCAATATAGTTCACCTATTTTGTCGCATCTCGGCGACATGACATACATATGACATAATACATGGCATTATGGTTATAAATAAAACACCAATTTAAATACACACGGACCTAAAAAAAAGAAGGACGTAATCCCTACAACAAATTCAGTGAAGCACCCATAGTAATACCAACTCTCCATTCGTACAAGTACACATTGACACCATATTGCTTTAATCGCGAATCAAAAATTACGCACACATGGTAAACGGGCGGCCATTGCTATGCTTCACTCTCGATTAGACGAGGTTACGTCCGTCTTTTTTTCAGGTCTATGTACGCTAGCAATAAAACCGCATAAAAATGTATTCGTAAATGCCAATTCATATTTCACCTACAAATATCATCCCATTAAGAAACAATTTTTAAAAATTAGGTCGGCAATGAAAAAGAAAATAAAATTCTTTCTTTCTTTACATATTGTCGACATAATTACGTGTGATCTCGGCCCTCTTCTAATCACGACAGCTTTGCTTCTATGTTAAATAAGAAAATATTCAGCCGCAAAAATTGTTCACAATTCTCAACGGCCTGTTATAATTAAATTTTCCGTCGTCAGGCCTCTAGACAATTGGGCACAGTTGAAAAACTTCTACTTTCGTAATTTTCTTGAGATATTGTACACATTCTGTATAATTATTATTAAATTGAAAATCTAATTATACAACCGTGTAGTAATTTGTAGTGACCCTAGCGGAAAGCGAAGAGTCCCGGTTTCGACTTTCAGTTGGGGCAGACTATAACTTATACTCGTATGAATTTAAATGGAAAACTGTCACGGCTAATGTAGCTTAAGTACTTAATGAGTAATAGTTGATGAACTACAAAACACTACATTGTACGTGGCGATACGAACTTGGCTTTTTTATGTATTGAAGAGTTATTAAGCTAGTATTAGTCTACTTTGCAACAATCCGCGGGTAACATGACGTATGATGGCATATACTTTACTTTAAGACATGCGTAGTATATGCCATCATACATGTTACCTGTTAGACTAATACTAGCTTAATAACAATGGATTTCTGCCAAGTAACGCCTGATACTATTAACTGTATTGAAGAATATTTATGCATAATTCTTAACTTACAACTCCGCGGCTTAGTACGGGTTTTCGTACTAACTTTAACACCGTGTTTCAACCTCTGAGTGGTTTTTTATGTAATCTTCCTAAGTACAGTTGAGCTCTTTCTTTCCTTAAAGGAGAAAATGAAGGTCTCTCAATCGTTCAAAAATGTAGAGTTATTTTCTTCCTTGGCTAGTTACTGTCCTCCCTGATGAACCTTGAAAGGTTTGAGGTATATTAGGTATAGGTTCGGTTACAATGTCCGAGACCCTGTAAGAACGGCTTTCTTATCAAGTACAAAGATTTGAAAGTTTTTGTAACAATTATATTAAATAATAAGATTTTTAGGGTTCCGTAGCCGAATGGCAAAAAACGGAACCCTTATGGATTCGTCATGTCTGTCTGTCTGTCTGTCCGTCCGTATGTCACAGCCACTTTTTTCCGAAACATAAGAGCTATACCATTGAAACTTGGTAGGTAGATGTATTCTGTGAACCGCATTAAGATTTTCACACAAAAATAGAAAAAAAGCAATAAATTTTGGGGGTTCCCCATACTTAGAACTGAAACTCAAAAATGTTTTTTTCATCAAACCCATACGTGTGGGGTATCTATGGATAGGTCTTCAAAAATGATATTGAGGTTTTTAATATCATTTTTTTCTAAACTGAATAGTTTGCGCGAGAGACACTTCCAAAGTGGTAAAATGTGTGTCCCCCCCCTGTAACTTCTAAAATAAGGGAATGATAAAACTAAAAAAATTATATGATGTACATTACTAAGCAAACTTCCAACGAAAATTGGTTTGAATGAGATTTAGTAAGTAGTTTTTTTTTAATACGTCATAAATCGTAAACCGCAAAAAACATTGATCAAAGTTACAACGAACTACAAGAACTTTTATATTATGTTACTTGCTGCTACGGAACCCTTCATGGGCGAGTCCGACCTGCACTTGACCGCTTTTTGATTGACGTCATTCGTATTAATAAAAGGGACAAAACAAAACAAAATTCAAGCAGCGAAATTTTTCAACGCCTCTTGAAACTTTGTGAGCAGACGAAATATATTTAGATATAACTCAAAGTCAATTTACAAGATTGACACGTAGGCAAATTGAAGTACCTGTAATATTTTGTATCGTGTAAAAATATTTATCGTGTAGAAATATTTTCCGTTGTCTTCCTTCATCTTCCGGAAATAACCGTGTTGTTATGTGCTTCCGGTTGATTTAATTTGGCCGCGCCAGGTCTCTAGACATTTCGATGAAGTGGTTTCCCTTATCCTATTTCCTTCATCATTATTGGAAATGTGTATTACTATAATTGAACGTTTGAGAAAATATCTCCTTATTTTTGGAATTATTAATGTTGGAATAAATATTCGTTTTCTTAATTGGATATACGGAAAATCCTCTTTGACTTGGTGGTAAAAAGACGTCTATCCTGTTATTTATTGAGCACATTTTTTATCTATACTTACTCATTTTATAAGGGGGCGTCCATAAATTACGTGAGGATTTTTTTTAAATTTTCTGTCCCTCCCTCCCCCCTGGTGAAATATTGTGAGATTTTATTCAACCCCCTCCCCCATCCCCCAATCTCACGTGAGATTTTTCAAAATGTGGGTTTCTTACGTAAACGCGTTGGATTGTTATTGTAAAAAGAAAAAAAAAATGCTTCATGCTTTTGGGTCATTTTCAAATTTGTGGCCAAAAGCACTAATTATGATATCATTCTCGTTAAGTAAATATTAGCATTACTCAAATTACTCTAATCGACTACTCCCTTGAGGCCCCTTGAGAGCTTTTTATAATTACTTGTTATCGCTGTAAATAAAAGAGATATGACGATAAAACTACCCTATATCTCATTAGTGTCACTGGTTCCAAAGGCTCATTTTTTATCTATTACTCTATAAAACAAAAATGCATCAAGGAAAATGGAATTTTATTTTCGCAATGTTTAATATGTTTATATAAGATTCATAATTAATTATTGCTACAATCTTGGGTATAAAAAAATAAGATTTCTTAATATTTATAATCAGTATACATTTTAAATATCATTTATGTAACCGTAGACAAATGCTTTAATATTACACAATTATACCCTGCTATACCCTGCCTCTCACCCTGCGTGGTTCCCGGGTGCTAAGTCGTCTCCGAACAATCTTGGTGGCCTGTCATTTACTTCGTTATTTTTTGAGAAAATCTAAATATCAGGTAAGATTTGGGAGAGTGTACCAAAACTGTATCATTAGTGTCTTAACAGATTACGTCCATAGTTATGTGTTGTTTTATTTTTGATTTATATGAATAGTCAGGCATTGCAGGCATAATTTTTTTCCGTGTTAAGTTTTATTATAGAACATTCCATTTTGTAGGTAAATACAAATAATACCGAAAACCTCATTCGTGTCACTCTCATTCGTGTCAATTGAGCAGTCACACTAATGATATTCAATATCGTACAAATGATAAGTTTTGTTACCCGACTGCCAGGAAGGTATGTATGCAGGTAATATTCTTTATGACATCTTCCAAACTGCTCATTTATATAATTAAGATATCGTTGGATTCGTCTTGATAACCCAAGTGTTTTTAGGTAAGTGACATTAAAAAAACAAATATGGTGGCTGTGAGATGCCATTGTTTGAAGAATCAAAAAATAAAAATAAATCAAATAATGCAATATGGGTATTATGTTAAATTAAAGAGCTCATTTAAGGATTTCAAAAAGGTACAACTATACGATTGTTTTTTTTTTTGTGCAGTCTGGTATATTATTTTGTTTAATTTATACTAGTCTAATACAAGCCTTTATTAACCCCCTTTCGTTCGCATTTTGTATGTTCTGTATGTATGTTAGCAGTATGTTTTTCTTGACCGTTGATTATGGTGTACAATAAAGTGTAATAAATCTATATCTATACTTCTATACTAATATGTATACATATAAAGCTGAAGAGTTTGTTTGTTTGGTTGAACGCTCTAATCTCAGGAACTACTGGTTCAAACTGAAAAATTCTTTATGTGTTTGTCTTTTTGATAGTCCATTTATTGAGGAAGGCTATAAGCTATCGGAGTTTTGGAAGTTATCCCCCAAGGGGTTAAAATAGGGGCTTGAAGTCACCTTCATACAAACCAAAATCGTCAGTTTTATAGTTATAAACACGAAATTTTTATGTAAGTGTATAGTTATAAAATATTAACCAAAATATATTTTATACGTAAAACATTTTTTTTTTTGGAAAAATCATCCCTTCAAGTGTTAATTTAGGGATGGAACTTGTACGCAACTTCGTAATTTTTGAAATTAAAAACATGAAAATTGATATAATTATTAGCTCAAGATTAGAAAAAAAATGTGACAGTAATGTATTTTTTTGGAAAATCATCCCCAAAGAGTTAATTAAGGGGGTGCAAGTTAGTATGGCAACTCCATCAGTTTTGAAGTAAAAAGGGTGAAAATTTGTATATAAGCTTTTGTATATACATTAGGGAAAGGGAGAGGGGGAAAGGGGAGGGGAAGGAGGAGCTAAAGGGGAGGGGGAGATAGAGGGAGAGACTTAAAGTTAGGGGGATGGGGAGGGGGAAGAGGGAAGGGGAGGGAGAGGGAATTTAATGGTCTCGAATTTGTTAAACCTACCAAAACTATAAAAGTTAAAATAACAAAGTACATTCACTGATTGTTAGGCGATACGAAGTTCGCCAAGACAGCTACATAAGTAATTAATAAACTTGCAGTGTATGTATGTTCGGGTCAAATCTTACAAGTAATATTTGACCCACTTCCCGTGGTTCTAATAACTTATCGCACACTTTTGCAAGTTGTGAAATAAATAAAATTAAAATTCAAAAAATATATTTTAAACGCAAGCTTTTAAAAATTGTAAAACCTTGGGGCACTGGTGTATGCTATCCATTAGGTTTACTAGACAAAATCCATCAGTGCCTCAAGCTTTTCAAGTTTGAAAAGGTTGTGTTTAAAGTGAGTTTTTTAATTTTAATTTTATTTTGTTATACTCGTAGATAAAATCTTATTCATATTTGGATTGATAAAAATGGCAAAACAAAAGAGAGCAGAAGAGTTAGAGAGACGAAGAATAGCTAGACGAGAGAAATATAAAAATATTAAAAATAATCCAGAACTGTATGCTGCTGAGCAACAAAAAAAAAGACAGAGTTATTTAAAAAGAAAAGAAGCTAAAAAAAATTAAAAGCATTAACGAAATGAGCCTACGCGAACAACGGATGCAAAGAAAAAAATGATGAGAGAGTTCCATAAAGTATTATAAAAAGAAATAAAACCAAAGAATTGCAGAAATTATTACAATCAGTAAAATAAGTAGTGATGATGAAAATATGACTCCTGCTGTGGATCCGTTGAACGCAATAGAACGAAAATAAAAATCTAAACCAAGTACTGATGAACAAACACTGATGAAAAAAGTTAGGACACTAAAAATGCAGCACACAAAACAGAAAAAAATTGATATCACTTTTAAACAAATGCAAGAATAAAATAAAGTTTTTACAAAGACAAAAAATCAAATCAACAAATGAAATAAAAAATGAATGGTTTGTTTGATTGGGCATCTTCTAATGTGAGGGTATGAGTGTGTAAGCGTTTTTAGGGTTCCGTAGCCAAATGGCAAAAAACGGAACCCTTATAAATTCGTCATGTCTGTCTGTCTGTCCGTCCGTATGTCACAGCCACTTTTCTCCGAAACTATAAGAACTATACTGTTGAAACTTGGTCAGTAGATGTATAACGTAAACCGCGTTAAGATTTTCACACAAAAATTGAAAAATAACAATAAATTTTGGGGGTTCCCCATACATAGAACTGAAACTTAAAAATTCTTTTTTCATCAAACCCATACGTGTGGGGTATCTATAGATAGGTCTTCAAAAATGATATTGAGGTTTCTAATATCATTTTTTTTTCTAAATTGAATAGTTTGCGCGAGAGACACTTCCAAAGTGGTAAAATGTGTGTCCTCCCCCTGTAACTTCTAAAATAAGAGAATGATAAATCTAAAAAAAATATATGATGTACATTACCGTGCAAACTTCTAACGAAAATTGATTTGGACGAGATCTAGTAAGTAGTTTTTTTTTAATACGTCATAAATCGTAAACCGCAAAAAACACGAGCAAAAAGTTACAATGAAGTACAAGAACTTTTATATTATGTTACTTGCTGCTACGGAACCCTTCATGGGCGAGTCCGACTCGCACTTGGCCGCTTTTTTTAACTGTATTAATGATGACAAATTGAGCCAAATTTATAATAAATTAAGTAATGATAATCTAAATAAGTTTGTTTTAAGAATTAAATAAAGAATAATTAAAAACCATGTTATTATCATTAGTGTAACAAGAGTTCTCATCAGTAAATCACAAAATATCATTAGAGGAATATGTTTCTCATTCGTGTCACTCAAAAAGTTGATTTATGTGTGTTATTGTTAAATAAATAAGTGGAATCTTTGATTGACATATGTTTTTTCTATTTATGAACGCATCTGAATACTAAAAAATACCAATATACATAAAAATCAAAATTCATGAAATTGCTTCGTTTTTGGCTCCAAAGTTGAAAACGACCCTTTTATTTACGACTATAGTCACCGCGAACTAAGAAGCCCAATTTGTCGTTTGCCATCACAGTGACATTAGAGATGTACAAAAAAATCGGTTCACGAAAGAAACCAATTTTTACAACAAATCGATTCAAAATTATAAGACCTTCTAATCGATTCGATAGTTAAATTTTAAACTAAAAACCGTAATATTTAGGTACCTAGTTACCTACCTACTACCTCGATTGAGCTATCTCGTACCGCGTATTCTCAACCAATTTACGACTTCAATAAAATATTCTTTTATCCATTCGCCCATGAACATCAACAACACCAAAAGCATCACTGGTGCGTTACCGGCCAAGAAAGAGAGAAGAAAAAGAAAGAAAGATAGATCATGATAGAATAAAACTCCCGCTCAGTTTCATAATAATATTTTGACATAATATTATATTATGAGCGTCAGGAAAAAACTACAGTGAATAAATTCTTGCTTATTTCGTAAGACACATTCATGTACACATAATTATTATTTTGTTGAAAAAAATAAATGTTTACCGCAACCTTAAATACATAATTACATATAACATATTATCTGCAGTTACTGTCCATGGATGGCGAAGTACCCATACATAATGGAAAATGTCCTTTGTTAGCATCCAATTCGTCGTCGTATTATTGGGTACCTAATTTTAAATTCAAATGCAAGAAAATCATTTTTAACAATGTAATTAAATTAATCAATTTTCATTTTTAAATTTCGATTACAGTAATGTATCGATTATGATTGGTTTTATAAACGGTTTTAAGCCGTCACATCACCGTACGTCAGATTAGATTTAGGCTTCTTCATATAAGATTGTTTCGACGTCATATATTTTTATTAAATTTTGCATAAATTATGATGTGATGGGATTTTTACTAGATTTTAACGTATAATATGATTTATAATCAACGCCAGTGAAAATGAGTAGGAATTTTTAACAAATTTTGGCAAAATCCTTTGTCCGTAAGTATTCAACTATTCATGTCAAGTAAATGAATATTCCATTTCGCTCAAAGACACACATACAAGGTTAGTTCATATTAATAAATAGCAGCTATCATTATGGGCATCTTAGATAATTTTGACTATAGTTAAGACTAGTAATCAATATTGCTGAGAGTTTAATTATAAGTGTAATAAAAATTTAACTTAAGCATGTACAATCTGGATTAAGTGGACCAAAATAGTATATATATTTTTTTGTTTCAATCAGAAAAAAAATTGCGTGATATTTGCTGAGACCCCCCCTCTCTCCAACGTAAGATTAGGTGAGATTTGACTCAACCCCCTCCCCCCCTTAAACCTCTCACGTAATTTATGGACGCCCCCCTAAAGAGAGAACATTTGTTTTCTTATATTATGTTTTTATGTAGATAACAGATAAACACAAAATATACTTCATCTATTTGAAAAAATATTTCACCTGTAGAAAGTTATGATATCAGCGAGTAACATGGACGGTATTTTATTAAAAAAAAATTAGATTGTAATTCAAGACAACGAAAACTTGCCTATGAAAGTAAAACAATTAATAATGATGACCTGCGGAAACTATTGAATCCTCAATAATCATACACAATATGTACATACCTACATAAAATAATCTACATCTTTATAACGCTTCCCACCCACGTCAGACTTTTTGTGGGACAGATAATCGGGCCGATTTTTCCTGCCATATTATTTCTGACCGACTTTTTGTATGACGTGTGCGTTGCACTATTGTTAACAGTACGTTCTATTTTTCTCCTACAAAAAATCGGTCACCGATTATCGGACGTGGGCGCGAAGCGTCATACCCATAAAGGTTATATCCCGTAGCGAAGTGAGACCCGTTACTAGTGTTGTCAATTAAAATGACAAATCGGTCGTAGTGATATTGCAAGTTTTATATAATAAGCTTCAAATGCATTATAGAAATACTAGTTTGACCGCAAATTATTTTACCACATCCGGTCTTGTAGAATAAATAGTGTTTGTGTACGAGCCGTTATATCTATAGTCTATACATACATATACATACAAATAAATAAAATTGGAGTGTCTGCTTGTAATATTAAAATAACCGTTTTTTACAAAGTGCATTTCGATATACACACGGTACATATACCAAAACAACATTTTTTACAACTTTTGTCTATCTGTCTGTCTGTTTGTACCGGCTAATCTCTGAAATGGCTGGACCGATTTTGACGGGACTTTCACTGGCAGATAGTTGATTTAACAAGGAGTAACTTAGGCTACTTTTATTTTAGAAAAGAAAAATAGTTTGTTAGGCGATACGAAGTTCGCCGGGTCAGCTAGTTTATAATATTATCAGAAAGAGGCTAATATTATCAGAATAGGCTTCGTAATTGTAATTGTCTTTAACCTTTTCACCTCTTTAAATAATATTCATGTTTGGTTGTCTGCAACGTTTGATCGTGTACGTGAAAGCTAAGGTAATTCGATCTCACGTCTCAATTTACCCGGAAAAGGTAATATCGTTTTTACTTATCAAAAGGGTTACGGGGAAAACGTCATAATGATCTACTTTTACCCCTTATCTTCTCTTTGTGTTCATCGAAAGTTATGATTATAATGACATTAAGGTTAAGTGGTACTTGGGCCATATTATGTGAAAAACTCTTAAGCCCATTGTCGAATAAAAAGCCAAATGTTTTTGCCGATCCTCTAGTTACGTATCCAAACTGAAGTTGGTTTTCTATTCATTTGTATTTTGCTAAGGTTTAGATGGCGATGTGGTTAAATTATTTATGATGTAAGTAAATAAACGCATGGGTAAACATACGAGATTTACAGCAACTAAGACTTGAGCAATGTTTCGCTAGTTAATGTGGATCCCAAAGGCATCCGCGATGGGTTCAAAATTGCTATTTGCTACTAAATAACAAAAACCATTATCTACAAAAGGCACAAGCAAACACAATAATATTACCACAAATAAATACTACTAATAAGGCACAAGCAAACATAATATTACCACTAATAAATACCACTAATAAGGTACAAGCAAACATAATAATATTTCCACTAATAAATACCACTAATAAGGTACAAGCAAACTAACTAATATTACCACAAATAAATACTACTAATAAGGCACAAGCAAACATAATATTATCACTAATAAATACCACTAATAAGGTACAAGCAAACATAATAATATTTCCACTAATAAATACCACTAATAAGGTACAAGCAAACATAATAATATTTCCACTAATAAATACCACTAATAAGGTACAAGCAAACATAATAATATTTCCACTAATAAATACCATTAATAAGGCACAAGCAAACTAACTTTTTTTTTTTTTTTTTTTATGCTTTTAGCAGGCAAACGAGCAGACGGGTCACCTGATGGTAAGTGATCACCGCCGCCCATGGACATTAGCAACACTGGGGGCGTCACCAACGCGTTGCCGGCCAAGAAAATGACGATAGACCCGCTTTTTGAAGGACCCCATGTCATAGCTTAGAGGGAACACCGATGCAGGAAGTTTGTTCCATAGTTTACACGTACGAGGTAGAAAATTACGTGAGAACCGAACTGTGGACGAATGCCAGGTATCCAGGTGATGTTGGTGGAACCTGGAACCCCGTGATGTGCGGTGTCGAAAACCAACTGCAGGTATTAAGCCAAATAGTTCTTCAGAACATTCCCCATTGTACAGACGGTAGAATACGCAGAGAGAACCTACATCTCTCCTCAATTCGAGTGATTCTAGTCCGTCTGTAAGCATGGGATCGTCGACAAGACGAATAGCTCGCCGTTGAATTCGATTGAACGGATCCACTTGGCTAGCTGGGGCTCCAGCCCAAAGGTGGGAGCAGTACTCCATGTGTGGTCGAATTTGCGCCTTATAGAGCATCAACCTGTGCTTAGGCGTGAAGTACTGCTTAGCTCTGTTGAGCACTCCCAATTTCTTTGCGGCTAGTTTGGCCTTACCAACCAAGTGGTCTCGAAACTGAACTTCATTCGAGATGTCGACACCAAGGATCCCAATGCTTTTAGAGATGTTAAGAGGAATGTTCTGGAACTGTGGTGCTATGACAAATGGGGTTTTTTTAGCGGTTAACGCGCAAACTTGTGTTTTCTCGGGGTTGAACTGGACTAAATTTAGTCTGCCCCATTCTGAGACCCGCTCCAGAGATGTCTCGACTTCAGACACAAGTTTCATCCGCTTCTCCTCAATCTGCACCCGAGAAAGGTTTGCTCGGCCTGTATAACGGACGTCACCCGTGCTGTCATCAGCATAGCAATGAATATTCTCGATGTCCAGCATATCATTGATATGCATGATGAACAGTGTAGGTGAAAGCACAGAGCCTTGTGGGACGCCAGCATTTATGGGCTTCGTATCTGAGCATGTTCCGTCAACGACGACCTTGATGCTCCGCTCCGATAAAAAACTGGCAATCCATTTGCACATTTTCTCGGGTACTCCGTAGGAAGGAAGTTTAGACAATAATGCCTTATGCCACACCCTATCGAAGGCCTTTGCAACATCCAAACTTACAGCCAATGCTTCTCCCTTGCTCTCGATTGCTTCTGCCCAGCAATGAGTAAGGTATACTAAAAGATCGCCAGCTGACCTGCCGTGGCGGAAACCGTATTGACGGTCACTAATCAGCTGGCGATCTTCTAGATACCGGAGCAGTTGAGTGTTTATTATACGCTCCATTAGTTTGGAGAGCAGAGAGGTTATGGCGATTGGTCTGTAGTTGGATGGATTTGACCTGTCTCCCTTTTTGGGAATAGGGTGGACCAGAGCTACCTTCCATGGAGACGGGACAATGCCGGCAGAATAAGAGAGTTGGAATAGGCGCGTTAAAACCGGGGTCAACTCCGGAGCGCACGTTTTTAGCACAATAGCAGGTATACCATCTGGCCCATTCGACTTGTTGATGTCAAGGGAAAAAAGAGCTTGACGCACGGCATTCTGTGTGAAATGCACGTCAGGCATCAGCTCACCACACTGCGGGATGGTTGGCGGTGTGTTACCCCCATCATCAACAGTCGAATTCGACGCAAAGAGGGTGCCCAGTATTTCGGCTTTCTCTTTTGCGGTGTGGGCCAGGGTATTATCTGCTCTGCGCAAAGGAGGAAGGGACGATACACAGAAATTGCCTTGAATGGCTTTGGCCAGAGACCAGAACGCTCGGCTACCACACGGATAGCTCAGCAGTCTCTTGCCGGTTCTGTTAATGTGCTTGAATTTTGCCTTGGCTATTTGCTTTTTTGAGGACCACGAGGCAGCATTAAATTTCTTTTTCAGCCGACTCACAGATGCGTCTCCGAGCTCACGCGCCACAACCCAATCCTGAAAAGCAGATTGCTTCAGGCTTATTGCCTTAAAGCAGTTTCTGTCAAACCAGGCTTGGGTTTTACCACCAACGGGTACCACAGAGTTTGGAATGTAACATTCCATGCCCTGGAGTACCACATCGGCTATGGAAAGCGCACAAGCATCGGGATCAGCTGAAGAGAAACAAATGCGCCTCCACGGGTACGATGAATAAAATTCCCGCAAACCATCCCAGTCCGCCGATCCAAAATGCCAGACCCGACGAGACGCGCAAGGTCGTCTGTCAACGGGTTGTGCCAATCGTACCCAAGATCGTACGAGGCAGTGATCAGACGAACCAAGCGGCGCCTCGACGGATACAGCATAATCGTTAGGGTGGGAGGTTAGCAGGAGGTCCAAGGTGGAAGCAGCATGGCCGTCAATGTCAGGGATCCGAGTCGGGCTGGACACCAACTGACTGAGGCCATTAGCCAAGGCAAAGCTCTGAGCAGATTTCCCTGCGTAATCCGTTGTACGTGATCCTAGCCACTCAACATGATGGGCGTTGAAGTCACCCAGGACCACCACTTCGGCACGAGGGATCTGCTCTTGCACATAGTCGATCGCCCCTTGAACGTGCTCGTAGAGTCGATCAACTTCGGTATTGCCGCTATGAGACCTGTACAAACCGATGTAGACACGTGTCTGACCACCATGGTCCACGCGTACACAGATGGTGGACAGGTCTCTTCCTTCAAGAAAGTCGAGACGTTGACAACAAATATCATCTCGAGAAAACAAACAGACACCGGCGTGTGGTATAAATTTGTGTTCAAATTTATACCCCGGATAATGGAGGTAGGAAGTTTCTTCTCGAGCTGATATTTGTGTCTCCGTCAGAAAGAATAAGGCCGGCCTCGACGTTTCAAGATGGTGGTGAACGGCGTTGAGGTTTGAATGTAAGCCCCTAATATTACAAAAGTCCACAAGAAATGTGGAAGGGGGTGCCGCTGGTTTTAACTTTTTTCCTTTTTTCGACTTTCTCATTTTTGCTTGCGGGGAAGAGTTGAAAGAATAGGAGTAGTGCATCGTCAGCACTACCCGAGTCAAAGAGTAGTCACAAAAAACTATCTCGGAAAGGTGGGTAGTCTGAGTCACTGGCTCGGCGGACGGAAGGACCCCCGATCCGACCCGCGATTAAAGTCCTCGTCCACATCCGGCTCCCTAACCGGCAAGAAAATTAAGCGACGGGCTTTTGACATTGGCGGCGGGACAGCCTCCCAGGGCGGGATCACCTGGGTTCGGGTCCCCTACAACCAACGGGCGCCAGCGGTAACGTTTCATCGGCTCTCCCTGGCCGCCAAGCCAGTCCATCATGCCCAACCGCACGAGATCAGTTGCCAATGACAATACCGGACTCGGAAGACACCAACAGAAGTACACCTCTCCAGGACGGGTGACAGACGAAGAATGGGAGGGAAAATGTATAAAAGATGGGGGAGAAAGAAGAGAAGAAGACTGGCTCTCCGACACTACAACCGAAACACGTTAGAGAACATTTCACGGCTGACTCTAGAAGGAGGGTGGTAGCTATCCAGGCGAACCCCATGGAGAAATAATAATAGCAATAATGGTATTAATTAACAATTAAAATCAATATTACCAATATAATCCCTCGAGGGGCCCTACCACCAGCATGCCGGATTTAGTCGCCTTCTACGACACCCATCCGGCGTGGGATTGGGGTTAGTATTCTAAGCCGCCCCAATAAGGCTAACTAATATTACCACTAATAAATACCGCTAATAAGGCACAAGCAAACTAACTAATATTACCACTAATAAATACCAAATGTATGATAGTATCTGTGCTACTTGGATAATCTACAAATTATATACGTTCAATTTATACACATAACGAGGATCCTTGTTAAATTGTCGGTAAATAAACGTTCAAACTTATCCAAACAAACTAGAACAAGTTCCTCAATAATCTTCTAGAGAAAATCGGCGCTAAATTTTCCAAGAAATGTGGGTTAGTCGAAGTTGCAATGCAGAAATTGGTCTGTTATTTCTCAGTTCAACCAATTATGGTCTGACTGGGTCTGCTCTTCTCAATTTTAATTAAGTTTACTTAATTGACTTTCGACTGCAGAACTGTAGGCATTCGCAACCAACAACAATTATGTAAGCGTGATATAAATCTCTACATATACAGATGTAAAAGTAAATGCGCTAAATTTAATGGAAATACGTTCAGTAGTTTTTTGACCAACGCAGCTTGTATTGAAGCTAAGGAATAAAAAATGGCGATGACTAGAATGGGAGTGTATTCGTATAACCATGAAAGTTACTTTATTTTGGCAGTAACATAAAGTAACTCCTACTTTACGAGTAAGTTTTATGCTTAGATGAAGGAATGAAAGGCAGATAACGTCGTTCGAATATGACGTAAGCCTACCAAGAATAATACAAAATAAAAAACTAATACAATCTCGTGTCACTACTAAAGAAAGCGTCAAATTGCATGAACATCGCAATTGTCAAAATTTATTAAATAATTTTATCAGTTATAATGCCGTCTTGCATTTTTAAACAATTTAAAAGTAGTTCGCAAAATCAAAGAAAAGAAGATGGAATATCTTTTCACAGATATCTGTTCATTATTTTATTATTTATTTATAATAATATTTTTGCGGTTTGCTCGGAACACAAAACCTCGACAATTATTCATTTGTATATTGTTTGTATACCAGCTTTATGTGAAAATCGGTTACCCTAAATTTGGGGAAATATGCATGAGCTATTTGAGCACTGGTCGATTTATAAATGTATGTCGAAATAAATATATTTAAAAAGTAAATATTTGAAATATTAGTATTTATTTAAACCTTAAAAATCAAGAAATACAGCCAATGCATAAACACCTATCGCTGGGATATTATAACCGGGTTAATTGAAAATGTCACGTTTGCCCACGATAAAATGCATGATTGAAAGAAAATATTATATTATATTTTAGTTTCTGTTTTTAGTTTAGCCTACTCACTAAAATTATTTCAATTATAATTTTGCAGATTGCCGACAGCCGCTATTACAAGAGAAAAAAAAATGCACTTTGCCTCGTCTTTTATTATGCGTACCACAAAGGACTGGAATTAATTGTCCGCGTGGGTGTTCCCGTCAGATTATAATGTGGGTGTCTTCAAGTCAAGAGTGAATAGGCTTCTACTAAGTTAGTGTGATTTACCATCCACGACATCATTACCGCTTACCATCTCAGGTGGTTCTGTGGTCAAACACTAACTTATTCTGCATAAAAAAGTCCATAGGTTAATTAAGACAATTAAATATATTTAAGTATTATTTTATATTAAAAGAACATTTACATATATTTTGATAAGTGTACTTT
Source organism: Thymelicus acteon (assembly GCA_951805285.1). NCBI lineage: Eukaryota > Metazoa > Arthropoda > Insecta > Lepidoptera > Hesperiidae > Thymelicus > Thymelicus acteon. Next base: position 3,112,391 of record OX638229.1, read on the forward strand.
TTGATAACTAGTGATGAAATTAAAATCAATTATGATTATCACATTAATTTATTACAACGTAAATTTTTGTCTGGTTTTCTATGCATTTGTTCCTCCTATCTCAGGAACGGCTTAATAAAATATTCGGTTTTCACTGACGTATTGTAATGAGTTTGGGTTAACATTTAGTGTTTGTTTTATTTGAATCGATTTACAAATAAAAAAATCACGACAATTTAAAGAATACCATCCCTACTTTTATCGACTGTGGGCTTACCGAAGCGAAGCAAGGGCGTTCACTAGACTAGTAATAAATAATTTGCCAATTTAATTGTGCATAATGTGTTAAGTTGGAAATATGTCAAACAACATTTACAAAATTGCGGGAGTTTGTGACTTTTCATTTGGCATCCTCACACACACAAAGAATTACGTGTCCATACGGTGCCACTGCTAGTTGACATTAAGGTTGTCACGCACACATAGCGAAAAAGTGACTTCACGTCATTCGTTACATTTCTTTGCGAATGTTCCATCTGCCTTTTATTTCCTTCATCTGAGGTTTTATGTCAGAGAGAGAGCAGCGTTCCGAATGAGGGCTATTCTCTTAAATACGAACTCGAAATCGAAGCTCACTTTTCGTTTGACAATTGGACACGAGCTTCGACGGTGACGTAATTCGATGATCAAGACAAATAAATAAAAGAAAAGATAGTAAAACAACGGTGATGCCTTTGGTATCTTGTGTTCATGGACAACGGTGTCCACATGTATGCATAATAAACATAGACTTAAATATATAGCTGTTCCCAAAGATATTTGTTACGAACACAATCCGTATCATATTTTTCAAGCATTTTCATACTCTGTGACAGCGCTTCGTTCAGTCAAGTTCGGTTCAATATGGCGGATATCAAATATTTTGCACCAAATATTTTTTTTAAATGTAAGTGAAAATATAGATGTGAAAGATCAATAAAAGGGATGATGAATGGAAAAGCGGTTGGTTCAGATGGGATTCCGATAGAAGTATGGAAGATTCTGCAAGCGGATGGATGGAAGTGGTTGTCTTTATTCTTCAATAAATTGTTGCAAGATGAGGCGATCCCTGACGAATGGTGCAGCAGCTTGCTGGTGCCAATCTATAAAAATAAGGGTGATGTACTGGACTGCAACAATTATAGAGGAATAAAGCTAATGTCACATACTATGAAAGCGTGGGAGAAAGTGATAGAGAGAAGACTGAGAGAGAAGAGTGAAATTTCACACAACCAATTTGGTTTTATGCCTGGTCGAGGAACAGCGGATGCTATTTTTTCAATTCGCCAGCTATGCGAGAAATACAGGGAGGTACATAAGAACTTGCACATGGTGTTCGTTGACCTCGAAAAGGCATACGACCGAATACCTCGTGTGGTATTGTGGTGGGCCCTTAAGGAGAAAGGAATACCAGGGAAATACCTACAGTTGATCCGAGCGATGTACAGGCAATGTACAACAAAGGTAAGGTCAGCGGCCGGCACGTCTACTAGTTTCGGTGTGGCCGTGGGGCTGCACCAGGGTTCAGCCTTGAGCCCATACCTCTTCGTCTTGATTATAGACGCCCTTACATCGGACATGAAAGAGGAGGCTCCTTGGTGCATGCTGTTTGCGGATGACATCGTGCTAGTGGCCGAAAATGCCCCCGAGATTCAGAGCAGATTGGAGGAATGGCGACAACGGCTGGAGAGTGTTGGCCTGAAAGTAAGCAGAACCAAAACCACTTACATGTTCTGTGACTTCGGTGGTCTCTCCAGTCCTGTACATATAACACTCAACGGAATGCCCTTACCAGTCTGCTCTGATTTTCGGTACTTGGGCTCTATCATTCAAAAGAATGGTGACATTGACCTGGATGTCACACATCGGATCAATGCAGGTTGGATGAAATGGCGACAGGTCACAGGAACTATTTGTGACCCACGGATGCCCCTTAAATTGAAGGGTAAAATCTACAAATACATGATTTTAAACTTAACTCATCGTGGACTGAACACATTTTTACTATGATACGGGTACTCACGATCTACAAATCTACAAATCCGTCATCAGACCTGTCGTAATGTATGGATCAGAATGTTGGGCTACAAAGAAGACGGATGAGAGACGATTGCATGTCACAAAGATGATGATGAAGATTGATGTTAAGGTGGATGTGTGGAGTGACGAGAATAGATAAAATAAGGAATGAGTATATTAGAGGAAGTTTGAAAGTGGCAAAAATGACAGAAAAGTTGAAAGGGAACCGAATGTCGTGGTATGGGCATGTGATGAGGCGAGAGGAAACGCATGTGGCGAGAAGAGTGATGGATATGAATGTGATGGATAGACGAAGGGGACGAGGACGACCAAAGAAAAGATGGATGGATTGTGTGACAGATGATATGAAAGATAAGAGAGTTAGTGTAAAGATGACGGCTGATAGGGAATTGTGGAAGAGGAAAACATATTGCGCCGACCCCAAATAAAATTGGGAAATGGGCAGGATGATGATGATGAACTTACACAAACTCAAAGTTCAAACGTAAATAATGAAGACGTTTTAACTGTGCACAATAAACAATATGCGTTATTATGTGTTCTAGAACGGTCGGGGTTTTTCAAAAATGACATCTACTCGTCTCGCTTGCTCGCAGCCGACTAAAATGCGTTGGCACCATTTATAGTGGTTAACATAGGTGTCGAAACATTTAGTACTGAACAGGCTGTCTAGTATAGTATACATATAGGTCTATGATAATAAAGGAGTTTAAGTAACGTTAATTACAGTCAATAATAACAGGCAAGTATAGCAATTGTTCACAGAATATCATAAAGCCCTGGCTCAGTTACAAATTAAATTATCGACAGTGTTTTACTGAACAAACCAATTTTGCATCCGTCATTTCTCAATTAACTGCAGTAATTGAATAATTTTGTCTCCTACTCCCCGGCTACGATTTGGTCCATCATTGGGTTAATCTAACTTTGGTAATTTAATAGATTCTGATTCTCATATTATTACCTTCTCGTAAGACTAGTACTACTGATTTCCTAGCACTAAACATGTCATTGTGTTATATTTTCCTTATTTTAAATAGCTGATAGAGTAGCAAATGAGTCATCTGATGCAATTTTTACTATCGCCAGGGAACATCAGTAACGCTAACGGCATTATTGTATGGTATCATGTATCATGTATTGAGGTTAATAAAGAAGAGAGAAGAATAACTTGTATTTTATTTACCGCTCGTTCCCGAAATTTATTTATTTAATTCTTGACAAAAAATAACCGACTTCAAAATTAGGGATAACTCAAAAACTAATCGTCAGATCTCGCTCTTTAAGTGGGACCACATGACAAGCTTTTGATTAAAAGAAGAATCATCAAAATTGGTTCACTCAGTTTCGATTCACTCAATACTTTCGTTCTGAGGTAACAAACATAAAAAAATACAGCCGAATTTAATACCTCCTCCATTTTTGAAGTCGGTTAAAAAAGAAAATACTGCCGCTCAAGCGTCTAGCTAGAACACACGTTTGGCGGCTGACTCGAACAAGACTTACAACGACGAACAAGAATAATGAATAAGTATATCTTATGGGAAATAAGGAATCTTTAAACCGAAGAGGTTGGTACAGTACGGCTGACGTATTTGATCTTGGCGCGTTTGAACTTCGCACAGTAGGCTGCGCAGTAACACAATTTGGTAATGATCAAGTACGGCGTATTATGTCTCAGTCACATGTTAGGATGTTCGTGTCGCTATCTCCGTCTTACATGCGCTAAAGTTCGCAGAGCCTATGTTCAGACGCGCCAAGATACGTCAGCCGTACTGTAACTAGTTAGAATTTTCAACATATTACGTGTAATGTGATAGTGAAAGTGAGATGTGTATAGTGTGAAAACCTATTAGTGAATATTATAAAGAGGAAAGATTTGTATTTTTGTATGTTTGTAACGAATAAACTCGCTAAACTACTGGACCGATTTCAAAAAATTTTTCACCAATAGAAAGCTACATTATCCCTGAGTAATCCCTGAGTAGACTATATTTGACTGTGATTAATAATAGTTTTTATTTCATCACAAGTAAAAATGTTTGACGCGCAGCGAAGTGGAAACGGTACGGTATACGGTACTGAGAGTACTTAACATTACATAATAACTTCTAAAAAGGCAGAAATGTTACACTCGTTAATAGAGTAAAAACTAAGATAATAAAATCGAATAAACAACTAAAGCAGTCTTTTCGTTTTCTATTGTACTACACTTTGCTATTGGCTGTATTTACCATCCTCACCCAAAGAGGGAAAAAATAAAATTCGTTTGCCCTCACACAGTTAAAACGTTGTTCAAAAAACATCCAGTTAGGAAACCTAGCAAGCTTGTACAATTTTAGAATTTCCAGCAGCTCTGAAAAATCCAACGTACATTTTCGTAGACCGCCTAGCGAAAAGACACAAATTGAGCCCCTAACGGACCGCGTATTAAATTCGGTTTATTAAAGTTCTGTACACCAAAACTGTAAATATAATATTTATAGCGCTCAAGGGTGCAATTTAGTGAAATGTTACGTTAAGATGCCGCTGTTAAGTACTGTTATTCAAATTGTAGATATTATTTGGATTGTAGAGGAACGATTAAAAATCGACAATTGACTTTGGAATTGTGCTATTCATGAGTTACATTCATGCTACATCTTAGCTACGTCCGTGGTCCCAAGTACGTACATACATACTACGTAATACATACGCCCGTGCTATTCCTGAGTGCGCCTATGCAATTCTCGAGCTCTGCACGTACTTCTTTGCTAAACCCATGCTACGTGCTTTTTTGATACATTCGTACTATTGTGCTATCATGTTACGTACAAGCTACGTCTTCGCTACGCTCGTGCTATTCTCAAGCTACGTACAAGCTACGTCTTCGCTGCCCTCGTGCTATTCTCAAGCTACGTACAAGCTACGTCTTCGCTACGCTCGTACTATTCTCACGCTACGTACATGCTACGTCTTCGCTAAGCTCGTACTATTCTCAAGCTACGCACATGCTACATCTTCGCTACTCTCGATCTATTCTCAAGCTACGTACATGCTACGTCTTCTCTACGTTCGTGTTATTCTCAAGTTACTTACATGCTACGTCTTCGCTACGCTCGTGTTATTCTCAAACTACTTACATGCTACGTCTTCGCTACACTTGTTATTCTCAAGCTACGTACATGCTACGTCTTCGCTACGCTCGTGCTATTCTCGAACTACGTACATGCTACGACTTCAATACACTCCTGTTATTCTCAAGCTACGTACATACTACGTCTTCGCTACGCCCGAGCTTATCTCAAGCTACGTACATGCTACGTCTTCGCTACGCTCGTGCTATACATACATTTCATTTACTATCCAACTACATTTAAATCTACCTTTCTTCTAAGAATGCCGTGAAATTATTTTACCTTCTACAGAGCTTATAATTTCAGCAACATTATACTCTACATATAGGGAGATAAATAACCTGTATCAGTTTCCACCCAAGCGGGTGGAAATAAGCTGCAGTAATATATCTACTTTCTTAATCGTTAATACCAACATAAAAGTGATGTATTAGCTACGGTTTTGTGAGTTTCGAGGAGAAACTTAACGAGAATATTCTGGTAGCTTCGGCGACGCAGAACAAAACTACTGAGCTCTTTATAACACTCATTAACGCTCCACCCAAGAACAATTTAATTATAAGAGGATGACATTGTATCGCTTGATACTTTACGATGTATATTAATCAAGGTCATGTCGCAGAACTTGGTTGAAGGTCAGACATATTGATATTCCATGGTGATCGGTGTAAAATGAGTCGTTTTGAGGCGGCTTAGAATACTGTCTCCCACTCGCACGCTAGCATATAAAGGTGTCGTAAGAGGTGATAGAAGCCGGCCTGCTTGGTGGTAAGACTTCACATAAAGATTGACTGATTATTGGTATTATTATCTTTCCCAAAAGCCTATATGGCTAGCTAGCTTGGTAATAAGTTCTTTCTTTTTTTTCTCTTGTCTTTCTTGGTTGGAGACGCATCAGTGATGCGTTCGGAACTTATGTCTTTAAGCGACGGTGGCCACTTACGATCAGATGGGTCGTCAGCTCGTTTGAGTTGTTTGTCTAGTTGAATGAAAAATTACAGTTACCGATGCTCAAGGGAGATAATGACTCCTCATCATCAGTTGGCTTATTGTGCGATCATCTCAATGGATCAATAAAACAATGATAAAAATCAGCACCACCATGTGTTTTAAACTTTTTTACGGCCTTATGTTCTTTTTCACATTGTTACTGATCTTTCCCTTAAAATACCTTAAGATAAAAACCTAAATGGAGCTGACATGACAAAGTAGATAAATATAAAGCGAAAGAAATAAAAACGACCTCAATTTACCAAAGCGATAACTATCTGTCCCTAGCCGAGTAACATACACCAGTCTATTATAACGACGCCTGAAAATGTTCTCAAGTTACGTAAAACATTTCGGTACTCCAAACCCGAACACACCCTTAACGTAATCTTCAATTCACTGTCCTAAGAAACAGTGACCGAAATCTATTTGAAAACCGTCATTTAGCTGTAATCTATACTGACATTTTAACTTGAAGATGGCTACGGGATCGTGAAAATAGCTTAATATAATCTTACAATGTTTAATTCATTTTCGTCTTAGTGGCATCTGACGGCATCTGTTTTGATACAAAGACAAGGGTTCGATTATGATTTTAAGTGTCAGTTTGCTAGAGTTTATAAATCATTTAACGCGGGCCTTAATATAAATCCATCCATTAGAAGACGTCCATTACATACCTATTAGTCATAGGTTTTCTGTAATTTGTGCCAATTTGACCTGATCCCGAATGTTTTAAAGTGGATTCTGGTTCTGGGCTAGAAGTTAAAGTATATTTTTTGAAATGAAAACTTTTTTAGTATCTTGTGATTTGAAAGTCGATGAAACGAAAAAGCGACAGTAAGAAGAGACAGACACAAATTCATAAGCTTTAACGTTGAGAAAATGGGATAGGAAGCATTATACACTATACAGTGTTTCTTATCTTCGTGGTTCTTTTTGTGTTACTTTAAAAAGTGCTAAGTTGTATTCATAGATGGCGCGAGGAACAAGAAGATTCGTTTTATTGCTGGATAGATGGCGCTAGCTGCTTATTTTACTCTACATATTGTGTTAAGAGATGGCGCGCGTTAGTTACCACTGTTTTATTTTTATTTTCTAACTTTGCGTCACTATGATCATTACTAAAACCTACAATTATCATCTTTCCGAAATTTTACATTCGTCTCATTATCTTGAAACCAAAATTTTTAAGGTTTCAATTTTACTACGTGTGAATTGTTTTGTTTTTTTCTTATGTGTAAATTCAATACAAATACAATTCAATATCTAGGCATACCTTCTAAAATAACAAAGTAAATTCCCTTTGAATAATTTTATATACGAAAAGTTCCATAATAAAAATACATGAAAGAGATAGAAAAATACATAGTAAAGTAACTCCTATTTTCATAAGAAATCTCTCGGCTCGTATCATATCGTATTCTTGGAACAGGTACTTACCTACATAGTTCGTACATAGTTCACTCGTTTAGTTTTTTTATAAACAGCATGTATCCAACGTGACAGACTAAATTATTAGTTTATTTTGGGTTGTTTGGCAAACCCACTGAATATTGGATACAGGAATAAATGAATAAGAACATTCACAGCCAAAATAGAGTTAGTCCAAAGTGGATCCTTTTGACAAGAAACCCTAGGAAATGTATTTGCTTTTCTCAAAAGAATCCTATAGCCGAGTTACTTGGACAGTTTCAATTATGCGTCTTTCATCACCACGAACTAGTAGAAAGACGAGGAACTCTTAAGACGCTGTAATGGGAAATAGCTTCATAAAAGTGTCCTTCCCGACAGTGACTTCCACGTACCTGTTGTATAGCGAAAGATTAAGTGGCGGGCTAAGCAAATATTTCTTCTTACTGATGTGAAAGATTGGCTATAACTTTAAATTTTAAAATGTAGTTCCTTAAATGGTTATGAAATGATGTATGTTAGTATGTAAAGGTTCGCCTCTTTGCATCTATAACCTCATCTATCTATAATTTCCTCAATCATCTAGTGAAAGTGAAAGTCTCATTAAAATCGATTCAGCCGTTCCAGAGATTAGTCCGAACAAAGAAAAAGAGAGATACAAAAAATTTAAAAAACAGTTTGTGTTTTAGTATCTAAATAACTGTATGTAAGCACTTGAGAAATCAGTTGTTTTGAAATCGCAGACACTTAAATTTAATAAATATGTATGTATTCTTGTAGTTGTCTTGTAGTCTTGTGTTGTTGCAGTGTTTTTTATCTTCTCGCTTGCTATACAACGTTAACTTACGTCGGTTAGCAGTCAATCGTAGTTAAACAGGCTTATAATGAAACTCGCTTAAACGGCACAATGGAGGTTTATGTAAAATAATAAATGAAAGCAATCACGCGGCAACGGATAATCCTTATTATGCATTCGGCGCACCGTTTATCACATTTTTGTTAAATAACTTCCACTTTAATACGAAATTTACTTACCTTATCTTTGTGCTAAAAACTTCAAATAAATTCATTTACCTGGTATAAACGTTAAGATCATAAACAGGCAAACATCAATTATTATTAATTTTAAATGATGTAGGGTGGCTAGGTGGCCGGGAAATACGAAATTGTCGCGAAATTTTACGGGCGCCACGTTCAAATTTGTTGTGAAAATTGAAGTGTGTTGACACAAAAAGGGTAAGGCTAGGGTAGCCCCCAAAACAAAAATCCTGGATTCGCCAGTAGGATAGTCCACAGTCGCGTCGATCCTAAGCGATCGACAAAGTTAAGCAACAGCGGGCGAGGTCGGTAGTTGTATGGGTGACCACTAGTGGCAAAAACTTCTTGAGCGTTTCCGTACTTCGGAGGGCACGTAAAGCCGTCGGTCCCGCTTGTTATCGTAAGATAACAGTCGTTAAGCCATGTCGGAGGCCCTCGGGCCGCATGAAAACTTCCGACAGTTGGGTTGGTCACTAACCCCTCCACCAGTCCGCACTGGAGCTGCGTGGTGGAGTATGCTCTAGGCCTCCTCATGAGGAGAGACCCGTGCCCAGTAGTGGGCCATTAATGGGTTCAAGCCATAGGGTTGAAACTAGAGATGCGCCGAGTACTCGGCGTATTCGGTCTTTTATTTAGTACTCGTACTCGGCCGAATAATTCGGTTCCAGTGACCGAGTATTTGATTTAAAAACTGATAGGTTTGAGACGTAATGAATTATGTTATATTAATGATGTGCGCTGTGTACGAATTATATATAGCCGCAAGCTCGTAGAGATACCAAGAGACTAGAGATGTGTAACTCAGATTTGAACTGGTTCAAATATTCAGCTCACACGAACTTAAGCTGTTGACCTGCAGCTCGACCGGCTCACGACTCATTTCAGCTCAAGAGTGAATCAAATCGCGCGTGAGCTGCGTGCCGTACCTGAACCTGACCTGTACAGTGCCAGCGTCGACTAAGATAAAATAGCTAATTTGTATAATGATAAGGTTGAATTTGAAATGCATGCATTAGCACAACTGCAACTTTGGTATTGTAATTACAACAAGCTTCATTGAAATTTTAACCTTAAGGAAATATACTTACGGTATATTTATTTTCGTCACATAAAAATGCGGCTCGCTAGTCGCGAACGCAGCGCAGCTCATTCGACTCATTCGACTCTTTCAGCTCGAACGGTTCGAATGGCTCAAACGGCTTGTTCGGCTCTTTGACTCTTTCAAATCAGCTCACTGACTTGATTTCAACCGGCTGAACTTCGTGACTCACGAGCTGATCTGCAGCTCGCTGTAGAAAGGGTATGTCGATTCCAGAATGGAATCTGATATAAGAGTCCGTTTCATGAAGAATATAATAGGTACCAATTTAATTTAGGAGCAGCATGGTGGATAATATAATACTTTAGGCCAAAGAGGAAAAACCAATGCTCAATAGTAGGCAGCAGTGATAGCCTAGCGGTTAGAACGTTGGTCTCCCGAAGGAAGGGGGCCGAGTGTCAAGACACGCACCTCTAATTTTCAAATATTATGTGCGTATTAGAAGTTAATTATCACTTGCTTCGATGAAGGAAAACATCGTGAGGAAACCTGCACACTGGAGAGTTCTCCATAAAGTTCTCAAAGGTGTGTGAAGTCTACCAATCCGCACTTGGCCAGCGGGGTAGACTATGGCCTAACACCCCTTACATTGTGAGATGAGACCCCAAGCCCAGCAGTGGGACAATTATGGGTTGTTGCTTTGCTTTTGCAGTAGTGGGCCATATAGGTATGGGTTGAAGCCAACTTTTTCTACTGAATAAGTATAGTCTCTTTTCTGTCTGAGCACGTGCGAATGGATATTATATTCCTCTTGCTTAACTTAACTTCGCCGATCACTTATAATCGACCCAAGCCACCAAGCTATAAGCGCTTGTAGAAGACTATTTGTATTTGTATTTAATTATTGCTTTAATTTCACGGACCTAAAGAAAAAACCGACGTAATCCCAACAACAAATTCAGTGAAGCACCCATAGTTATACCAACTCTCTATTCGTACAAGTACACACACCCACACATTGACACCATATTGCTTTAATCGCAAATCAAAAATTACGCACACATGGTAAGCGGGCGGCCATTGCTATGCTTCACTCTCGATTAGACGAGGTTACGTCCGTCTTTTTTTCAGGTCCGTGTTTCATTTATATACATTTACAGCTGTCACAAATATTTTTAAGCATACATAAGCCCAATGAATTGGGATTGCAATTTAAGTGAGTGGGTAATTTTAAACAATAACTTCTAATTATGCAATGTCAATCAATAAGTATTAGGGCTTGTTTCACCATCTTCAAGTAGAGTCCTGAATAAGCTATTCGCCGGTTAAAGTGACGTTAAAGTGTCATTTTACATACACGAAATGTCAACTTAACCAACGAATAGCTTACTTCGGACTTACTTGAAGATTGTGAAATAAGCCCTTAATCTATTATTACGTAATGTCAAATAATATCAATCTAAATTATTAATATACAATGTCAAGCAATATCAATGTCAATTTCAATTTATATAGTATTAACTAGCTGACCGGGCAAACGTTGTTCTACCAAAAATTTTTTAGGGGTAGGGGGATGAAAAATAGATGTTGTCCCATTTTCAACCCTAGCCGATATGCACGCAAAGATTCACGAAAATCGGTCGAGCCGTTTCGGAGGAGTTCAACTTCTAACACCGTGACACTAGAATTTTATATATAAGATAAGATAATAACAATACAATAGGTACACTTAATTGGTTATGGAAACACGTTATAAAATGAAATACAGGCAGCCTTTTGCTTTCTTGATTTGGTAACTAAGTACTAGATCAATCCGAAGAACTCGCCTAATTCATAACATTTGGAGTGGAAATTTTTCAATTAATTTGTAAATGGTGTTAGTTCAATGAGGCTTTTAACTTTGTTTTGTTTATTATAAATTTTTAGTATCATGCTATAAGGACCTTTTTGATACATCTTTAGTTTAGCTGTAGGTATTACCATTTAAGGTAGGTACTATTATTTCTGGTGGTATTACTACAAAAAGTTATGGACTGTTAAAGTGGCAACTGTGACAAGACAGTAAATACTACAGACAATAAATTCCTACTTATTAAATTCAAGAAATAAGTAATCTAGAATCTAGATCTTGCAATAACGAAACTCAACAACAAACATTTAAGACAACTCGTGTCTTGTTACGAATTGAGTTTCCGTCCCCGAGCCTCATTAATTCTACCCGTTTTATAAGGGTTCCTTAATTATATATGAAAATAGAATTCATATCGGAACATCTTAATCGGTCTACAATAACGCAGAGCATAGATCTGTCCTCTTAAATATTATCTAATACACGGACGTAAAAAAAAGACAGACGTAATCCCAAGAACAAATTCAGTGAAGCACCCATAGTAATACCAACTCTCTATTCGTACAAGTACACACACCCACACATTGACACCATACGGCTACGACATTGACACCATCACGAATCAAAAATTACACAATTACGCACACATGGTAAGCGAGCTGTCAGCTGTCAGCTTCACTCTCGATTAGACAAGGTTACGTCCGTTCTTTTTTTATGTCCGTGATCTAATATAAATTTTGTAAATATGATATGTTTATTATATTGTTAAGGTTAAACGGTTCAGGTGATGGACCATCAGAGGTCACGGTCTCCAAAGACTACGAACGTTGTCATATTGTCTGCCTTTGTCTGCCAACGAATTCCAATTCATATTCGCGCAATATTCTTTATTGTACACGCAGGAGATTGCATTTACGCACATAGATTTTTACAAAAAAGTTCTTTGTTATTGCTAAATAAGATTTATTTTCGTCTGTAACCAGAAATAGCTTGTAGAAATACTCCACTGTGAAGAACAAAAATAGCGAATTGTAAGCAGAAGTATCTCATAAAATGTAACCTCAGATTGAAATTTCAATTTTCTGATACAGTTTTATACAAAATCCACGGAGTTCGAATTTTATGAACGTAACGGAAGCGCCCTTTCTTAATTATTTCTCCAAGGAAGAATGACTAATGACATTTTTGAGATCACCAGGGTTTTACATTACAAGGTTTTATTTAAATAACAGGTGTCAATCTTCGTGGAAAAACCTGAGACGATAAATTGTACGAATCTGCAGATCCATTAATGATTTTTTTCATGATGTATTAAAGAGATTTTGGAGGTCATTACAGAACCCTGCTGAACAAAACTCTGCTAAAGAAACACTCGCCTGGTCCCCTGATTTTATATACTTAGGGGCCATCCATAAATTACGTCACACATTAGGGGGGGGGGGGGGAGGGTCCTAAATTTCGTGACGTCATATTTCAAAATCGAATATTTGGTATGTATAGGTAAATATTAAAAAACAATGAATGGAAATAAAACTTATTTCGGAACTGCTGTTTTAATTTAATCATTTCTAGGTGTAAGATTTCATAATATGTGACGTCACACTAGGGGGGTGGGAGGTATCACAAGTATGACCAGCTGTGACAAGGAGGGGGGAGGGGTCAAAAAGTCATGAAATTAATGTGACGTAATTTTATTTATGGATGGCCCCTTATGGTAAGTACTCGTCGTTAGGTATAACGGCAGACCTGCATAATAATAAGTAGCGATGCATTCCAGACAGGACCCATCTGCTAAATTTAATCTGCCGACTACATTCAAGTATGGCAATGCAAAAGGCTACTTGGCAAGACATGGGGACTTCACCCCAGAATTGTCATGTGGCTATATACTGCAGTAATACGGCCGATTATCAGCTATGGCGCGGTGGTTTGGTGGCCTAGAACCAAACTAACCACAGCCAAAACCAAACTGCAACAATTCCAAAGGCTAGCTTGTGTAGCTACAACGGGTTGCATGAAAACTACCCCCACAGCTGCACTGGAGGTACTGCTGGGATTGACGCCCCTCGACCTGTTCATACAGCAAGAAGCGGCGTCAGCAGCCATCAGACTGAAGTCGCTCAACCTCTGGGGTGCAACAAACGGGATTCACACCAAAATCCTGGAGGAGGCAATAGTCAATCAACCGCTGATGGCCTCCCCCAATGATAAGGTCCCCAAACAACTCAGTTTTGATAAGAGCTACCAAATCCAGCTCACTGAAGAGATCAGCGATCTATCAGGTATACATGAACTACGCATATATACAGACGGATCAAAAACTAAGACGGGAACTGGTGCAGGAGTGTACTCACCTGAAATAAACATACACATATCAATAGCCTTGGGTGAGCATAGCTCCATATTTCAATGTGAATGTGTCGCCATAATACAGGCAGCTAACGCAGTCGCTAAACGAGGCTTGGTGGGCCAAAAAATACGAATCGTTTCCGACAGCGCTGCAGTACTACACGCCCTAGACAGCAATATCATACAGTCTGGGCTCATACTAGAGTGTCACCAAACATTGCAAGACATCGGACTAAAAAATCGAGTCATCTTGCAATGGATTAAAGGGCACAGTGGCTCCCTAGGAAACGACATGGCAGACCAGTTGGCCAGGAGGGGATCCGACCAACCTGCGGTCGGCCCGGCCCCTATGCTACCACTAGCATTCAATCAGCTAAGGTCCTGGCTACGTCAAAGAACATTGAAACAACATGCAGATCAATGGGCACAAATCAGTACGTGCAGACAATCTCGGGAAACAGTGCCCTGCCCCGATGCACGACTGACCAGACGATTACTGTCACTTGACAGGAAGGACCTGCGAATAATAGTAGGTAACATCACTGGACACTGTCCACTTAACAAACATTTATATGTTCTAGGTATGACCGACAGCCCTCTATGTAGGGCATGTCTGTCGGCCGATGAAACGGCCCCTCACGTGATCCTGGAATGCGTGGGCGTAGCTACCCAACGGGCGGAAATCCTCGGCACCCCGAGGTCGTTCCGCGAAGCCTGTGGAGACACCAGGAGGATCCTGCGCTTCTGGACGGAGCTAGGCTGGCTAGATATCTAGCCGGCACACATTTTCACGCGCAATGGCCCGACTTAGAGGCTAAGCGCGGAAATCGGAGCCCATCACCAATACCAATACCAATACATTCAAGTATAATGTAGGTAATAGTTTAATATTCGACTAAAATTGTTGAGCCATTCGGCAAGTCATGCCGAAACAAATTCCGTTTTAATTAAGTAACGGAAACCTTTCAGGTTTTCGATCAACCGACTAACGGCTTACCGTATTCAATTGAACCTGAAAATGTCGTAAATAAATTATACCAAAGGGATACCGACGGCCTTTACTAAATTTGAACCCAATTAAACACTCAATAGCCTTCCTAATCAATCTTAAGGGTTTCGCAATATAAAGGCCTGTTACTGTAACAAGGAATTCTAAAGGAGTCTGCCCACTATATTGTACACACGGACCTAAAAAAAGACGGACGTAATCCCAACAACAAATTCAGTGAAGCACCCATAGTAATACCAACTCTCTATTCGTACAAGTACACACACCCACACATTGACACCATACTGCGTTATCGCGAATCAAAAATTACGCACACATGGCAAGCGGACGACCATTGCTATGCTTCACTCTCGATTAGACGAGGTTACGTCCGTCTTTTTTTCAGGTCCGTGATCGTACACCATGATTGTGCTAGGAACCATCCATCCAATCAAAATTTCATTCAAAGTATGGCATTCCAACTGCCGTCGCGCCAACACCGTCGCGTCATAGAACGTCAACAATTTTCAGTCAACTGCCAACAACTTTGCCCGTGTTTTCCGGGATAATAAGTACCCTATATCCTATTGCAGATCATAGTCTACCTGTGTGCTAAATTTCATCAAACTTCGTTCAGTAGTTATTGCGTGAAAGAGTGACAATAATCCATACAAACTTTCACATTATAATACATATTACTAGCTTCCGCCCGCAACTTCGCCCGCGTGGATTTCGGTCAATTTACATTAAACCATAATTATTATGTAACACATATCTAAACCTTCCGCAGAAATCACACTATCTATTGGTGAAAGCCGCATGAAAATCCGTTCAGTAGTTTTTGAGTTTATCGCGAACAGATAGACTAGACAGAGACACGGCGGGAGACTTTGTTTTATAATATGTAGTGATAGTGAGTCACTATTAGTGACATAGTGTCACTATTAGTGACATAGGGTCACTATTAGTGACATAGTGCGTATCGTGTTGCTTTCCGTGCTTTACACTTTCGTAGTACGGTAAAGTGGGCAGACTCCTTTGTCAAACACTCGCACCTACCTATTAATCGAGTCCTTACAACGGCTCATTTCTCGAGTTAAACTTGGGTAATTACCGTCAAGTGCCCACGACTTTATATTGAACAGTTGGTCTGGTACGCGTCGTAACATTGTTTTATGCAAACATATTAATTTCGGCGGAGCTTAATTTCGGCGACCGTGTAGCCTAGTTGGTAGTGACCCTGCCTGCGAAGCGAGGGGCTCCGGGTTCGATTCCCGGCCGGGGCAAGTATTTATATGACGGTGATATTTGTACTCGGGTCATGTGTGTTATTGCTATGTGTTATATGTGTCGTCCATGCCACCCGCGACACAGGTAAAAACCTAATGCGGTGTTATGAGTGTATAAGTGTTTATTATTATTAATTACGAGTAACTGCCCTCGCTTTGCTTCGGTTTTATTATTTTTCTACACCTTGAGTTACATTATTGGAGTTTTATTAAGGATCCCTAATTTTTTTGAAAATATAATATAGCCTATGTTACTCGGAGATAGTGTAGCTTCCCAACAGTGAAAGAATTTTTCAAATCGGTTCAGTAGATTCGGAGCCTATTCAATGCAAACAAAAAATCAAATCTTTCCTCTTTATATATTAGTATAGATAAAATACCTCCTTATGTAGAACAGTCTGATTTTATAATACATACCTACTAACAGACTTGGTCGCCATTAGAACAAAACTGGATTCCCATTGACCTTGAATCTTGAATTTGGCAAGAAAAAATCGTAGAATAAATAAAGGAACAAATCTGGGAATTATTCAATTCTTATGCTCTATGGAGCGACGATATTACATGTGAGATGATTTTTCTTCCTTATTTTGTTAATAACAAACAAATAAATTAGTCGCATTATTATATTATTATAATTAATTAGTTAGAGACTTTACTTATTTATTTACTGAAGCGCTCATAGTCCGGCGGCTTGTGTCAATCCTAAAGTGATCGATAAAGTTAAGCAACAGCAGCCGCGGCCAGTATTTGAATGGGCGACAGCTAATGGCAAAAAAATCTTGAACGCTTCCGTGCTCCGAAGGGCACGAAAAGCCGCCAATCCCGATTGTAATCGTAAAATCAAAAGGTGAATATTTCAACAACTGTATTAAAATATGATGGAAAATAAAAATCTTTAAATCAGACTTCGAATAATATCTTTATTTGTAAAATGTTAATGTCAATGTTCCCAGTCTAGTCAGGGTTAAGTATTATGCATGTAACTTAATAATGTTAATTTAACCTACATATTAAGACTAAATTAAAATTATTTACACTCGGTGTTATATTGAAATAATTGAATTATTAAGTAAAAGAACATGAATTTAAAAATTACCTATTTATTAAAAGTTGAGAAAAAGTGACTGTTTACATTTATCACAATAAATCTAATTTTAAATTTAACCTAATCATAATCCTGAAATTAAGCTTCAAAGTACTAGAAGTTACATCATTAGATTTAACCCGTCGGTTACCGAGAACGTTCCAGCACGTTCGAACTCAAAGGTACCGCGATCACGCGGATCCTAACGAGTTAAATATATTTTAATCACATGAATTACCTAAATGTATCAAATTGTGTCACGTTAGTTAGTTTAGATTTAGTTTAGTTTTTCCATAAATTATAATAATAAAATTATTATTCATATATGAAATTTATTACACAGGAAGGTACCTAACCTAATTACATATTTTAATTTAGGTGCTAGTTTCGAAAACTATGACACGACAAAAATTAAAAATTGTTTTATATTTTCTTATCAGGAACAACAGATAGTTATTAGAAACTATGACTTAAAATTAATTCTATATTAATATTTATAATAACTAACTTAGTTAAAAAATAAAAATACACACTTTAGTGTTTTAACCAATAATAAGAAAACAAAAGTACAAAATTATTTTGCAGTTTTTATCCAAATTTTAGGTGTTTTATTAGGTCTTAAAAAATCTTATAGTCAACTTACGAGTACCTTAGCAAAATTTTTATATTAAAGACAATTGTTACTAAATGAGATAACCTAAAACCTAGAAATATCTTTCGCTTTTAAAAGAAAATCAAAATATAGAGATACATTGATCACAAATACTTCAAGTAATTTATATAAATTTATAACGTTATTATAAGCTAGTGATAAAAATAAATTTTCTAAATCGATAGGAAAAAAACCTTAATAATCAGAACATTTAAATGCTAATTTTATTTGATGAAGATCACAACGTTTTACTACATAGAATAGACCTAGAACTTAAGTATAAATTTCAAACAAAGTATGAAATAAGTCTATACTAATCTACTAAAGTTATTTAAATTTCTAGTTCTATAAAATAAGAGTCCATAAATTTTCCGATAAATTTTACTTTACCTCAATTTGGCCATCAGTCGTAACTTTTCTGTAGATTAGGTATCTGGAAAACAAATAATTATGTATAGAATTATTATCATCTAACCTAATCCAGTAACAATCAGTTTTATCCAGTACGAATCATAAATAAAATAATTATTAATTGAAATAAAATAATTATGAATTGAAATGCAATAATTATGACAAATAAACAATAATAATGAAACAATAAAAAATTATAATGAAACAATAATAATGAAAATATTCTTATGTTATTCGTAATGATCTCTGAAAAAAATCATTCTAAAAAATATGTACTATAATATGACTGCCATATATTTTGTCAGTATAATTTTTAAAAATCCAGTCACTATTATTACGGTATTTTATCAAATTAAACTAACTTAATAACTAACTTAATAAAATAATATCTGGTAAACGATCACGTGAACCACCTGATGACAAGTGGTTACCATCATGGGCGTAGCCACGGTGGGGCAGGGTGGGGCGCTTGCTCCACCCTGGCTCTGATCTGTAAGCCTGTAAGGTACCTAATCAAACTTAAAAAACTTAATTATCTAGGTGCTAACTACAATACTTAATATCTGTAAGAAAGTTTACACTTGACAGTCGTCGGTCGACACAAAGAATGCGATCAAAACAAAAAGATACATATTATTTTAGACTGCTGCCCCACCCTGAGCCCATGGCTGGCTACGCTGGTTACCATTGCGACATCAGCAATACCAAAGACATCACCGATGCGTTGCTGGCCAAGAAAGAAGACAATTCGTTGATTCTACATAATAAAATTCTTGGCAAAAAATAACAGACTTCAAAGTTAGGGATAACTCAAAGACTACTCATCAGATCTCGTTCGAATTTAAGTGGGACCACATGACAAGCACCAGCTTTCGATTAAGAATCATTAAAATCGTTTCACCCAGTCCACACCCCCAATAGATACCGCATACAAGGCAACTGACGCGCGCCAACACGTACGTACATTTGCTTGTTCACGACATTAGTCGACCAATACTGACCCGTCAAGTCCAAGTATGCATTAGAAATAGCCAATCACAGCGCATTTTTTATCCCCTTTATTTGTGAGTTTAAACTCTAAGAAAATTTCACTTATGCGGTATCTTTTGGGGGTAATCTGTGACCCGGTCGAAAATTATGAGGTAACAAACATTTAAAAAAATACAGTCGAATTGAATACCTCCTTTTTTGAAGTCGGTTAAAAATGCATATAAATGTAAAACTTCATGAACTTACCCTGTCGTTTGCCTCACGAAAGCTCGATTGTGCGGTAATTTTCTAAAAAATCCGATCAGGAAATTATATCATACCAATAACTTGTAATAAAAGCCAAAGTTTGTCGCATTATAGAATTTTCAATCCAGAAAATACCGGTTTGAGAAAATCGATTTGGCAATTCACCAACTCATGACTAAGAATTCTTTAATCCGTCAAGAGTTATAGCTGGGATGCAACTAAAGTATTGAAAATCTTAAAGTAGGTTTGTCGCCATCGTATGGGTTCTTTCATTCTTTGTGTAAGTATAAATCTCACTGTTGTACAATGTACCTACATATATCTACCACGTGTTACATATGTACCAATGAGATTTGGAAGAAAAAGTTAATCATCCAAAACGGTGGATCTATCATTGATTATGTTATATTATTATACAGGGTGAGTTTTTCAAGTAGGCGTGGATGACCAAATCGGAAACTCAACGGAGTGTCAGGCCCGATTTTAATGAAAACTAAAACTGCATCTTGGGATTTTGATAAAGTCTTTAAAGATAGTTAGGAATCGAACGCATTAATTTTGAAAAAAAAACACCCGTTTATATACACCCTTACTATATTACACCATTCGACAGTATCACAAAAAAAATAAGGATCGAATTCTCGCAAGTAATGACATACAGCAAACTCAAGAAAAATGTAAGTAATATAATTTCGGTGTCGAAACACTTGGCCCGTGGGGTCCCGATGCTCACTGTCTTTTTAAAGAAATTAATAAAAAATTAAAAGATAAGACGAGCGACCCTAGAGCTGGCAGCTTTCTTGCTCAGCGTGTAAGCATAGCTATACAGCGAGAGAACGCTGCCAGCATTTTAGGTACTGCGCCGCAGGGACCTAGCTATATACACTTATTTTAATTTTACTTTATGTATTTAGTTTTATATTATATAATGTCCCCCGTGTGGTGTCCGGGTTCACTTTGTAGAATAGCACCACTCCCGTTCTTCCTGGGATGTCGTAAAAGGCGACTAATAGGACAAATTCAGGAAGATGGGCAGCAGCATCTTCCTGTGTGTGACGAATATCAGTCAGGTCACCTGCGGTCACCAACACGCACTAGCCAAGCGTGGTGACTATCGGCTAAAACCCCCGCATGTTTGTCACAAATGAGCCTCGGCCCCCAGTCCCCGGCAGCCCCGCTATTCCTAGTTACGGTAGCGGCTATGGTAACGGCGGGGCAGGGGGTGCTAAGAATCGCCGGCAGAGATCGCGCTACCAATCCAAACGACGACTTCTGCACCTGGCAACATACAACACCAGGACACTGAGGACAGACGACAAGGTAAAAGAGCTGGAAGAAGAGATAGACAAGTTAAACTGGAGTATTGTGGGTTTATCTGAAGTCCGAAGACAGGGGGAGGACACGATAATACTCAAATCCGGAAACTTGTTCTATCACCGGGAGGGCGAACACCTGTCCCAAGGTGGTGTCGGGTTTCTCGTTCACAAGTCCCTCGTCAACAACATTGTGCAAGTCGGGAGCGTGTCGGCCAGGGTAGCGTACCTTACACTCAGAATATCCAAACGGTATTCGTTGAAGGTTGTACAGGTATATGCGCCGACTTCGACACATCCCGACGACGAGGTTGAGGTTATGTATGAGGACATAAGTAGAGCCATACATACCTCTAAAGCTCACTTCAATGTTGTGATGGGGGACTTCAACGCGAAGCTGGGCACGCAAAGTGGCGCCGAGAGGAAAGTGGGTCCCTACGGAATTGGACGACGGAACCACCGAGGACACTTGCTGGCCAACTTTTTGGAGAAGGAAGATCTCTTTATGATGAACTCCTTCTTCAGAAAGAAGCCACAACGCAAGTGGACTTGGATAAGTCCTGATGGTTCCACGAAAAGCGAGATAGACTTCATTCTGGCAGACAAACGGCACATATTTAATGATGTCTCTGTGATCAGCAGGTTCAAAACCGGAAGCGATCACCGTCTTGTGAGAGGCACATTAAATATCGACCTGAAGCTGGAACGGTCACGCCTGATGAAGTCTACGCTTCGCCCAACATCCGTCCAAATCCAGGGATCCGAGAACTTTCAACTTGAGCTGCAAAACCGTTTTGCGTGCCTAGAATCGTGCACGTCCGTGGACGAGTTTAACACCAGGATGGTAACAACTGTCCACGAGGTAGGGTCGAAGTACTTCAAGACCCACCCTAGTGGTAGATCTCAGGTTCTCTCAGAACAAACTCTCGGTCTTATGAGGGATCGACGAGAACTATGTGTGCAGTCTCCAACCTCTATGAGTGAGTACCGACGGCTCAATGAGCAGATCTCCAAGTGCAGGCGACGCGATTTGCGAAAACACAACGCAAATCGTGTAAAAAACACAATTGAGCGAAACCAGGGCTCCAAAGTGTTCGCCGGGGATCTGTCCATTGGGCAAAGTCAGCTTACGAGGTTGAAGACCGAGTCCGGCACCATGGTTTCGTCGAAACCGGAAGTTCTGAGAGAGACTGAGAGATACTACGGACGGTTGTATGCCTCCTCTCAAGCTCCACCTCCTAGCGAGGAGAGCGATAAGAGAGCTAAACTGACCCGACACTACACAGAGGATATCCCGGACGTCAGCCTGTATGAGATTAGAGAGGCTCTCAAACAGCTTAAAAACAACAAGGCACCGGGAGATGACGGAATCACAACCGAGCTTCTAAGAGCTGGAGGGAAACCCCTTCTAGTGGCGCTCCAAAAACTGTTCGATTCCGTCATTAACACTGGAACTACCCCGGAAGCGTGGGGCAGAAGTGTGGTGACGCTGTTCTTCAAGAAGGGCGATAAAGCCCTTTTGAAGAACTACAGGCCCATTGCACTTCTGAGCCACGTTTATAAGCTGTTTTCGAGGGTGCTCACAAATCGCATTGCACGCAGGCTTGACGACTTCCAGCCTCCCGAACAAGCAGGATTCCGAAAAGGCTACAGCACCATAGACCATATACACACACTGCGGCAGATTATACAAAAGACCGAGGAGTATAATCTGCCGTTGTGTGTTGCCTATGTGGACTATGAGAAAGCCTTTGATTCTATCGAGACCTGGGCGGTACTAAATTCTCTCCAGCGGTGCCGGATCGACTACCGGTATATCGAGGTGTTGAAGTGTTTGTACTCATCTGCCACCATGTCCGTCAGAGTACACGACACAGCAACGAACCCCATCCAACTGCAGAGAGGTGTCAGGCAAGGGGATGTCATATCCCCAAAACTGTTCACCGCTGCGTTGGAAGATGTGTTCAAGCTGATGGAGTGGAAACGACGTGGCATTAACATCAATGGCGAATACATCACACACTTGCGATATGCCGATGATATAGTCATCCTGGCGGGTTCCCTGGAAGAACTTGGTACAATGCTCGGGGACTTGAACAGCGCCTCACAACGGGTGGGTCTTAAGATGAACATGGACAAGACGAAAATCATGTCGAATGTCCATGTCACACCCGTACCGGTTGTTGTTGACGGCGCTGCTCTTGAAGTTGTAGACGAATACAATTACCTGGGACAAGTGATCCAGATGGGTAAGTCCAACTTCGAGAAAGAAGTCACTCGTAGAATCCAACTCGGATGGGCTGCGTTCGGAAAACTGCGTCATATCTTGTCGTCCAAAACACTTCCTCAGTGCCTGAAGTCGAAGGTGTTCGAGCAGTGTGTGTTGCCAGTGATGACATACGGATCCGAGACGTGGTGCTTTACTATTGGCCTGATCCACAAGCTCAGAGTTGCGCAGCGGGCTATGGAGAGGGCTATGCTCGGTATTTCTCTACGTGATCGCATCAGAAATGAGGAGATCCGTAGACGAACAAGGGTAACCGACATAGCTCAAAGAATTAGCCGGCTGAAGTGGCAATGGGCTGGCCACATAGTGCGAAGGACCGATAACCGTTGGGGAAGAAAGGTCCTCGAATGGCGCCCACGTCTCGGAAAAAGGAGCATAGGACGCCCCCCGACCAGGTGGACTGACGATCTGAAGAAGACAGCGGGCATCCGCTGGATTCAGAAGGCTCAGGACCGGTCAGAGTGGCGCAAGTTAGGGGAGGCCTATGTCCAGCAGTGGACCTCTAAGGGCTGATGGATGGATGGATGGATGGATTATATAATGTAAATATATAGTTTTAAATAATTATTTTAAATATATAATTAAAAATTAAAGATATTTTTAAACGACAAAAGCTACTGGATGTGCTACAAGATGCGAACAAGTTTACGTACATTCGTACGCACATGTTTGCGTGTGCGCGTATATGTTTGCGACTTTGCGTGATATAGTTTTAATGTTGATTATTATATTATTATATTATTATTTTATTATATTATAATATTATACATATATATATTATATTATTATTAATTGCATTATAAAGGATACGGAAACATTTCTCAGCGTCGCTGGGACTTGCAAATTTGACCACAGCACATCCCGGTGTGGTGAACTCTAGTGACGTCACTTGGGCCAAGGTTGATAGCTTCCCACATAGACTCGGAAATGATGTGGTCGGAGGTAACTACGAAAATATAAACAATATAAGAGAAGCAAGCAATGTCACATGAATCTTCAATATTTATTTTTTAAACACAGGTGTGATAGTAGTTGGTACCACGGACTCATCTTATTCTGCCGTGTAACAATTGTCTTATAAGCAATTGTGTTCCGGCCCGAAGGGTGTTATAATACATGAGTTGACCCCACAGTTGACCCTCTGTCCTCCAATTGTGATACTTTTTGTGGCTCGTGTTAAGTTGCATTAAAAATAAAGACACTAAGAACTAGAAAAAAGTATTATAAACTTACATTCGAAATCTTTAAAGTTGTAGCGTCCAGACATTTACTCATTTGGGGCATAAGTGCCATCGCTTGAGGATGGCGCCAAGGGGTATTTACGGGACCAGGGGGGGTCATAGGACCAGAAGGATATCCAGACATGGGTCCAGGCATAGGTCCAGGCATGGGTCCAGGCATGGGTCCAGGCATAGGACCAGGCATGGGTCCAGTTTGATGCATTGGCCCCGGAGCTGGCCTCGGCCCATACGGCATGGGCATTCGACTTCCTGGTCCTGGTGGAAACCCACGATGAAACTGCCCCGGGGGACGCATTTCCCCCATTGGCCCTCCCATCGGACCTCTTTGCATCGGACCTCTATACATAGGAGAACTTGGGAATCGATAATTTGGGTCCTGTGGACCAGATGGGCGGATATTCCCGAAATTAGGTCTCACAGGCGGTCTGTTAGGAAGCCTGACAGGGACCGGGGCGGAAATTGGTTTGGAGACAATTTGGGGTGAAGTTGTAGTAGGGGTCTGTGTGTCAGTCTTGTCTTTTGGGGGTACGGGGTCTAAAGTGGCATAATTATTTTTATGTGAAATAATTATGCCTTTGATATTCCCCGCTGAGAACAGGGATTGGTTTATCCTAGTAGATTTCCCAGTGAGGAATCTCTCGTATTCCCTAGTTATCTCTCTCACAGGGTTACCGTCTTCGCCTAAGCCGGGTCCGATTTTTAGGAGTCCTTTTGGCAACAATATCTGGCTATTCATACTCTTGTCCATAGTGACACTTAGTTTCATTCCGTAAAATACTTGATCGTGTAACATTGATATCGCCTAAAAATATTAGAGATTTGTTAACAGATATTAATAACATAACTTACAGTACATTTTATTAGACGAGTCCTATTTTTAAACAATTTTTTGCACTGAGTACCTACCTACTTTTTATTGAAATATTAGTTAAAAAAAATTAATAGCATTAATTAGCATTAAATGACAATTTATCAACAAATTGTTTTCATTTTATGCCTCCTTTATTTTTAAATTACAAATTACAACAAAAAGAACTAGTAAGATATTTTCTAAATAAGACTTGTCTAAGAAAATGGTTCATATTAATTATGTACTTATTATGTAAATAGCCGAAAGATAATATCAGTAACACCGATGCACTAGCGGATGCGGGGGGCATGGGGGGCTTAAAACGGGGGAAGCGCTCCCCGCTCAAATAAAAAATTGTTTCAAACACTGTGTGACTGCATGGATAGATCCCTTTAACACGTACCAAATTAGGGATCCAGGGAGACTGGAGCTCAAGACGGAGCCGGAGGGGACGCTTCCCCCCAAACAAAAAATTGGTTGCTGTTGAACTACATGAATGGAACCCCTCACCATGTATAGTAATAGTCTTTACCTGAACAGCCTCTAACGGATGACTATACATCACTTTAGCGTATTTTTCTTTGTTGTTAACTATTGAACACACAACTACGTTGCCAGCCAGTTCAAACGCGTCGCGCATCTCGGATTTGTCGCACCTAAACTAAAATATAAACAACATGTCATATGGTATTTCAATTTCGGAATTATACAAAGCTTAATATTGGTATTTATCAATTATCTAGCTATCACATGTCTGAAGGGAAAACCGGGAATCGAACCGACGACCTCTCGCTCTTAAGGCTATATCACTACGAAACGAGCTATAGGATCATCAAAAAAGTATGATTTAATTCCAACAGGCCCCAGCCAGGTGGAATGATGACCTAAAGACAGCAGGAAGCTGGATTCAGAGGACCCAGGGCCGGAGTGATGCCAGGGAAGCCTATTTCCAGCAGTGGACTCTTAAACCCATATATGTAAATACATGTAAATATATGTAAATAGGTAGATAGTATTTATTTCAACAACCACTAACTTTAATTATGCAATCAATCTAATTCAACACACACTTGTCATAAAAATATAAAAGTATTGTAATAAAACTTACATTTAAGTGTTATTGTGATTGGTAAATTATAAAAAGTTACTTACATTAGTCACATGTACCCAATTCCCAATGGGAGGAGTGATTTTTAAAGTACTTAAATATTCTGGCTTTAGACCATACAAGCCTTTGGGGTCCACTTCCCAAATATCTTGCATCCTACAAGTAAATAAAAATAAATAAATAACATCAATAAAACATTAGCTGTGTTATTTACACTAAATATAATACTTTATTATTTACTAAAAACTTACAGACTGCATTTGTAACATTTTTATATCAATAAAAATGTAATATGTATTAATATTATAATATTATACAAATGTATTTAACTGCACTAAAAAGAGAACATATTTACAAAGTTACACAAACATACATAGGTACTTTTTAATGTTATAACGTAAAAATTTTATTATAGGTACGTAATTAAAATGAAATATTGTATTCGGAATTTGAAAATTTGTACCTACTAATAATAAAAAATTGTTTAAATACTAATTTATTGATTCATTGGCTATAAATTTCCGTATCAAAAACATAATAATAATATTAATACCTGTTCAAAGCAAATAAATCTTGTATAAAAACTTACCTAAGCATGGTGATTAATTGTATAAACATTTTTTTTATTTGTCGTCAAAACGGAAAATTTAAGTTATACCACTTGATAAAGTACCATTTGAGAAAAAAAATCATAAAACACTTTTTAATACTACATAATTAAGGTGAATAAAAGAAATTTTTCATAATTTCTTTCCGAAATCGGAATACTTATTAAGTACTTATACAAATCCACGTCGAAGCATTTCGAAACGAAAAAAGGACAGTAAAAAAAGACAGACATAAATTCATAAGATTTAAAGTGGGAGAAAATGAGATAGGAAGCATTATACAGTTTCTTACGTTCGTGTTACTTTAAAAAGTGCTAAGTTGTATTCATAGATGGCGCGACGAACAAGATAGAAGATTCGTTTTATTGCTGAATAGATGGCGCTAGCTGCTCATTTTGTATCTTCATATTATATTAAGAGGTGGCGTTAGTTACCACTGTTTTATTTTTATTTAGTACAAAATAGTTTTTAAAAGATAAGTTTCAATTAAAACTGACACACGTTATTAAATTAATACCTATATTTTTCAAGGTTTCACTGCTACTTAAATTTTTTTTTGTTTATATAAATGCAAAAATAGGGTATGTTAATATAAGTTACAATTACTAAAACCTTATCCATAGTACGTGATATGTAAATTCGCTTAGCACAAATAACAGTGGTAGCCTAGTGACTTAATTACAGAAGAAGTCCCAAGTTACAATCCTGTATAAATTTTATCCCTTGCTTCAGTGAAGAATACTATGAGGATGTAAGTAACTGGCATCAAAATATCAAATGCACATCCAGTAATGTGGACACTGTTGCTTTGTAACGTCAAATCTTTTTTAGGCAGTACTGGTACACCAGGGAATTCTAT
The DNA here is from genome assembly GCA_951805285.1 of Thymelicus acteon. Taxonomy (NCBI): domain Eukaryota; kingdom Metazoa; phylum Arthropoda; class Insecta; order Lepidoptera; family Hesperiidae; genus Thymelicus; species Thymelicus acteon. Next base: position 3,140,172 of record OX638229.1, read on the forward strand.
TCCATGTTCTCTAAATCTATTCTCAATAATCTATGTACCTATAATCTGCAACATTATAGTATTAGTAATCTTAACTTTGCCACAACTTTAAGTTATCCAGAGGATGAATAATTAATTATCAAAAAAAAACAAGCCAATTTATAGTAAGGAATACACTATCACCCCAACTCAGTCACTAACGGTTGCTTTAATCGCTCCTTAGTAAAGAATCACTATGCAAATTCTGTACTAAAGAGCGATTTAAGTAACCTTTAGTGACTCTGAGTTGGGGCGTAAGGCCATAAACTATAAAATATTTTCAATTAATTTTATTGGTGCATAACATTGTTTTGAAGTGATACTCACATGCTAGGAATTTCCTCTGTACTAACGCTGTCATTATCTGATTGAAGTGGACCTGATTAAAAAAAATATATGCTTTTAACTTTTAATAAACTATTCATCATACTTTATTGTTCACAGTTGTCACAAAAATATATAGTTATTGAATAAAACATTCTTACATTAATTGTTTCATTACAATATTCATACATGACACCAAAAAGATTAAAAATATATAACATTTAGATAAGATTGAGATCCTGTGAATTAAATCATCAGAAATGTATGGAAATCACATAATTTACATTCGGATGTTTCAAAAAAATTCTATAACTGAAATGTAATAATTATAACAAGGGTTTCTGTGACCATATTTTTGTGTTCTCTAGATGCAATTACATATCTTATTCTAATCGGTATTGTAATACTGATATCACAATACCAATTAGAATAAAATATGGTATATGATATAATGATGGGATTGTTATACTGCTATTGGCAATTATGCCAAAATATACTGTGGAAGTTATAAATAAATATAATTATATATTTTTTTTAATATATGGATGGCTGTAGAGCAGGATGGCTGTAGAGCAAACACTTGCTTAAATCAACCCATTTGCCAATGTTTATTAACAGTAGTATAGTAAACTTGTGTTCAATAAACTCTTCAAATAAACTTTATACCCAACCCTCTAGCCAAGTTGGTAGGAACCCTGTCTGCAAAGCTAGGGGTCCCGGTTTCAATTCCCAGCCGGGTGATAAAATATATTTGTACTCGGGTCATGTTATATGTGTCATCCATGCGACCCATGACACAGGTAAAAACCTACTGCGGAGGTGTGAGTGTGTAAGCGTTTATTTTATTTATTTATTCATTTATTTATTTATACACATACCTTCAACAGTAACTTGAAGTTTATTGCCATCTACTTCCTTATCCTGTAGAGCATTTTGTGCAGAAAGTCTGTGTTCGGCAGACGTAAAAGTCAATCTTAACTCATTCTTATTTCTTTCTAATACAGGTTCCATCTCTACTGATATACCTTCCAGAGACTGAAAAAGGTAAAAATATATGTAATTTTTTTACATAAGATTAACATAGCTTTAGTCATAGTCTAGTGGTATGAATGTTAAACACACACCCAAAATTTATCCTACATTTCTAAAAAGGTATAATAATTATTAGAATTTTAGTTGGAAACAGTTTAAAAGGGTCCAATATACGCTATTCAAAACTCTATCACTGTTAACATACAAATGTTCAATAACTGACTTAAAAATTAGGGATAACTCAAAAACTACTCATCAGATCTTGCTCAAATTTAAGTGGGACCACATGATAAGCATCAGCTTTTGATTAAAAAAAGAATTATCAAAATCAGTTCACCCATTTGAAAGTTCTGAGGTAAGAAACATAAAAAAATACAGTCAAATTGAATACATCCTCATTTTCTGAAGTCGGTTAAAAAGTACTTACTTGAGTAACATAGTTACAGATCTGTGGGAAGGACCAACTTTGGGGAAAGTTATAGACTATTAAAGAGTAAATTTCATCCATTTCTATAAGTGTTTCTCTTGCTTCTCTCTCAATATCCTCTGCAAAATCTGTTGTCTCTTCTAGTACACTTGGTGCATCATCTTGTCTACTTTCTGAACAATTTTCTGTAGTTCCAGAATTATCTTGTATACTTTCTGTATTACTTTCTACACTTTCTGCTTTATCTTGTGAATTTTCTTCATTATTTTGTGTATTTGGTGAATCATTTTGTGTATCTCCAGTTTGGTTTTGGATATTTTCTGCATTATCTTGGGTATCCTTCCTTGATTTTTTACTTGGAATTTCAAGAGTGTTACTATTACTTGAAAGTTCCTGCTTGATTTTTCGCTTCAAAGTCAATTCAAAGGAATCCTCCTCTGCGGATTGTTTAATAACGCTGCTACTTTTTGTCTTAGTATCATTTTCTTGCTGCGTCGTTGAAATATTTTCTGCACCTTCCTTGTTTATTACCGTTTCAGATTTAACCAGCGTTTCTAGTTGGTCCATATTTAACTGAAACGCCGATATACATTTAGTAACTTTTAATAACAAGAAATGTATTCCATTTGTATTTTATTTACACTGATAAGAGTTAAATTTTAATGATTTCCTTTCTAGATCTAGATCTGACGTAGGCATTAATATTTAAATTATTTAAAACTCAAATTAAAATCAACATGCATGCAATGCAATGATTGCAATTTGCATTGCAATCGTTTATACAAAGTTACTCTATGATTGCAATAACAGTTATCAGTCAGTTGACACTTTGAGTTTGACAGTTCGTTCAGTTCACAGCATGGAGTATTGAGGTAGAAGGAGGGCCATCTCATATGAGGCGAAAGTTGAAAAAGTGTCGAGCTGTTTACTGAAAATACAGGTTTCAATAATAGCCATTCTAGAACTATGAACTATGAACCTTTAACATAGCTGTTATAGACGGTGAAGTTTGCTGAGTTCAAATATTTAAAAAAATATGGTTGTCTGTAAAGTCGGTTTACGGACGGTAGTTTAACGTGACAACGTCATGACAAAGCCCCGCTCCGCTCCGCCCCGCTCCGCTCCACTCAACTACGATCGCCTACGGCATCGGGTACGATACGCCGATCGTAGCCTTTCTCGCTTTTGCCGCTCTCTCGCTCGCGGAACGGGGCACTTTTTCGTGCATGCAGCCCGTGTTCATTGATTTATAAGACGTTATCACGTCAAAACATGGCACCTACCATAATGCCAGTATAAAAAACCTCAACTATCTAAGTAGTCAAATGTAATGTTAAATGTCAAGTCAAATGTAATGCAAAATAAGAAGTTTCAACATTATATTAAATTATCACATAAGTGTGCTCCGACTATATATTTTGTTTGAAAAGTGCGCCAAAACCAAGCGGAAATTGATCGGCTGTTAAATTTCTCTATAGAGGTTCTAATATCTACCACCATCCTAAACTCTGTTTTTTAATTCGGCAAACTGATTTGACAGGCGCTAATGTCGAAAGCTAAAATAATGTTGCCAGTTGTTTATGGCTAGAGCTTCAGGATTCCGGTTCTTTGAATCGTAAGATATTTATTGTTTTTAACGGTTAACTTTATTGTTATTAAATTTAATCTTGAATTAATCAATATGAATAAAAATGATTGTAAATTTATCGACATACGTTTTTATTTAAATTTGCATCCCATTTTGTATTGATTAGTACCAACCAAGGATATTATAATTTAATTTAATTGCAATCTTCGTAGAGATACCTACCTAAAGACGGATAAAAATAGACACGTTATAAAAATAGAAAATGAAATGTGCAATTTAGGCCATGTCATCGACAACATGGTCGAACATTTTATAATAGAAGTTGGTAGCTATTCTTATAGTTCTGAGTTAGATTCTGAGTCTAAATAAATTATATTCTATAGAATTATCTGCTTTTTATTTTTAATTACCATTTTGTATTTATTTCAAACACAAATATCGGAAACCAATCATAGATCGTAAACATCTTTCCGATTACGGTACATCGCTATATAAAAAGTAATAAAATCGTGCAACACAGGAAACGTTATTTTGGTTTGCGGAATTAAAAAACAGGGTATAGTCATCCTACGACAAAAGCGTTGGCGTCGGAATGACAACGATATGAACATAGCCGTTGTAGACTGTGATGAATGGCGCTAGTGTCTGAAAAATAGATTTTCGAATATAGCTGTTGTAGACTGCACCGCAGCGCTAACCGTAATTGGACACGGTTTTTCTTACGGACACTTTTCATAAACAGAGATGGCCCTTTTTCTACTCTATCCTCCATGCTTCACGGTTCAGTTAAGTACACAGAGTACTTAATCACTACGTTCAGTAATCAGTTCATTCGGTGACCATCAGTGAACGAATATACTAGTTCATTGGTGACCATCATTGACTTATATGTGACCATGTCTTAAATGGCGAATCTGCTACCATTGACTTATATTATATGGACGCGCTGTTTCTAAGGAATTTCGTGTCACGCTTTCGTGCCACAGAGAACTCAATCACAGAGTCACTATGCGCCCAGTGTTGCCAACACCCTACTCCGAAAGAGATCATGGATACATTACTATAACTGGACATATACCATGGATATATTACTCTGTCTGGATTACTTTGTAGAGGTACCTGAGGATTAATTACGTCATAACGGAATGACCATTGTGTTCATCCATTCATTGTGTTATCTGTAATCCCAGGATATCATTCAGCTGTGTTAAATTTTTTTTATAAGTGTTGTGCACTTAAAATAAAAGAAATGTACCGTAATAAATTACATTGTTTCATTTCATTATCACATTCAACATCCGTTTTCATGACGTAAGGACAATTTTGAAGAAATTATAATAAAATGTGTTAATACAATAATATATTTTTTTACCACCAGAAAAATTATTAGAAAACATTTGGAAAATAGGACATAACACCCCACAATTATGAAGGATAATCTCAATCCGGTCTGCGATTGGTCAAATAGTCATTCCGTTGTGACGTCATCTGTCTTCAAATACCTCGAAGTTATGTATCCAGTTAAAAGTTATAATTATATCCATGGCGACAATCATACGATTTATGCCTTTTTCCAGTTCATCTCGGAGTGACTACTATATTTTTTTTTAACATCGTAAGTAAACATTAATAATTTAAATATGTATTTGTATGCATTGTTAGAAAATTATGTACGAGTATAATATGTTCATGATATAATTATTATAGGTTCATAGATTTATCAATAGATGGCGCACATTATAATTACCTATGTCCCGATATTTCTACATTTATAATTTTGTATGTTATTATGTAAATTTATATTATAACTAGCTGCCCGGACAGACTTCGTTCTGTCAAAAAAAAATTGCAATAAAATAATATTGCGACTATACATTGAGATGTAAGCTATCCTATCTTTCAAGTTGGATCAAACTGCACACGGTGTGCAAAGGGCAATGAACCTAGTTGGCATACCTACAAGTCCGCAATTTTGAAAAAACCTCGATTCGGCGGCCAGTGATGTAAAATATATCAATCGATAGAATAAATGATTATGATCAAAAAGTATTCAGTGATGAAATGTCGTAAGTGGTATACTTTCTGAGATATTTGAGTTCAAACCCGTAGAAAAATGAAGTAAAAAACTTTGTTTCGGCGGATATTGATAAAACATGTGTCAATCGATAGACTAAGTAATTACGATCAAAAAGTATTCAGTGATAAAATGTCGTAAGTGATATACTTTCTGAGATATTTGAGTTCAAACCCGTAGAAAAATAAAACATTGGTGATTAATTGTCTTTTTTATTTATTAGTGGATCAACACTATAACTATATACATATAAAATATCACAATATCATTAACAAAACTAAATAAATACATATTTATTCATATTTACATATATACATATTATATTATATATTAAGTACATAAATATTTATAACTACGTATATAACATGTGGTTGAAGACCACGGGCGAGGACATTCTAATTGCTTCAGGTAGTGCTGCCGGACGTGATTCTTGAAGGAACTTTTGGTAGTCTTTTGATGTCTACAAGCAAGGAGTTCCAGAACAGTATTGCAAAGGAATTCCCGAAATAAGCAGTGCTATGGGTTTCCTTTAAATAAACAGAAGAAGACACATTATTCAAAATAGCATAAAATGTTGAGAGAATTCTGAAGTTTCACCTGTGTCGAATTGGTAGCCATTTAAGTTAGGAATCAAACTGGGAAATGTGGTCATACTTACGTAAGCTGAAGATAGGTATATCGAAGTTTTTTTACTTTATTTTCCTACAGTTTTGAAATCAAATATCTCAGAAAGTATATAACTTACGACATTGTATCACTTAATACTTTTTGATCGTAATCACTTAGTCTATCGATTGACACATATTTTATCAATATTCGCCGAAACAAAGTTTTTTACTTTATTTTTCTACGGGTTTGAACTCAAATATCTCAGAAAGTATACCACTTACGAGATTTCATCACTGTAAAATTTTGATCGTAATCATTTACTCTATCGATTGACACATGTTTCATCACTGGCCGCCGAATCGAGGTTTTTTCAAAATGGCGGACTTGTAGGTATGCCAGGTTCCATACAAAAATGTTGGAAGCCCTTTGATTAAAATCGGTTAAGTAGTTTAGGAGTCTATCGCGGACAAACAACGTGACACGTAATTTATATTTATAAAGATAAGAAGATTTTATTTTAATTTATAGTTTTACTTATTACTTTTCTTTCAATTTCGTTTTGTAGACCGCCATCTAAAACTAATTAAAGTTTTAGTACCTACATTAAATGAATCGTACTATTTTTTTTCTGGAGCCATCTTAGGAAATACGACTTTTATTTACCCACCGTACGATCTCTCACTCCGCGACGTCTGGCAACCCTGTTCCGTAGTGATTAAGTACTCTGTGTTCGTTCTGTCAAGTTTGGTTCAAGATGTCGGTATTAAATATTTGACACTAAATAATTTTTAAGACTGTATTAAAAAATATAGTTACTTACCAATTATGATTAAATAAAGTGAAATAAAGTTCAAACGTAAATAATGAGAACGTTTTAACTGTGCTCAATAAACAATAATACGTTATTAAGTGTTTTTGAACAGTCGGAGTTTTTCTAACGTGACATTTACTTGTGTAGCTTGCTCGCAGCCGACTAAAGTGACCTAAACTGAGTTGGCCCCAGTTGGGGTCAACACAGGTGAACAAAATGTAAGTACTGAACAGCCTGTCTATATAATATAAGTCAATGTCTGCTACAGACTGAGCCAAAAATCTACCTGACAAAAATTTGCCACACTTGGCGCCAAAATGCGAAAAATATGCCTTCATGGAAACGGAAAAAAATACATAAGTAATTCAATGAAAGCCCGGTCAAATTAGCCCAAAAAATAAGAGTAGGTAAAGTTACATAAATTCCGGGTCGGTTGAAAATATGTCATGTACGAACACAGGCATGCCGCCGCTATGTCAAGTAAAATTCGTACTAACAATACAATGGTGTTAATATGATGTGCGTATTATATTAACAACCGTTTGCTTGATAAGTTGGGCGCACTGTAAGCAAGCTTATTAAGTCCATTAACACCCCTCTAGGGTATAAGTGTTCTGTGATTAACACGCTAGTGGCTTGCCAAGTTCAAACGCTCCATAATTATGATTTTTTCATTCAAAAATGGCGGGAACATTGCTTGTGCAATTTAATTAAATTCGTTTTAGTTGATTTAAGTTAATATTTTTTCTTACCGATGATAAGTGATACCATTACTATCTTTTTTGTTTTTTGTCGTTCAAATTGTGACACGTTCTTATTACGCACGACGGCATTTTTTCCGTTTTTTCATAAACAATTTTGGCATGTGGCCGCAATTAACGCAGCCGAGTGACAGAATAAAATGCAGCCTGCAATACACACCCCGGTGCGGTGTCTGTTCTATACGCTAGTAATAATAGTTCAATGTTTCCCAAGTACTATAATGATTCACATGATTTAATCTAATGTTAAACGCTAGAAAAACGAAATGTATTAATCACATTACCAAATGTAAATGTAAAACAGGTTCCAACCCGAATAATTCTAATTAAGGATTAGCTACTTGATCTAGTAAATTGTACAACATTTTTTGGCCTAACTATAGATTCACGGTTACAATGGAGCCCTCATATTGAAGTGAAGCCTTGTCTGGGAGACTGAGTTACTTACGGTACTTACGCTGTTAAAAAAGTAAGGCTCTTCCGGTCCGCGAGCGCGTTCACACTCGCGGGCTCGCGTGCGTTTCGTGGCTCGCGCGCGAGTCTAAATTGGGCATAAGGTAATTAAATTTTAACTGTGACGTCACATTACAATAACGCATAATTTTATGTATGTTAAGATACATTACCATAGTTTTCCTAAGAAGAGTGACATCCACATTATTAAGGCTTATCTGATTGTATCAAATTTAGACTGTAAAACTGGTGGCTCCTTTATACAAAGTTAAATAAAAGCTTGTTATAATAATGTCAATATCAATGATTTATAGTTTAATATATAATAATCTATTTATATAGAGAGTGCTGCCTAAACACTTACTAACGTATTAATACACCTGTTTCCTGAGGCGAAGCGACTGGCGTGGGCGATTACTAGAACTTAAATAAGATCGTAATAAAATAATGTTCCGGTGAACCTATAAAGTAATATTACCAGTACACCGTATAGGTCTACATCAAACTCATTCTGATCCTTTAAAGCTTCTAAAGACCTGAATAAAGCCCTGCGCCGAGCCAATATAACAGTTGCTGCCTTTATGAGGCAATACAGTCAATAATGGGTCATATGAGACACATAAATGGCTCATATTCCGGTAGGATGTTAAAATTTTCACGCAGTACAAGCTGTACAAGACCAAACAGTACTGCGGGGATATGAGAACATTCTGTTTCGGAATTATAAATGTGGATATTAAGACATACAGGGTGAGTTCTGAGGGTAAGATCTGTAGAGCGTTCTTAGGTTTTGACTTTGATCAAATAACAGTCAAACATAGTCTAGTAATACTCATACAATTTGTTAATACGATTTGTTAATAAGAAAAAATTAAAAAGTCATATGAGACGTTTGTTCTGTATTCCAAGAAAACGTTTCGTTCGGTTAATAAGTCTGATCAAATCCTATGTACGCTTTATATATTTCACCCTTAGAAACGGAGCAATCTCTCGGGTTATCGTCTCGATGACAGGGGAAATCATTTTTTGCCTACTACTGCACACTGAGGCGTACCGACTTAAGATGGAATTTAATTAGACAAGAAAATTTGATTAATTAATGATAATTGAAAAACCAAAAGGGGTTAGGTACAACTATTAATAGAAGTTTTGTCAATTAGTAAATTACTAGAAAAATAAAATTGGACTGGTAATTAGAGATTAATTAAAAAAAATATGTTTTGGGTTCTGCGCCATTAATATCAAAGCCTACAGAAACAAAACAATTTGTTCAGAAATCACTCCCCAACTAACGATTAATAACAATGATATTGTTTTAATTTCAAATAGCCTTTCAAATAGATGGGTGTCGTAAGAAGCGACTAAATTCGGCCCGCTGGTGGTAGGGCCCCTTGGAGGGATTATATTGGTAATATTGATTTGTCATCAACTTTCGTACAAATAATACAACTAAATAGATTACTGGACAAAAAAACAAAAGTGTGGTTTTATGAAACAACGCTGCAAGTGAAACTTTTTCGATTTGTAGGCATTTTAACATTTTTAGAAAATTATTTACTTTAGGGTATTAAAATTGCGTTTTTAATCTTAACTTAATTATTGAAAAATGAGAACGATAATGAGAAATCGATAGTAAACAAAATATTCAATTTTAAAATTTAATTTCAATTTGCGTATTAGACTACGAAATACATAATTAATGAAACAATCTTTTAGATGACAGACGCATATTAAAAACTAAGAGCAGTATTTATTTAAATCATTGAATCTTCATTATTATTCTTACTCCAGGGCCGGCTGTAATGCGACATGCGATAGATGGACGAAAAATTTTGGGGCGATAGAATAAAAGTTTCACTTTAAAAAAGATTATTAATAAAATATATAATTGCATTGAAAAATAAAAAACCCGTTGAGTTTGGGCTGACACCAGTACCTACCAAATTAATTCTCATTATCTTCTGTTTTTTTATATCCAATAAACCAAAGTCTGCCATTACCTAACTTTTGATAAAGCAGATTTTAATGTTCTCATAATACAAACTAAGTACAGTAAAATAAGTTAACAGAACTCCTTTCTTGCGTTTCGCAATAAACAAAGACCGGTAGAATTTAACGCTAAAAGCTTTCCATATTTCTAGACGTGTTCTCGTGTAACATAAAATTTAATAAGTATGAAGAGAAGCGTAAAAGACTTGAATTTATATCGCATTAGAAATGAACGCCTCTCTACTTTCCTACTTTTTTATTGACATGAAGTAACACTGCACACTCATAACCCCACACTAAGATTCCCTGTGTCGTGGGTGCCATGGACGACAACACACTAGACATTCACACCCAGACCGAGAACAAAAATTCAAACTCATCATTCAAATTTCCGCCTCGCTGGGAATCGAAGCCAGAAACATTGGTGCGGCGATCCGGCATGGTAACCATTGCGCCACACGGGTCGTCTCACGGTCGTCGTTAAGTGGCATTCTGGGCATTTTTATACCTTGTAGACCTGTACCCGTATAAGGGCCCCCACTAACACTCCCAAAAAAAAGCTCGCCAGCGGCCTACGATCGTTACAGTTGGCACTCCTTTTATATTTGACAGCTGATGTTGAGGGTGCCCCACAAAAAATATTGATATGGGGCCTCCTTAGGGCTAGCTACGCCACTGCCTGTAACCTTCAAGATATCCTAATTATAAATAAGCATAAGAATTCGGGTTTAAGCAAAAATCGATGAGCGCACTAATCCTGCAGCCGGATATCTTTAACAGCCGGCAACCCTTATTTGCGGCTGGATTTAAGTAGGCAACCATATACGATAGTAAATAGAAAAAAATTAGCTTTAATTTGAGATATAATTTATAAATGTACGTTATGAACGTATAAACGTGTCGAAATCATACCTGTTTACACCCGGCTGCGAAGAGGTTGCGGCTGTTTGCGCAAAGGCAACCGTGATTTTTTAGAATCTTTATATAAGTGGCCGTGACGTAGATGAGGTTTTATTTAAAAAACAAGTGAGCGAATTTTTTTTCCCAAAAATAAATTAAAAATTATTTAATTAAAAATACTAGTGCCCAAATTTTGACAAGCAACTTGGTAATTATATATTCTCCTAATTATAAATAAGCATAAGAATTCGGGTTTGAGCAAAAATCGATGAGCGCACTAATCCTGCAGCCGGATATCTTTAACAGCCGGCAACCCTTATTTGCGGCTGGATTTAAGTAGGCAACCATATACGATAGTAAATAGAAAAAAATTAGCTTTAATTTGAGATATAATTTATAAATGTACGTTATGAACGTATAAACGTGTCGAAATCATACCTGTTTACACTCGGCTGCGAAGAGGTTGCGGCCGTTTGCGCAAAGGCAACCGTGATTTTTTAGAATCTTTATATAAGTGGCCGTGACGTAGATGAGGTTTTATTTAAAAAACAAGTGAGCGAATTTTTTTCCCAAAAATAAATTAAAAATTATTTAATTAAAAATACTAGCGGCCAAATTTTGACAAGCAACTTGGTAATTATATATTCTCCTAATTATAAATAAGCATAAGAATTCGGGTTTGAGCAAAAATCGATGAGCGCACTAATCCTGCAGCCGGATATCTTTAACAGCCGGCAACCCTTATTTGCGGCTGGATTTAAGTAGGCAACCATATACGATAGTAAATAGAAAAAAATTAGCTTTAATTTGAGATATAATTTATAAATGTACGTTATGAACGTATAAACGTGTCGAAATCATACCTGTTTACACCCGGCTGCGAAGAGGTTGCGGCTGTTTGCGCAAAGGCAACCGTGATTTTTTAGAATCTTTATATAAGTGGCCGTGACGTAGATGAGGTTTTATTTAAAAAACAAGTGAGTGAAATTTTTTCCCAAAAATAAATTAAAAATTATTTAATTAAAAATACTAGCGGCCAAATTTAGATAGGCAACCTAGTCATTCTATATTCTCCTCATTATAAATATTCATAAAAATTTGGTTTGTATTAAAAAACAGATGAGCACAGAATTTTGCGGCCGGATCTTAAAGGGGCCATTGACGGAACGATCGATCGGTGCGATCCGTCGTTGCAGACCGATCGCACCGACCGATCGGCTGTGTATGTCAAGATCGTTAACGATTTGCTTGGTCGCAGACGATATCGGTGATCGCAACAAAAATCCATGCAATCATGAATATCGCAGCGATGAATCGACTGTGTGTGGACCTTTGCGATCAGCGATGCGATTTTTGTCTCATTCTGATGCCGGCCGCCACTCGCGTCGCATGTCTTCAATGCCTTGGCTAGTGCGTTATGTAGGTACTACGTAGTCTACGTACCTACCAACACTCGATGGACGAAACAAATAATTTTTTTTGCCGTATTGGGGCGGCTTTAGAATACTAACCTCAAACCCACGCCGGATGGGTGTCGTAAGAGGCGACTAAATCCGGCCCGCTGGTGGTAGGGCCCTCGGAGGGATTATATTGGTAGTATTGATTTTAATTGTTAATTAGTACCATTATTACTATTATTATTTCTCCATGGGGTTCGCTTTTACTTTTACTTTTCGCTTTTACCTTTGGTGTTGCTGATGTTCATGGGCAACGATAGCCACTTACCATCAGGTAGATCGTCAGCTCAATTGCCGGCTATTTCCATAAAAAAAAATTCGTGGACTTATCGAGGACCGATTCCGTGATGACAATGCAATATTAAAAAGAAAGAAAGAAAGAAAGAAAGAATCTAGTTACACGCTTTATATTAGCTTTAAACGGTTAGACTTCTTCCAAACTTCGTAGACCTATCGAGGACCGATGATAATTAAATATTTAAAGAAAAAAGAAAGAAAGAAAGAAAAAAATGTTCGGTTATGTTCGGTTTACACGTATTCAGTAGTTAAGTAGTTAAATAAATTTTAACTAAATTTTAAGTAAATTAATACTTGTAAACGGACAATTTAGTAGTTTAGTAATTTAGTAGTTTAGTAATTTAGTAGTTTAGTAATTTAGTAGTTTAGTAATTTAGTAGTTTAGTAATCAAGTAGAGTTTTATTTTTTTCTTTTGTAGCCGAATCAAAGTTACTGCCACATAGCTAAGGAAAAGAAGTTCATTTTCCATTTTGTAGATCGTAACGATCGATCGCAACGATCAAACATTACTTGTTTGAAACGGAAGGATAAAGACGTGCTCAAATAATTCAATACGTGCCCTACAAAATTGAAAATGAACTTCTTTTCCTTAGCTATGAGGAGTAACTTTGATTCGGCTACAAAAGAAAAAAATAAAACTCTACTTGATTACTAAACTACTAAATTGTCCGTTTACAAGTATTAATTTACTTAAAATTTAGTTAAAATTTATTTAACTACTTAACTACTGAATACGTGTAAACCGAACATAACCGAACATTTTTTTCTTTCTTTCTTTCTTTTTTCTTTAAATATTTAGTTATCATCGGTCCTCGATAGGTCTACGAAGTTTGGAAGAAATTTAACCGTTTAAAGCTAATATAAAGCGTATAACTAGATTCTTTCTTTCTTTCTTTCTTTCTTTCTTTTTAATATTGAATTGTCATCACGGAATCATACGGTACGTAGACCACGTAGGTACTACGTAGTCTACGTACCTACCAACACTCGATGGACGAAACAAATAATTTTTTTTTGCCGTATTGGGGTGGCTTTAGAATACTAACCCAAACCCATGCCGGATGGGTGTCGTAAGAGGCGACTAAAGCCGGCCCGCTGGTGGTAGGGCCCTCAGAGGGATTATATTGGTAGTATTGATTTTAATTGTTAATTAATACCATTATTACTATTATTATTTCTCCATGGGGTTCGCTTTTACTTTTACTTTTCGCTTTTACCTTTGGTGTTGCTAATGTTCATGGGCGACGATAGCCACTTACCATCAGGTAGATCGTCAGCTCAATTGCCGGCTATTTCCATAAAAAAACTTCGTGGACTTATCGAGGACCGATGCCGCGATGACAATTCAATATTAAAAAGAAAGAAAGAAAGAAAAAAACCTAGTTACACGCTTTATATTAGCTTTAAACGGATAGACTTCTTCCAAACTTCGTAGACCTATCGAGGACCGATGATAATTCAATATTTAAAGAAAAAAGAAAGAAAGAAAGAAAAAAAATGTTCGGTTATGTTCGGTTTACACGTATTAAGCAGTTAAGTAGTTAACTAAATTTTAACTAAATTTTAAGTAAATTAATACTTGTAAACGGACAATTTAGTAATTTAGTAGTTTAGTAATCAAGTAGAGTTTTATTTTTTTCTTTTGTAGCCGAATCAAAGTTACTGCCACATAGCTAAGGAAAAGAAGTTCATTTTCCATTTTGTATGGCACGTATTGAATTATTTCAGCACGTCTTTAACCTTCCGTTTCAAACAAGTAATGTTTGATCGTTGCGATCGATCGTTACGATCGATCGTTCGTGTATGAGCGGCACTTTTGAACCGATCGATCGGTGCGATGTCCGGCAGATCGATCGCACCGATCGATCGCATCGTCAATGGCCCCCTTTAAGGGGCACAAAAGAAAAAAATAAAACTCTACTTGATTACTAAACTACAAAATTACTAAACTACTAAGTTACTAAACTACTAAATTGTCCGTTTACAAGTATTAATTTACTTAAAATTTAGTTAAAATTTATTTAACTACTTAACTACTTAATACGTGTAAACCGAACATAACCGAACATTTTTTTCTTTCTTTCTTTCTTTCTTTTTTCTTTAAATATTTAATTATCATCGGTCCTCGATGGGTCTACGAAGTTTGGAAGAAGTCTAACCGTTTAAAGCTAATATAAAGCGTGTAACTAGATTCTTTCTTTCTTTCTTTCTTTCTTTCTTTCTTTCTTTTTAATATTGAATTGTCATCACGGAAACGGTCCTCGATAAGTCCACGAAGTTTTTTTTATGGAAATAGCCGGCAATTGAGCTGACGATCTACCTGATGGTAAGTGGCTATCGTCGCCCATGAACATCAGCAACACCAAAGGTAAAAGCGAAAAGTAAAAGTAAAAGCGAACCCCATGGAGGAATAATAATAGTAATAATGGTATTAATTAACAATTAAAATCAATACTACCAATATAATCCCTCCGAGGGCCCT
Source organism: Thymelicus acteon (assembly GCA_951805285.1). Classification (NCBI taxonomy): domain Eukaryota; kingdom Metazoa; phylum Arthropoda; class Insecta; order Lepidoptera; family Hesperiidae; genus Thymelicus; species Thymelicus acteon. Next base: position 3,155,395 of record OX638229.1, read on the forward strand.
ACCACCAGCGGGCCGGATTTAGTCGCCTCTTACGACACTCATCCGGCGTGGGTTTGGGGTTAGTATTCTAAAGCCGCCCCAATACGGCAAAAAAAAATTATTTGTTTCGTCCATCGAGTGTTGGTAGGTACGTAGACTACGTAGTACCTACGTAACGCACTAGCCAAGGCATTGAAGACATGCGACGCGTGCGGCGGCCGGCATCAGAATGAGACAAATATCGCATCGCTGATCGCAAAGGTCCACACACAGTCGATTCATCGCTGCGATATTCATGATTGCATGGATTTTTGTTGCGATCACCGATATCGTCTGCGACCAAGCAAATCGTTAACGATCTTGACATACACTGCCGATCGGTCGGTGCGATCGGTCTGCAACGACGGATCGCACCGATCGAGCGTTCCGTCAATGGCCCCTATTAAGGCTATCACTAGCTCGCCGACGATGAATAGCGTAAGAACAGGCAATTGACCGTTCTGCTCGTAGTCGCTCTGTCAATATATGATGATACGCACGCTTTTGTTGTTGTCAGAAGTGCTTGACATTTGACATACAGCGTTAAAATGCCTTCGTGTATTATAGCAACGTGATTGGTGTAATGAAACAAAAGATAAACGTGTGTTTGTTGTAGCTTTTTTCTGAACAAATTTTTTGGTTGATTTGTAAAGCCATAACGTATCTTATTTTTTTAAATATCATTGTAGTACGATAAATATTTAAATACATCTTCGCCTGCATTTATCGCCAAAGGACAACGATGTTGACGACCCTGAAAAAAAATTACGATCTATGATTAAAGGAACTAAAGACATTGAACGTCATTCGCCAAAGCCTCGACAGGAAATTATTTCCTTTCAGAACAATATCTACAGTATAACAATGGTAAAGAAAGGCGCCAACAGCATTACTTTGACAGAGTTTCTTTATTTTATTTCTTCTGTGGTTGAAATGCAATTCTTTTGTGCCTCAGCTTTGTTCGTTTTGTTTTATTTTATTCTTGGCAACTTTTCTATGGGTGTCAAGGACCTGTATTTGTTATGGATACATTCCTATTTAAAGTTTAAAATAAAGTATTTTATTTTCAGACATTGCTGTTGAAAAACACAATAAGATCTGTACAAATGACGACAATTAATAAATTGCTATAATAGTTTACGTTATTTATTTTGTATACTACCAATACATATTAACTTCTACTTGAATCTCTTCGAGAAAGATGTTATTCGTTGCATTTATAAACTGTACCCACCACTGTACCAAAATATTGCTAGTAGGGCTTCCAAAAATACGGATTTGTTAATTACGTAACTAGATACGCATTTTGATGCTCTAAATACGTAAATACGTAATTACGTAACTGATTAATTTTTTAAGGCTCAATTTTTTTGCGTTTAAAATACCTTGTATTTTAGGAAGTAATAGAAATAAAAAATCAAACATCTTCAAATGTTCAAATTTATTATATTAAAAAGATGCTTCAGAAAATAATCATTTTACAATTAAACTCCAAATCTAAAATCAATTACGTACGAATAGACTCAATCAACAAAGTTTTATTTATTTAATCTTTGTTCTTGATAATATGATCACATAAATGATAATGATATGAGATTAGAGAGGCTCTCAAACAGCTTAAAAACAACAAGGCACCGGGAGATGACGGAATCACAACCGAGCTACTAAGAGCTGGAGGTAAACCCCTTCTAGTGGCGCTCCAAAAACTGTTCGATTCCGTCATTAATACTGGAACTACCCCAGAAGTGTGGTGACGCTGTTCTTCAAGAAGAGCGATAAAGCCCTTTTGAAGAACTACAGGCCCATTGCACTTTTGAGCCACGTTTATAAGCTGTTTTCGAGGGTGCTCACAAATCGCATTGCATGCAGGCTTGACGACTTCCAGCCTCCCGAACAAGCAGGATTCCGAAAAGGCTACAGCACCATAGACCATATACACACACTGCGGCAGATTATACAAAAGACCGAGGAGTATAATCTGCCGTTGTGTTGCCTATATGGACTATGAGAAAGCCTTTGATTCTATTGAGACCTGGGCGGTACTAAATTCTCTCCAGCGGTGCCGGATTGACTATCGATATATCGAGGTGTTAAAGTGTTTGTCATCTGCCACCATGTCCGTCAGAGTACACGACACAGCAACGAACCCCATCCAACTGCAGAGAGGTGTCAGACAAGGGTATGTCATATCCCCAAAGCTGTTCACCGCTGCGTTGGAAGACGTGTTCAAGCTGATGGAGTGGAAACGACGTGGCATCAACATCAATGGCGAATACATCACACACCTACGATATGCCGATGATATAGTCATCCTGGCGGGTTCCCTGGAAGAACTTGGTACAATGCTCAGGGACTTGAACAGCGCCTCACAACGGGTGGGTCTTAAGATGAACATGGACAAGACGAAAATCATGTCGAATGTCCATGTCACACCCGGTTGTTGTTGATGGCGCTGCTCTCGAATTTATAGACGAATACATTTACCTGGGACAAGTGATCCAGATGGGTAAGTCCAACTTCGAGAAAGAAGTCACTCGTAGAATCCAACTCGGATGGGCTGCGTTCGGGAAACTGCGTCATATCTTGTCGTCCACAACACTACCTCAGTGCCTGAAGTCGAAGGTGTTCGAGCAGTGTGTGTTGCCAGCGATGACATACGGATCCGAGACGTGGTGCTTCACTATTGGCCTAATCCACAAGCTCAGAGTAGCGCAGCAGGCTATGGAGAGGGCTATGCTCGGTATTTCTCTACGTGATCGCATTCGAAATGAGGAGATCCGTAGGAGAACAAAGGTAACTGACATAGCTCAAAGAATTAGTAGGCTGAAGTGGCAATGGGCTGGCCACATAGTTCGAAGGACCGATAACAGTTGGGGAAGAAAGGTCCTCGAATGGCGCCCACGTCTCGAAAAAAGGAGCATAGAACGCCCCCCGACCAGGCGGACTGACGACCTGAAGAAGACAGCGGGCATCCGCTGGATTCAAAAGGCTCAGGACCGGTCAGAGTGGCGCAAGTTAGGGGAGGCCTATGTCCAGCAGTGGACCTACAAAGGCTGATGGATGGATGGATGGATGAGAATAATAATGAACTCAATGTTCTGTCACCAAAGGAACTTCTTAGTTTAGAACAAATATAGCCGGCGGAAGAAAAGGCTCGTTCTGCTTTAACACTTGTAGGCATTAGGTATTAATTTTTAAAGTGAAACTTTTATTCTATCGCCCAAAATTTTTCGTCCATCAATCGCATGTCGCATTCTAGCCGGATATCCAATATATGGGGGTAGGCCAATATAGCGTCGCCCATAGCTTGCATCATAATCATTTCAATTATTCGTGCAAGTGTTGCTGAAGACAGAATGCTGATAGAGTTCGTGCTTATAGGAAAGGAAAACGGCTCTCGGTTAGTTTATTTTTTATAGTGAATTTAATAATAATAATAAATATTATTAAACGCTTACACACTCATACCCCCGCAGTAAGGTATTACCTGTGTCGCGGGTGGTATGGACGACACTTAATTATAACACATCACAATATATTCACAATCACACCCATGACCCGAGTACAAATATGTATTTATCTATCAATTTTTTAGTTAAAATTTTTTTGTTAAATGCCTACAAACCGAAAAAAAGTTTCACTTGCATCGTAGTTTCATAAAACCACACTTTTTTAAAATTAATAATATCCTATAGATACTTACGTTATTACGGATTTGAACCCTTCAGTTACGTATTTGTAAAATCTGTCCGTAATTACGTATTTGCGTAATTACGTAAGTACGTAATGGAAGCCCTAATTGCTAGTCATATTTACCAGGGGTTTCGTGCTTAAAACATTTTTTGGCGTCAGTTTCAGAATTCTTTGAATTGGAAACTTATCAGTTAATTACGTTAGCTACAAAAACACCCAAACCACAAATTTGATATGCAAAGTGTCCAAACTTTGTTGTCCAAACCTACTTTTATCTATTTTCTGGTAGAACATGTTCTACTCATGGGTAGAACCAATTTTTCCCGAATGTTTAACTGTTATTTTAGGTCCTCTCCTGATTTACGTATATTTACACGGTAAGAGTTTATCGTATTTTGCTTATGAAACATCAAATGAAAATAATACCTAAATACTTATTTATTTCATGGTTATTTTCTACAAAATAATTTCAAAATTACCAGGCATCTCGTGACGAGGTCAGTTTTTTCGAATTTTTACTTTTTCACACGAATTAAGGGTGTTAACTTATTAGTGATAAGATAAAGCGATGTAGCTGGCAGTCAAGCGCAGGCCATCACCACCCTAATGTTGGTAAGAGATTTATTGCTTCCTCTTTATCCGACCCTTGAAATATTCAGACGAGTATTATCGTAGGAACGTTTCCACTGATATCTTTCGCATACTTGTCAACCGTCAGACACTCGGAATTAACCATAAAGCTTTTAACGTCGCTTGTATTCCCGAAGAGGCAATATAAAAGGGCTTCATGTTACAGAAATCTATAATATATCTAACTGATTTCAGATATATGTAGTTGATTAAGAACCAATGTCTACTTTCCACAATCTTAAGGATTGCGTTGGCATATAGTCTTCAATTAAAATTAAAGCTGAAAGCTCTAATTACACTAAACATAGCTAAGAACAGTCTCGATTAAGTCACCCTTCAAATAAAAAAAAAACTAAATCAAAATCGGTTCATCCGTTTGAGAGCCACACAGACACATAGATACACAGACACGTCAAACTTATAACACCCCTCTGTTTTCGTCGGGGGTTAAAAAAGTTAAAAAAAAAAAACAAAAAATTCAAGCTTCAAACAAGTTGCTTCACCCCCTACCTCACCAACTAAATGGCAGGTGTTGGACATGTAAAAAAATTCACGGTAGTATCATGTCCCTACACAAAAAATTTAAAACGAAAACTATCACGGCTAGGGTAGGTAGTTACCGAGTTATATTCGATGAACTTACTTCTACGGAACTCTAGAATACGCGTGGTATGACACCCACTTGGCATTGTGAATTTATTTACTCGGCTGGGTTTTTTAGTAGCGTTTTAACAGTACTGAATAGTTTTGAATGGTAAATACCTTAGATCACAGCCTCAGACATACATTAAAAGAATACAATAAAATATTCGAATACAGTCCATTGACACTAAGAGATAACTATCATAGTATAATAGCAATAAAAAGACGAATGCCGTGATACTACGTACCGTGGACACTGTCCCATAGCAGCTTCATTACCAGGTAGGAGCTGCAGATATTTTTTGCAGATTCTGCGGCTGGCAGGTAACGAATGGCCGGTGGCACATCGACTTTATTCATTTAAATTATGTCATGTGTTTTTCAGCAGCACTCGCCTTATCCAATTTATAGATAAAGGAAAATTTTGTTGGAAATAATGGGCCAAAATTTTTATATTAAATTCAGTAAAAATAATAATTCGGAATGACATAGCAGATGTAGGTATTAGATAATATAAAAGCCCTTATTAATTCCTTGATTTACATTCATATAAATACTTGAAAAATAAATTAACTAAATTTACATAATGTTTCTTACACAATGAAATTTACAATCTTACATGACATTTTAATTCTTAATTTATTTAAATAATAGTCGACAATCTATGCATTTCGTTTTTCCTTTTCTTGAGAAACTATTACACTTACAGATTTGAGTTTTGACATAGTTTCTATTCATGTCTAGATATGTTAGCAATCATAAAAATATTATTTTGTCCACTTTTTAAAAAAGGAATTTTCAGAAATTCGATTTTTATTGTACAACTAACGCCATCTATCGGAAAAGTAAAAAATCACTTCCACATAACTTCCCCTTCATGTATGTAAATTTACCTTCTGAAATTGTAAATGGCTCTGATTACATTATAATAATTAAATAATAAATTTTATTAAAATTTCTTCTAAATTAACGAATTTAAATGATTGCACTGAAAAAAATCCCTCACTCCACCCTCCCTCCCTGCCCTCCCCATCCTTCCCCTCCCCCTCACACCTCCCACCCTCCTTCCCTCTACCTCCCTTTCCCCTCCCTCCCTCCCTCACCCCCACCCTTCCCCTCCCCCCTCACTCCTGCTCCTCCCCCTCCCTCATCCCTCCCCTCCCCCTCACCGCACGTTAACTGGCCATAAACTTCGCGAGCCCTCCTTAAAGCACCGCTTTTTTGCTAGTTATAGTATAGATGTATAGAAAAAATATAATAAGAAAAAATTTAACATATTGCAAGCATGGACAGGGAAAAATGGTCCAAAAGGGTTACTGAAAGGTATTAAACTATTAGATAAATTACACATACCAGTGCCAGATTAAGCAAGCGCGGGGCCCATAGCAAAATCGCACTTGAAAGAGATTTAATCAGGGGCGTAGCTACCGCCATATCAGCCGTATCAATTATACGGGGCCCCGGGGCTGAGGGGGCCCCCAATGCGCCTTAGAAAAAATTCGTAAAATCCGGAAATTATAATTAATTTTTTTCGAATCATTAACATTTAACATTTTAACATTTTAATCCGGAAAGCATCGATACTTCATTGAAAAGTGAAATCAACAATAAAATTACTTTCTGGACCATCTTTCTTCGTATTAATGCATTAATTACTTTAGCATCATGCAATTTATCTTTATGAGGCATTGATTCTAAATCTGGAAACTCGACGAATTGAAGATAAACAGGCAGTACAGATAATAATAAGAAAAGCTTCTAATTAGTTATTTAAATGCCCTAATCAAAATTTAAACAAAATATTTAATGTACAAAAAAATTACGTTCTACACGACTCATGATGCTCTCCGGAACTGAGTGCTGCGCGAACATGCCGGCGGCAATCCCATGACACAGCGCTCCGGGAATACCTCAGGAGGAAGTTCATTCTACACGTAGCACAACTCATTCTACAGTTAGCACGTGCGTGGTAAAAATGATCAGGAGAATCGGACCGCAGAAGTTCTCCACGAGTCTCATCGGTGTGGATAAAACTTCAATTCGGCCATGAGCCTTGTAAAGCATGAGCTTGAGTCCGGTTTAGAACATCAAGCTTTTTGGAAGCCTACTTAGCCTTGGCTTCCAAATGACGCTGATACTACACATCACTCGAGATGTCAACTCCCAGAATCATACTCTTACAACAATTTTAGTGATGAGCGCGGTACCCTGGAATTGAGGCACTATGAAAAATGGGGTTTTCTTAGTGGTAAACCCGCCAACTTGTGTCTTCGTGGGGTTGAACTCGACTAAATTAAGTCAACCCTATTCCGAGATTTGCTCCAGAGAGTTCTCGACTTCAGACACAATTTTAAGCCTGCTATGCGCCACTTGCAAGTTTTGCAACTGAGAGGAATTAAGGGGGGCTGTGTAGTAGGCATCCCCTGTGCTGTCATCTGCATAGCAACAGTTGCCACTCATTCCATGTCATTGATATGCAGAATGAACAGCGTAGGAGATACCACAGACCCTTGGGGAACACCAGCATTTTATTTCATATCTGAGCAACAACCATCTACTACATCCTTGATATATCGCTCAGATAGAATACTACCCAACTGCATAACCTCTCACAGCGACCGTAACCCCCGACGTAAGCCCCGGTTTGCCCCTCCCCCCTCCCCCTAGATCCGGGGCTGGAATCAACTCGGCAGCACACATCTTTAACACCACTGCGTGAATACCGTCTGGTCCTCTCAACTTCTTGGTATCAAGCTCTCACAGGTTTTTAGGCGGAGGCGATCCCTCTATCATCAAGAGTTGAGTTGGCGGCAAAAAGGATGCCAAGAAGTTCGGCATTCCTCTTTGCCGTATGAACCGCGGAGTCGTCCGATTTACGCAGTTGTGGAAGAGATGACCGACAGAAGTTACTCTCAGCAGCTTGAGCTAGCGACCCGAATTCTCGACTACCAGAGGGGTAATCGTCCATTCGCTAGCCAGTTCTGCCGATGAACTTTAAATTGCCTTCCTTTTAGTCATATGTTTCTTTGCTGACCAGGAGGCAGCGTTAAACTTTGTATTAAGCCCTGAGGTGAATAGATCTATAAGCGTGCACGCGGATGACCATGTCGTTGACAATGACCATGATGCCCTGTCGTATCACATCGGCTATTGAGTCTGCGCTCGCGTTCAGATCTCCCGAAACGAAACAGAGCTGCCCCCAGATTAAAATTTTAGAGAGTATTGTTTGTATGTGGTTTAATAATCGATGTTAGTATACTCGTATTATATTTGTTAGCTTTTTTATTTCTTTTGAGAAAGAGCTTTACCCTCGAGTCGAGAGGGGGCCCGCGGCAAAATTTTGATACGGGGCCCCGGAAGGGCTAGCTACGCCACTGGATTTAATAAAAATATATAAGATTTTTAAAAATAAAGATACTGAAATAAAGATAAAGAAACTGAAAATCAAGAGGATGTGCAGATTGAAAACGAGTCAGTTTTAGTAGAAATTGTGTAAATTTGTTAAGATTTAAAGTTTATTTACGAATACAAGTATAATTTTCTTACTTTAATATGTTGTTTTATTGATTACAGCTATTAAATAATACAAAATAAGTAAAACCGTAGATTTGCAGTTCTTTAGGTAGAATTTTGCAGTTTTCTACAGCTCTTTAAAAGCTTCTTTGCAGTTTTAATCTAGATTAGGGTTGGCAACACTGAGCGTAACCGACATAGCTCAAAGAATAATTAGCCGGCTGAAGTGGCAATGGGTTGGACACATAGTTCGAAGGACTGATAACCGTTGGGGAAGAAAGGTCCTCGAATGGCGCCTACGTCTCGGAAAAAGGAGCATAGGACGCCCCCCGACCCAGGTGGACTGACGACCTGAAAAAGACAGCGGGCATCCGCTGGATTCAAAAGACTCAGGACCAGTCAGAGCGGCGTAAGTTAGGGGAGGCCTATATCCAGCAGTGGACCTCCAAAGGCTGATGGATGGATGGATGATCTATGGCAATCCAAAGCTAACGTGGCTAAATTCATAGAATCCAATTACAAAAATAATGTAACGGTGATTGTCAAATGTTGTCAAATTCATAAATTGTCAATACTGTCAAGTCTGTCAGTTCTGTCAAGTGTCAAGTCATCAAGTGTCAAAACTGTCAGTCAAGTCAACTTTTTGCGAGAGATTCATTTGAAACGGGAAACTGAGAAACTAGAAAGCGATCAAAATTTTTGAGTTGTTTCGTGCATTTTCTATAGCAAACTGCAAATACGAAAAAACCAATAACTAATACTGCAATTCTTTAGAAATCTAAATAATAATGGCTGACTGTGGTGTCTTGTACATGAAAGGAATGAATGGGGTAGGTCTTTGTTTGGTTAAATAATTTACTGGACAAGTAGTAAATAAAAACTTTTTCGTAAAAATCTAATAAAATATCTAAAAGTTTTTTTAGACAAAATGGCAAAAGAGTGAACAATTTTTTTGACTACTATTACAGGTGGAGTCTGATAATGAGATGGAAGAAGAGGAAGACGTTTGGGACGACACAAAACTCAATGCCGCGTACGATAAAGCTGTGAAAATGGCTAATCTTGAAGTGGCTAGGCGGGTAGCAATGGCCACTAATTCTACAGATCGTAAGAAGGAAAAATCCGGAGGTAGTCTGCATTTCCTTTTAGTTTACTTTATTTACTAATGACTTAAATTAATTTGTGGTGCATTTCACATTCACAAATTCTCACTACTACACAATAGATTCCCTTCGTTATATGCATTGGTTGGAATAGGTAGTGCAATTTGTAGGGATTTCAAGATGTTATCTTAATATTTTTGTGCCAATAAATCCCACTACACTTGAGTCAAACTTGTATCATAATACTTGTCAACAAATCATAAAAATTCCTTTATAGGGTTTTCATAAACTGATTTGTATTTCGCACACCAAATAACTATTAAAGAACTAAATAATCATTATAACGTTTGTGACATCTTCATTATTTTACTATTGACCTATAACAACAACACACTAAGAGAAAACGACGTAAAAACCAACATCTTAAAACAATTTTCATCATTGAATAACTCACGCTCGCACATCCTTAATTTCGTGAAGCGAATTGTAACCTTTGCAAAAAAATATTATTTACGGTCCGCATGCCTATGACTATAAATAGAAATGACTACGAAAACCTCACAGCTATAATGGCGCTTACATGCTTTGCAACTTGGTCGTATAATATTTCGAAATACAGTGAAATCAACTTATCTGTGACCTTAAGGAGGGCGCTGCCGGACGCATTGGACCAATCATAGTGCTATTATTAAATTATCAATGGGATGGCATTAGTTCCAATTTTCGCCACGGCACAAATAAGTTCTTCAGAGATGGCACTGTACAGATTATACAGATATTTCATTCCACTCAATATGCATGAGCATAAAGTTATTTATAAGTTAAATTTCATTAAACAAAGCCGAATAACATTTTATATTTATGTTTATGTATTTTAAAACAGTCTATATCGATTTTATGCGTAACTATTCCGTGTTATTTTAAACTTTTGCAAAATAAATATTATGTTTAAAAAGAAATTAAATTATAAAGAGTGGAATGGAACGCGACTTGCGAACTCCAGATTTAGTTCAAACGCACTTTATACGACCAAAAGTTTCATGCACCTGTTTGTTTGTGGTTGCTAGGCAACACAGTGATTACATAAATTCTGATACGAATGTGAATATAGTGTAGGTGAGAGATAATTAATGTTACTACATGTTACTACATATTTATGCAATAAAAGTATTGAGTATTGAAATAAAATAGACACTAGTTAAACTTTAAAGCAAAAAATATATTTATTTAACTAATTAGTTTAAGTTGACCTTAGACTAACCGAACTTAAAAAAACTTGTGATAAATACAATTCCAGAAATTTAACATATTCTATCAGGTAAAATATGCCTTGATTTTTGGGATGACTATAAGAAACATTGTTAACTGTGTACGAGAGAATGATAAAATAGTGTATCGTTTTCTATTACCCAAGGTAATGAGAGTGATTTTGTTTGGATCACTCTTGTTCTTTAGTTCATGGAGCAAAAACCAAAACAGCATGGCAAGTAATTTCAAAAAATTCACATAAACTTTTTGTTTAGCACACAATTTTTTTTATAAAAAATATTTTCCTCGTAACAAATCACAATCCCAAATGTTATCCACTATTGTATAATGTTTGAGTTCACTAACCCCAAATTGCACTACCTATTCCGATCCATGGTTGGTAGGGGCCATCCATAGTTTACGTCACACTAATTTCATGACTTTTTTACCCCTCCCCCCCATCCTTGTCACAGATGGTCACATTTGTGAGACCTCCCCCTCCTAGTGTGACGTCACATATTATGAAATTTTACACCTAGATATTATTAAATTAAAACAGCAGTTCCGAAATAAGTTTTATTTCCATTTTTTTTTAATTTACCAATACATACCAATTATTCGATTTTGAAATGTGACGTCACGAAATGTAGGACCCCCCCTCCCCTTGTCACACAATGTCACACTGCATCGATCCCCCATCCCCCCTAACGTGTGACGTAATTTATGGATGGTCCATAAGTTGAACTGAGAATAAATTATAAATAAATAAATGCTTACACACTCATACCTCCGCAGTAGGTACAGACACAGGTAAATGTGTCGCGGGTGGCATGGACAACACAATTACACTATAACACCCATGACCAGAGTACAAATATTTATCTCTCATTTAATTTTCTGCCTCGGCTGGGAATCGAACCCGGGACCCTGTGCAGGCAGGGTCGCTACCAACTAGGCCACAGGGTCGTCAACTAAAAGTTGTATTATGAAATAAAATTATATCTGAGCCTTTCACTAAATTGTATTATTCTGTTAATTTTTCAGAGTCTTCACAAGCCCAACAAAACCAACCTAAGAATCCAAAATCAAAAAATTTGAAGCAGAGTAAAGCACAAAAAAGAGCTCAGAAAAAGGAATCTAATCATTTGTGGAAAGAGGGCATGCCATGCCGAGCAATGTATAGCGTTGATGGCTTCGACTATGAAGCTACTCTGTTGACAATTCTTGATGATGGCAGTTGTGTCATCAGATATCTAGGTAAGGACTAACCATTTATTTATTTATTTAATTAGTACGGTATATATTTATTATTAATTAATACACGAACAAAACAAAATAAAATATTAGCTAACAAAACAATACAAAATAAATAAATAAATGTCAAATCAAAATATTTATTTCATATCATGTATTAAAAAGTAGTAAATGATCATGAATGTGATACTTTCATGAGGTACCTTCTCCACAATGCAGATAAGTGGAAGGGTTAGTGATCGGAAGCTTTTCATGCCGCCCGAAGGCCTTACGATTACTACGGTAATCCAAGACGAGAGATTTTACATGCTCTCCGAAGCACTGAGGTGTTCAAAAAAAGTTGCCACTAGAGGTCATGCTTCCAACTATGCTGTTGCTTAACCCAATCAATCATTTAGGATCGAAACAAGCCGCCCAATTATGATCGTGTTAGATATAGTGTAAATACATGCGGTAAATATACTTATTAAATAAAGATTTTTTAACATTAAGATGACTGACTGATTCAATCAATGTTGCAGTGTGTTGCAGTTGGAAGTAGAATTGTTTATACTTTGTTGAAATATACTGAATTATAAAACATAATTCCAAAATAATATCACAATTGTTTAAAATAACGAACACATTTATTTCTTTATTGCAACAAATTTAATAATTAAATTAGTCATTATAAAAATAATTATTTAATAAGTATATTTATCGTATGTATTTACACTACATCCAACAAGCGCTTCAATAATGCATGAAATGGTTTTTTTTTTATTAACTATTCTAATTTATATGTGACACACATATTTCATGTAATAATATTACTACTCACAAAAGCAATAGCTCAATGATTTTGTGATAAACGCACTTCAGTAAATATTGTACATATTCATTATTCATCACTAATATATTTTATTAAAAAATGATAAAAAAGCAATGGTTTATATTCTTCTGGTATAATATTTGTATTGCAGTAAAAACAAGCTTCAATAAAATGTTTTATGCACTAAAATATTAATCAAAAAAATTTAAACAAAATCCAATAACAATAAACGTGTTCAAAAAATAAATATTTTTTGTAGAAAAATTTTTTTGTCAGAAGTGGGATTCGAACCCACGCCCTCAGAGAGGACCAGAACAGCTCGACCTACTGTGTAGGCAAGGTTACCTTGAGTCTGGCGCCTTAGACCGCTCGGCCATCCTGACACATACGTTGTGGCGCGAAATTTCGCTACAGTTGTGATAACCGATGTTGAATATTTATAAATATTCCGATAATTTTACATCGCTTCTTTATACTGATATGCTTGATGTATCGACGAACTTGATATAATATGACGAACTTTTAATGATTCTTTATATTACTGAGAAAAACAAACTTAAATTTAAAACATATTAACACAGGAATTAATTTTTCATACTTCATTGGTAAAAACTCATAAATAATATATAATATGTAACATGACATTTGCCATCACGGGATCCGAAAATGTTTCCTCCCAAATGAGGAGTAATTCCCTAGTCAAAATACAGTGACCATTCCCCATCAAATGTTACATCTGTTTTTCGATAGCCCATCAAGTATATTATTTGAACACCCTTCAAACGTGCTAATGAGCCACCTGAAGGTAATTAAGACACGTTACCTTTGGACATCAGTATTACGAAAGGGATCAGCGATACATTGCCGACCGAAATAGAAATGGGGCACGCGTATTAATATTTCTGGCACTACGGCAGTACGACCGAATCACTTATATGTACTCCGTTTTTTTCAGATGAAACTTATTTGGTAGACAAACTTAGCGCTTCTTTTTATGGAAATATTAATATAAATCAATTGAAAAATAATATTGGTAAACAGAAATTAGTTCTGGTATTAAGTGTGTTTTCATCTTTAAATTATTTACATTTTATTACCTTACTTTTAAATTACAAATAACAATAAAAACACTGCGTAAGTTTAAAAAAATCTGTCATAAAACATTTTAAGGTAGATTTTACAAGGATTGTTACTTATGTTTCCTTCTAATTAAGTTGTCTGGAAGAAATCGCTACGTAGCGATAAGGCCGCCTGTTGTTTTGTACTTCTCTTTTACTCTGTTCTCCTTGTATGATTGTTTATTCTGTGGTGTGCAAACAATAACGAGTTATCTATCTATCTCTCTGTTCTACGTGAATTCCAGGCTACAACAACACAGAAATAGTTCCACTAAGCTCTCTTCAGCCGACGCTGGGCAAGCAGGCGCGCGCGGACCAGCTGATGGAGGCGTCCGCCGGGAGGGAAGACGACGTTTCCTCCACACATTCCACGCTCATGGACCATCAGTTTACTGAACCACATGTTAAAGGTACGTTGCCAGCCTCTTAGTATTATCTTCAAGCTTCGTCCTCAAGATTAGTACGACGTCCTCAAGATTAGTATATGTAGTACGCACTGGAGAAATATAAAATTTTATAAGGGTATACCTAGGGTAAAATGAAAACTGTCTTAAATATATCTTAACATGGTAGGGTAAATTTCAATAATCTGTGTATCCATTATCTCTGGATGAGGTAGGCAAAAGAGTAAACTTATTGTCATACAATTGAAGTATATTTCTTTTTAACAGACTTCAAAAAAGGAGGAGGCATTCAATTCTACTGTATTTTTTATGTTTGTTACCTCAGAACTTTTGACTGGGTGAACCGATTTTGATGATTTTTTTAAATCGAAAGCTGGTGCTTGTCACGTGGTTACAATTAAATTTGAGCGAGATATGACTAGTAGTTTTTGAGTTATTCCTAATTTTGATGTGCGTTATTTTTTGTCTAGAATTATTGTCGCATGAAAATGTCTAGCACACACAAAAACTTATCCTATAAATGTACTGACCTCCATGATGGAGTTACAACCTAATCCGTGGTCCAACACGTATTATAATATGTAATATTCTTCCCGGACACTTTCATATTTTGCACCCGTAGACAAAAGTCTTTCACTTTGGAACATAAGAACGTTTCCAATTTACACAAGTATTACATTTATTATTGAAATTGGCCCTACTATTATATTTAAGGCACTTTTCATTTATCAATTCTGTGGTTTATTGTGACATGTGACCATGGTGAAACGAAAAAATTAATCTATCCTTGTCCGTTACATTTTCAGAGGCTCAGTTTTCTAAGCTTCGTATGGCGAGGAACAAGAGACCAGAGTTACGCGATAGTTTCACTCTACCGCACATACGTATGCCAGACGTGTCTTCTGTCATGAGAGAGGTTTGTATTCTTATGTCGCTTTTTTAATTTAATTTAACGTTATCTTTAAACTGTAGTGTAATGCCTACCATGGCGAACCGGCCGTACCAAGGATCCTATATAGTGCCTGGATTCAATTCCCAACGATTCTGGTCTGGGTGTGAAGTGTTCCGTCTTTGTGTGTTATCCATAGCGCCCATGACTCAGGGAATCCTAGTGTGGGGCTATGAGTGCGTAGCATGTGTGTGGTAGAGTGTGTGTGTGTGTGTGCGTGCGTGCGTGCGTGCGTGCGTGTGTGTGTGTGTGTGTGTGTGTGTGATTATTTTGTGTTCGAATTCTTTACTTTCCTATTTCCTACTAGTGGATACCCGGCGTGTTCCATTACGCAAAAAAAATCTGATGAGAATGACAGATCAGTGTTTTTGTGTTGACGTTGATACATCATCTTTACGTATTATCTTAAAATTCTTGTATGGGAAAAGTGGAAAATCGACTTTATCAATGGACCTAATGTGCCTAATGCATTGTTGTAGTAGTCTCAAACCACCTTCGAATCGGCCTTTCAAATGAAACCATTTTAGGGCATATCGGTTCGATGGTTTCAGAGTACAAAGGACATCCGTGCAAACATTTTTTGTGTTTTATATATATAGATTCAGAGTTTGAGAGTCCGCGCAGACAGAAAGAGTTCAGCCGTTCTGAGTTCTTTGTAACGTTTGCGTACTATAGCGCCGTACTGTCCGAGTGAATACTTGCGTTCCACTCACTGCCGGCGTTAGAGCCACTGACGCCGTATGCAAGAATACCGTGGCGCCCTCATAAGAAAATAAAAATCGAACTTTTATTGCTCGAAATTTTTTTACTGGACGTTTATTAAGAACCATGACAAATTTTTTTTTTCCTTTTTTTTCTCACCCCAAATGTGGCGCCCCTCCAAATTTGGCGCCCCGGACCGTCGCCCCACCTCGCCCCCCCCCCCCCCCCTCCTAACACCGGCTCTGGTTCTATTCCCAGAAATACAAAGAACGAAAAACTCGGAACGGCTCAACTCTGTCTGCGCGGGCTTTGATAGCATAGTAATCATTGTTCGTGTATTGTATTCCCAGTTCGGCGGGGTGACGCCGCCGCCGCCGCCCCCGCTGCCCGACCTGCCCGACGACCCCGCGCTCACGGACATGCTGATGAGCTGGTACATGAGCGGGTACTACACCGGACTGTATCAAGGGATGAAGCGGTGAGTGGGAGAGAGACACAAACACACACAAGAATAGTACCTCATGTATATGTGTAGTCCGTTTTTACACGCTGTATATTAGCTTCACCTGTTTGTTTGTTTGTTTGTAATTTCTCTTTGAACTTGATTTTGACCCACTGCAACCGGTCAGATTTCTTTCAAACTTCGTGGACTTATTGAGGACCGATGACAATTCAATATTTAAACAAAAAAGAAAGAAAGTGCGAGAGAGGATCAAACACACACAAAAATAATACGTCATGTATATGTATAGTCCGTTTTTTAACAAGTTTTTAGCTGCCGGGGCAGCTGCAGCAAGGCGGTCCTTATATCATTAGGTTAGTTTTAACTGTAACTAACAGCTGTTTTCTATAATCTATCTGTTCCTAATCTCTGGATAAGTTATGGAAGGTCGCAGTAATCTCCCAACAGTTAAACTCTGGCAGTTATCTGGACATAGAGGAAACTTTATGTCTCCGTGGGGTCCGCCTGGATAGCTACTACTTTCTTATTTGAGTCAGCCGTTTTGGGGCGGCTTAGAATACTAACCCCAATACCACGCCGGATGGGTTCGCCTGGATTGCTACCACCCTTGAGCATGAATCAGCCGCCAAACGACTAGTCATGTTCCGGCTGGGGGCTTGAGAGTTAGTTCTTTCTTTCTTTTTCTTCTCTCTTTCTTGGCCGGCAACGCGTCAGTTATGCCTTTAGTGTTGCTGATGTCCATGGACGACGACAGCCACTTACCATCAGGTGGATCGTCAGCTCGTTTGCCGGCTATTGCCATTTGGTAAACAACCTTAGTACTTTTTTTTACTACTACTGCCTAGTTCGATAAAAATTACATTTTGAAATGTATTCGTAAAAATGGACTATAGATATACAAATATACCCACTCGTTCACATCTATGCATGTGTGCTGTCTCTGTCTCTTTCCTTCACACATACACACACCCATAGCTAATATTTTATAGAAATATCTTCTTTTTTTTTTCATAAAGTCATGAATTGATAGAACAAATACACAATATAACGGAGACTAGTAGTGCTAAATAGAAATTAGTTGATAGGTATGTTACCATTCAAAATCAATTAGTTAATAGTCTTATTTTTCTTTCCTTCTGTCTTTAAAATTGACATATATATCAACATCGTAAAAATCGCTTTAGCATTTAAATTGAATGTAAAATTCATTGGAATTAAGTAGCTATGACTAATAGGCGATTTTTTACGATTTTGTTCTAAAATCAAAAACTTTAAAATGCTCTAGTGTAAAGTTGTCAACATGTCGCTTGGTAATTTTTGCCTTTCAAGCGTCGATATATATTGTATATAGTATATATCACATATGTTAAATGAAACGAATACACAACAGATTCATAATCCCACTTAACATGTGTAAAAGTTTGTATTTAGAGACATTATTATTATTTCAGTTTATTCTTGTCTTGTGTTTAAGAATTCATTAGTTTGGTATTATAAGGATTACTATTTTCTATTTCAGATTAAAACAACGCCACAGAGAATGTTGAGGTTGTGAAAAAAACAGCTAAGTAATCGTTTTGATAAGTTTATTTTTAGTTTCACGTAACATAAACTACAAATAAAAATAGAAATGCCGTAATTCGTTACGAAAAATAAATTATGCCTCCAGGTTTATGTAAAGCTATGTACAAATATACATTTTGGATCATTTCGTTGTTTTATTGCAGTAATTACATACATCTGATTGGTGGGTTTACTGCTTAGGGGCCATCCATAAATTACGTCACACGTTAGGGGGGTGGGAGGGGATCCTAAGTTTCGTAACGTCACATTTCAAAATCGAATAATTGGTATGTATAGGTAAATATTAAAAAAATAATGGAAATAAAACTTATTTCGGAACTGCTGCTTTAATTTAATAGTTTCTAGGTGTAAAATTTCATAATATGTGACGTCACACTAGGGGGGAGGTCTCACAAATGTGACCAGCTGTGACAAGGGGGGGGAGGGGACAAAAAGTCATGAAATTAGTGTGACGTAATTTATGTATGGCCCCTTATAATTACAGTTAGTAAATATATTTTTAATTTGCAGTCCTATAATATTAGTTACACACTAGGACGGATATAATACATTCTATATAAAACGATAGATAAAATGGACATGTGGATATGAATTTTTGTACCCTGCATGATCAATACCCTATTCTGATCAATGTTATATTTATGGTCATCAGAAGTGGGATGCAGTGAGATGATCATAACATTCCTGACACGTTTTATGATATTTAATACTGTAATAGATACTGTAATAGTAATAGTAGAATGGTTTATAAATAAAAGTTTAATCATGTATCACATCGACAATTTAAAATGTAAGCAAATGTAGGTATATCTTTAAATACAATTATGATTAATAAATATGACATAATTCGTTAATTCAAAAAACATGTTAAGTAAGCGTTATAAAACAAAATGAAATATACAAGTACAATCGCCAATTTATACATAATTTGGTTTATTAAGTAGGTAGGTACTGCACATCCCTGTTTCACAAAAATACTTTTAATTACTTAATATTAAGAGTATTTTATAATTTCACAGGTACCATAACTAAGTTTATATTTTATTGCTGCCTGCAGAACTTAAATAAAACTATCGACTGTGATCTGTGGCTAGATAATGAAGGAGAAACTGCTACTTCATTTTAATACGGATTTTTTTTCGAAATTATGAAAATCATTCCGAAGTTTTTTTACTTTACTATGATACACAATATTATTAGCATACAAAAGAAATATCGTAAATATTTGTATCACAGTAGAATATGAAATATCCACGATTTTTTTTATACAAGCAGATCTTTGATACGAGGCTTGTATACAAAGTTGTCATATTCCTGTGAGTATCCGTCTATCCGATACATGCGCTATATGTACATGATACATGTGGTATATGTACATTCGCTGTTTATGTACAAAAGTATATGAAGTGATTGTATCTTAAATGTAACACCACGGACCGAAAAAAAGACGGACGTAACCTCGTCTAATCGAGAGTGAAGCATAGCAATGGCCGCCCGCTTACCATGTGGGCGTAATTTTTGATTCGCGATTGAAGCAGTGAAGTGTCAATGTGTGGGTGTGTGTACTTGTATGAATAGAGAGTTGGTATTACTATGGGTGCTTCACTGAATTTGTTGTTGGGATTACAACCGTCTTTTTTTTAGGTCCGTGTGTAACACGAACATCGTTTGCGGCTTTTTTACAAGGTATGTTAATAGTAAACAAACTGCTCGTACCAAATCTCGTGTACATATTCTCTCTAGATGAATAATAATGAAGATGATAAAAGATAAATAATAACACAAGGAATTCAAAATGTTTAAATATAACATTTATTTTCAATGTAAGTACAGTACGGTCGACGTATCTTGACGAGTCTGAACTTCGCGCAGAAGGCTGCGCAGTAACTTATTCGGCAATGCATAATACCGCGTGGTATTATGTCTCAGTCACACGTTAGCATTTGTGTCGTGTTGGTGTCGCTATCTCTGTCTTACATGCGCTAAAGTTTGCAGAGCCTATGTTCAGACTCGCCAAGATACGTCGGCCGTAAGCTTGCCGTAACAAACTCTCCTTGATTTCCTTGCCATTTGAGTATGAAACAATAAAACCTTAGAACAGAAACGCCCCAACTCAGAGTGACTAATGGTTACTTAAATCGCTCCTTAGTAAAGAATCACCTTACAAATTTTGTACTAAGGAGAGATTTAAATAACCGTTAGTGACTCTGAGTTGGGGCGTAAAACAATTAAAACTAAAAGAACATGGCAAGCGAGACGAGTCCCTCTAAAATTAGCAACAATATTTACAATTACATACCAATATACAATTAAATTATCGCGATAAAGACTTGATAGTGTATTTTTTATGTGCATTGGAATAATTCCAATGGGAATATAAACATTAATAGTCTTCCAATAAATTATTTATCAATAAATAAATATAAACATCATAAATAAGTACAAAGTAATTGGACGAACGTCTTCCTTACGATCTACGATTGGGTCTTTACGTCTTCTTTAATTGAATTATAGTAAATGAAATATTCTCCTGGAATTATTCAATGCAATTATATTACGTCAAGTTTTTATTATATCCTGGAGTATGAAGGCTAGTCAAACCTTAGCATTAGGGTGCGTTTCCACGAGACATGCGTGGCGAGGGAAGTGTTTGTGAGAACCAATACAATCACTTCATTTACCTACAGGCTAGGTAATTGAAGGGATTGAAATGATTTTTCTTGGTACGCATCTCTGGTGGAAACGCAGCCTTATAGTCAATTTTTATCAATAAATTCAAGGGTTAAAACTTTGATCAATAAAGTTTATTTTTTAAAATAGTCACAACATTTTAACGTCTATTTATCTACTGTAAAAACAGTACAAAGATATGTTTTTAATTAAATCAAGGCACAAATCTATGTTCGGAGGTTCATTTTTAAATCCTAAGTCATAAATGAGACTCATTATTTAGCTTATAATCTTAACAATAAAAAAGTGATCTAAATATTTTTTACTAAAATATGTTTTCTTACTTCGTCGCATTCAAAATCGCATATTATAAAATGAGTGAAACATATTTGTAACCGACTTCAAAAAAGGAGGAGGTATTCAATTCGACTGTATTTTTTTATTTTTTTTATGTTTGTTACCTCAGAACTTTCGACTGGGTGAACCGATTTTGATCATTATTTTTTTAATCGAAAGCTGGTGCTTGACATGTGGTCCCACTTAAATTGGAACGAGATCTGACAAGTAGTTTTTGAGTTATTTTGAAGTCGGTTATTTTTTGTTAGTAAAAATTAGATTATAGCCATAACATAATTATTTTTTATCACTATGCCGTTAATTTGTGAATTTGTGTCTTAAAATATGAGTTCACAGTACTTAATTGGCAGTGTTGTTTATATAGCACATATGACATAACACAAAACCATAAACATATGGTTCGTTAAAATCGTTAAGTAATATTTTAATGGAAATTGTCCCCGCAATGAACTTCCACCAGAGATATCAATGACGCGTTACCGATTCGAAATGCATTTTTAAACAGTACCTATCAGTGTCGATCTATCAGTGCTTTTTGGCGCAGATAGTCCAAGTAGCCACTGCATACCGTTTTAATCGAAGTAGATCAAAGGTTATTATGCTGATAAGCACTGGTAGAGCAGTAACCTGCACTTACGCATACGCCCATAGTTTTTTAAGATACTCAAGGTATATACATATATCTTGACTGTATCTGTCTGTCTTGTAGATATCTACAGCACAGTGGCGTTGCTAGCCCTAAGGAGGCCCCATAAAAAATATATCAATATTTGTTATAGGGCCCCGTCGACATTAGCTGTCAAATATAAAAGGAGTGCCAACTTTAGCGGTCGTAGGTCGCTGGCGAGCTTTTTTTGGAAGTGTTAGTGGGGGCCCCTATAGGCTGGGGCCCCGTATAATTGATACGGCGATAGCTACGCCCCTGCTACAGCAGAATCCCAAGCAGTGATAAACTGAACACACAGTGTATAAAGTGGTAGTCACACCAGCGTGCTGAGCTCGTGCGTGTCGTGGCTCAAGTCGATGGTGGCGGCCGGCACGCCCGGTGTGGCCGCGCCTTCGCCCGGCGGAGTGCTTGTCGGTGGCCTGGAATTGATGGTCCAAATATTAAAGGAAAACAAGAACCATTTCTTTTTTATAGTTTTGTATTGGTTATTTTCGGAGATAAAAATAAATTTGACAAAGGTGATGTGATGTATCACATTGCTGAACATGTCTGTGTGGCTGAATGATGTAGTTAACTTTGCATTGTCGCTTCAGACATGACACAAATGACATTTTAGTGCTCGTCATAGTTTGTCGACGAGGTAAAGAACTGACTTATATTGGGAGAAAGTTGAAAAAGTGTCCAGGTATAAGTTGTAAATAACAGTTCAAAAACCCTCCACTACGCCGGTAGCGCATGCAAAGGTGGTATAAATATAATATTATAGCAGTTGTTGACGGATTGAGACAGCCCAGTATTTTGACCAACCATTATTACAGTGGCGCCACCAATTTAACGCAGTTTGACGGACACTTCAACAACAAAGTCATTTCTCCTTTACCTCTATACTCCGTGCCCAAGTCAGTTGCCTGGCTGTTAAAATGTACATAGTGACGCTACCCACTATAGAGATGGCAGTCGGTTACAGAGCCCTACAACCAGCGGGCTGGATTTAGTCGCCTCTTACGACACCCATTCGGCGTGGGATTGGGGTTAGTATTCTAAGCCGTCCCAATACGGCAAAAACGGCTGACTCAAACAAGAAAGTAGTAGCTATTCAGGCGGACCCCACGGAGAAAGTTTCCTCTGTGTCCCAGATAACTGCCAGAGTTTAACTATTGGGAGATTATTGCGACCTTCCATAACTTATCCAGAGATTAGGAACAGATATATTATAGAAAACAGTGTTAGTTAAAGTTAAAACTCACCTAATGATATAAGGGCCGCCCTGCTGCAGTAGCGTGATTGGATGGTTATACGGCGCGGTCATGCTATGAAAACTCAAGTTCCCGGTATTATTGAGGTGACCATTCATGATGACCCCATTGGAGTTGTTCATGGGTGAAGTGGAACTGTTCAGCTCTTGGGTACGAAATGCCTTGACTAAGTTAGTTTTCTCCTTCTGCCATACGAATACGTTGTGGACCATCGCACACCCGCAGAAAATTATGCCGACGCCGATGAACACTGACGTCACGATCGCTGGCGTGGAGTGGAATTGGATGAATGTGTAGAGGATTATGCCTGGAAGATATATAATAATGTGTTAGTTAATGTGATAGGGGACATTGAAATAATGTGGATCTCCCAGTGGCGTGCCTAGGCCGTCAGAACACGACAAGCCCAGTTGTATCGTACAACCCAGGATCTCGGGATCTTTGGCCCGGAACACAGAACACTCCATTCCATACGTATAATATGTATAAGTGTTAACAGCTGCAGAGTGATGGTAGTAAAGCAGTAATAGTATGCTGGGCTTTTCGGCTTGTATGCCTGTACCGCCACTGGGATCACCTTCAGTTTTGCTGGCAACGTGTTTGGTGTTTGTCAATGATGATGACAGTTACTTAGGCCCGATTCTTTGCTCAGTTTTTGACTACCACCGATTCGTTGTCGCTCAAAAAGGAAGCACAGGAACCACGTCATTTCTGTTTCTGTGACACCGACCAAAACGTTCAAATTGGTGCTTTATGTTTGATTCTGATACTAATTTCTTTGATAAATAAACTTACCTGTTAAGAATACAGGAATGGATATAAAGAAGCCTCCAACGGCGCAGACTCGCGTGATCGCCGACTTCTGCAAATATTTGTTTGATCTGAAACCAATAATAAAGTCTACATTAGTTGGTCCTTCGAGCAGGATTACATACCAGTTGATTCTTAGATTTGACATAAGGATTTATGATTAAATTTAATGAAATTCTTAAGTCCATAAATGACTACTTTGGCACTTGACGGTTCTTCTTTACTTTAGTTGCCAGTTAATTTTGCTGTGTAAAACTTAATATTTATGATATTATAATTATCGGCGTAGTTTGCAAACTGCATGTAGAGTACGAAACGCACAAGATTCTAATGAACAGAGCCTAATATTTAGGAACAAAAACATTTTTTTAATTGTAACTAAACACTTACGTAATTTGCATAATGATTGTACCAGGTATTCAGAACTGCACAGAAGCTCAATAATAACATAATGGAGCACAAGCATTAATTGATAGTGTATTAACACAAGTCCCATCGAAACTCGTTTCGGCAGCTAACGGATCCGACACCTGTTATTCGAGTATGGGATAGGGCTGTCAAATCTTAGTTATTTGGTTCGGTATTGAGTGCGTACGACTAGTACTTTATCGTTTTGTTTTTGAAGTGAAACTTATAAGTATGTCGCCATAGTGAAGAGGACAAAATGCAAGGCGATCGAATCCTATGTCACACTTTTCTATTTCGCACATCTATGTAATATCTATAGCTATAATCAAAATTTCATAGTTCCTACAAACACATTTTATGAATTTGTGTTTTAAAGAATGCATAAATTAAACTTGAACTAGTTTAACTCTATGGTTTACTTAAAGTAATATCCACGTGCCACAATTTTGTCATTACGCGATCGTCAACCCTATTTGATCGCTCGGATACTCATACCAGTCAGTGACACAAAAATGTTCCCAGATAATTAGTACGATTATTCGTTGGCACTCCGTAATGTTTTGTAACATCTTAAAATGGTCCGCACAGGTCTGACAACTGTTTAATTACATAAGGGGATACTAGTTTGACAAGAATTATTGACAAGAATTTAATTACAGGGAATTTACAGATTAAATATAGAGGTCTGATGATATAGGAAGAAGTTATTTTACTATAATGCGAGTACTCACGATATTTATTTTGTATTCAAAATAATACAAAATAAATATCGTGAGTACTCGTATTATAGTAAAATGTGTTCAGTCCACGATGAGTTAAGTTTAAAATCTTGTATAGGAAGAAGTTTGTTAAACTATGTTCTGTAGGACATGCACATTGCACATTTATATTTAAGTATTCATTGCCATTATTTGTGATGTTTCTTAAAATATCTCAAAAATGAAAATGGTGTAGTTGTTCACGAGACAGGTAAGGCACGACAAAAAATAGAGATACATTTTCATTTAGCATATCTTTACATTCATGCAGAATATTATGGGGTCACATAACGAGTCTTTCTATTGAGAGAGGCCCAAGGAGTACCTAACTATCTACTATATGACTATCTATCTATATGTAACTATCTATATGATCTTTCATGTCTTTCAGTCTCCTTATTTTAAACCATGTTGTTAATTTGCCAAAACACTTAAGCATTTAATTTTTTGCTCTACCGTCGCCGAAAAAGTTATTTTATCATTGAAAAGATACTGCACAAGAAACTCATCAGCACATCTTTTAAACCTACCTACAACAATTACGGACTCCGAACCTGTCACATATCTTATATATCATACTTAAACCTTGCCAATATGAAACCATGTCGAAGAAAATCATTATATAGGTCATCAAGGTACAGTCGGCCTCAGAAGTAGCTTAACATTATAGTACTTTGTAATAGTAACTGTTTCGACGGTTTCCTAAGAACATCTATGACAAATTCAAGAAATGTAATGTGACAAGGTACTAAAATGTTAAGCTACTTCTGAGGCCGACTGTACTACAATTAAAACATAAATAATCCAAGACCTTTACGCACATTTCGCTATTTCGCGCAATACAAACGGTAGCAAGAATGTTTTAACGACTTATCGACGAATTATCAGTTAAAATTGCACCAGTTTCCAAGTCACCCCCTGGCAGCGAGGCGTGTCGGGCAAACCGTTGCATGCCAGATGCAGTTCTAACCGTACTTTGTAACCGACAGACCAAGTACGTACTTTAGGCTTATACGATGCCTCTATTGATAAATTCAATTCAAGTAAACTTTAACATTATTTAAGTTCTATTTGAACATAATCTTCCATTAATTTCAAATAGAATTAAGTTAGATTAAATTCAAATAGAACTTAATCTAGTTAGGTTTGATGTACTAATACACGAACTAGTCGCCAAGTTAGTCGGCTATGGACATCATTATCACGAACACCAAAGACATCACTAATGTGTTGTTGGTCAAGAAATAACCGAGAGATTACTTGACATTTTTTGACATTAATTTACCAATTTATTTATTTTTACGTTTCTTATGTTTAAAAACAATTCCATTAAGGATATGTGTGTGTGTTTACCTCTAAGGAAACTTTCCTTATTCAGAGATGTTTACCCCTTCACCCCTCATTAGGTACAATAAGATTGAGGGTAAATGCTATTTTAATTTTTTTTTGCTGAAAAAGATTTGTTCAAAAAATGTTCTATCATATTATAATTTCTGCTAAAATATGTCTTAGCTATTTTTCAGTACAATCCTTCTACGAGTATTACGCTAATATCTGTTAGCCGAGATTTTCATACGCAATCAACCATAGAGCGACTCTACTTGGATAAGCAGTGAGCTATAAAAATATGCAGATTTACGAGGTCTGTGGGTCATTTCATTACTCATTTACCTATATGTGGTCTGTCGAACGTTACTCGTTTAGATTAAAATAATGATTATCCAATATATTATTGTACCTCTTTAACGATGACTTTTTTTAACGTATCTATCGTTATTTTGCCACTTTAAGGATTTATGTCGTAGCTAAACCAAAAACTAAAGTTTATGTGTGTGTGTTTAAGTATGTGTGGGACATACTAATTAATTATCTCTACCATCATCTTAATCTTGAACTGTTCTCGATATAAACTAAAGGAGGTTTACTGACAATATTACGGAGTAGACACAAAGATAAAGCCCAGAGCAGAACTGAACTGATTGTAATTCGAACACCTTTAATTTGCAATAAATCACTTTGGCGCTCAATTTTACAGCTTGTTGTTACAACGCCATTTCAACGCTTGCCCTGATTGAACTAATAACCGAATCCGCGGTTATTATTATAAGCTTAGCAATATTTAGCAGACCTACCAATTAAAATTAATAACAGGAATAAAGAAATGTAATCAAATCGTGTAATTCTTATGAGAAGTTAACTAGGGAAAACTCATCATAATATTGAAAGATGGAAGGTAATTTCTATAAGTAGGATGAGAATTAGTTACTATGTTTATACCATGTAGAGGCTATGTGCAATTAAAATACACTTACAACACTTGTCTTACTCACACGCCCACGGGAGTGCGTGGAAGTAACGGATTACCTACTATCTTACGAGTACAACGGGAGTCGGAATTTCAGTATCTCAATCATTATAATTTCGCTATGGAAGTTTTAAAATAATATTTAAGATTTTTTGGAAACATTAACAGTACTACAAACATTATACTTGGCCAGCGAGAGTTTAGGGATGAGGGATCGTGTCGTAAGAGATTCTGATACAAACTCAACGTAATTCTTGACAAAAAATAACCGAGTTCAAAATTGGAGATAACTCAAAAACTACTCATCAGATGTCGCCCAAATAAGTGGGACCACATGACATTGACAAGCACCAGCTTTCGATTCACCCAGTCGAAAGTTCTGAGGTAACAAACTATAAAAATACAGTCGAATTTAATACCTCCTACTTTTTTGAAGTCTGTTAAAAACCAACCTCTTTTCCTAAAAGCCTCTTTTCTGGAGTTTGATTTTGACAAGCTCTTGCATTCGGTGACCTCAACGCTTTTGCTTGGTTTTTGGCTTACTAATAAATACGAATATTATTGTTTGCAGAAATACGTTTCTGGAGTAAAGTCAAAGGCAGTGTCACTAAATCATCTAGTCTCCGCTCCCTGGTTTAGACATGAGTCACGGCACTAGGTATTGTTGTAAATATTAAAATAGTTTTGCAATGAAGAAATTTCTGTAAACCATAATTAGCACAATAATGTTTAGGTAGATAGGTACCTACTTCTTGTTTCGATTACGCTGCATTATCATATAATTCAACACACATTCCACAAAATAGTAATTGACGTTTTGTTTAATCATTATTTATTTATCCTTCACTGTTTGCTGAATATCGGGGTTCACCCTACTATCTAACAATAAGCTTTTGTATGAAATAATCACCTTTAATTCCTTTTTAATTTTAACACATCTTTCACATATTTATTTATGTTTTTCTACGTGCCATGATCTTCTTTTTAACCGACTTGAAAAAAAAGGAGGAGGTTCTCAATTCGACTGTATTTTTTTTTAAAGTTTGTTACCTCAGAACTTTGGCCTGGGTGAACCGATTTTGATAGTTCTTTTTTTAATCGAAAGCTGGTACTTGTCTTGTGGTCCCACTTAAATTTGAGCTAGATCTGACGAGTAGTTCTTGAGTTATTTTGAAGTAGGTTTTTTTTTAACATTTCAACATAAAGTTCGTAGAATGTTTTCTGTTTATCTTTTCTGACAAAATGTTTATTAATTAGCACAAGTTGACTAGAATAATAAAATTATTATACATTTAAATAATCGTATAGATCAGCAAACAATACCTTCTGAGATTAATCATGACATGAATACAGAAACAATAGAGGAACTCTAATCCTTAAGCTTAGTTGTATACCTTGGATCACTTCAGAGATCATCTCTACCATTCCCTACATTGTTATACTTATCACAGTTAGATTGCAATAATTATAATATCTTTAACAAATAAATAATAGAAGTACCTACCTATATAAACTGTTGGATAAGATTAGGTTATCAGTCGCTGCGACAACGGGCGCTTTAGTAATTCAGTTTTGTCAGCTGACGGGACCGGTTTCAACGTATCTACAACGAATTCCAAGTAACAGGTACGTACGAACGTACATTTTATACTCGGCTGCTATAGAGAACATTCCTCTCGATTCTGCTCGTGAGATTTTATTTTCGTTGAGGGTTTTGTATTCTGTACTCCATTGTAATCATTGTATTGAGTGTAACCAAAATGGCGGGAAGTTTTGGCGCCATTGCTTTTGTTTGACAGGTACGATATGTTTTAAGGCAAGCCATAGACATTTTATGTTTATTTTAAAGCTATGAATTTACAGTTGGTAAGTAATAATTATTTTGATAATAAGTAGCTACCTACTTATACCTAATTTCGAACTGTTTGTTTAACTTTATAGGGGGAAATTACTTTATACAATGAAAGGTTGAATAAAAAAAATTAAAAAAGTTTAAGCCGAGATCTTTTTTATATTAATTGCAAATTTACATAATTGCATTATTATACCTTTTTACTATCGTTTATTATCAATTATCACGTATTAATGTCATATTTTTAATTACGACCTTACTGATGTTTAACGTCTTTATCATAATTGCAGCTTTGTTAAGAACATAATATGAAAATAGACCAACCACCCATTGAAGTATAATGTCATAGAACAGACATCTCGAACAAAATATGTGTCCCGCCGGAAGGTTCTATCCATTGAAAATTGAAGCCGATCGGCGCCAATTCATTGGGACATAGGTACATTGTGTTCGCGGTGTTAGTTCTTTATACTAGTAATAGTACTTCAATGCAATCACATGTTTTGATCGTACCTATTTACCTAGGTACGGTGTTATCCTAATAACTCATAACCTACTTTCTTTAAAGGTTACTTATGGACATTCCTTCGAAAATGCCGTTTTATGCAACCTTATTGCAATAAGGCTTTGCGAAAGTAAGACGCTATGATCTTGTGTTGCCTACCTACCTACCTACTTGATGGTTTATACCCATGAAGTGAAGTTAATATAAGTGTGGGTTTAATTGTTCAGAAATGTAGCAACAGGCAAATTGTTTTTAATTTAACTAACTAACCTAACCACAGTTTAATATCAGCATTTTTTTATTTATACTAATGAGGTACATGTATAAAATAAATGTATTTACTACATTATTTCAAGGTATTGAAGTTAGTCAAAATACCCAAAGAACCAGGTGAAAAGTGATTCTACTGCTAGCTCTGTCTACTAAGCAAGACACTGAAAAGGTTTCGGATTTGATTCCCGACCGGTCGGTGCTTACAAGTTTGTGCATACCAGCTGCACAGAATAAGTTAAGGGAAACAGACATTGGTACATACTCACAAACTATTATAACATTAGTAGGATAGGCGTGTATGGATGGTTTAATAATTTAAGCCTAATTTACTATCCAGACGAACGTGTTTTGCGAACCGATCGTGCCGTTAACCAAAGTGCAAGGTTAAGCGTGGGAACGTCTGCGTACGTTATGAGAAACAAATAAAATAAATAAACAGCCTGTGCATAAATCATTCGCCTCTCTTCGACAACATTGTAGCTGTATACTTACTTGCTGCATAATGAAATGAAAATTAAAAAAAAATTATTTTGAACTTTTTTACATGAAAATCAGCCAAATCAGGTGCAATATTGATAATATAGGATCGTACCATAGCCAATTTATTAACTTTTGCTTCGTTTTAGATTATGCATTTAATTGTCAAGGCTTGAAGGCTTAGGGCTTGTCCGAAGTAAGCTATTCGTTGGTTAAGTTGACATTTCGTGTACGTAAAATGACACTTTAACGTCACTTTAACCGGCGAATAGCTTATTCAGGACTCTACTTGAAGATGGTGAAATAAGCCCTTAACAAAATAGCATAGGTAATTCACGGTTTTCATGCAAAATACAAATAGCCCGATATAAATAACACACACTCACTAACCTAGCGTACAGTACGTGTACGCTGTGCAGACACACTAGACTTAACGGAACGGAATCTTTAATAACAAAAATAAAAATAAAAAAAATGGTAAATTGATTGCGATGCCGCAAGACACAGAGACATTCAATTGTACGTGAACATGTCATCCCGATAATGCAAATAAAACAAGAGCCCACTTGAATAAATCACTCAACTCGACCGTAAGGCGCAAGGTCAAGAATTATGTGCGAAAATGTATTCAGAACCTCATTCGTTACTCAAGAATAAAATAAATACGTATATTGTCTTGTCATTGTAATGAGCTAAATGAGCTAATTTTGCATCATAAATCCTTCGTCCGTTTAGTATTGCTTTGGCATGATAGTTAATTAGGTACTGTGCCATTTTATTGAGTTCCCTTTCAGAAAACCTTTTATGATGATTTGCATTATCTTTGAATCACTATATCGTTTTTTACCTTTTTCAACTGGGATTATGACTACGCCTAGATAATACCAAAAAGTATAAAATTAATCCTTAATTAAGTACCTACCTAAAGAGTAACATTAGGTAATAACAAAATTTGTTTTTTTATTCCGAACCATTTCCGAACGCATAATTCCAGGAATGTAATTCTGGCGCCTGCAATAATTTGATTTCATACCTGCAAAGAAGTTTCTGGGCCACCATCCATCCCTTTCTGGTAAAACTAATAGAAAAGGATACACGATAGAGTTACGTGATTGATGTAACAGAGTAACATTTTGGGGTTACGAATGTATAAATCCAAACATCCAGTCTGTACCTACAAACTTTCGCATTTATAATATTAGGGTACCTACTTAAATTATTACCGTACCTAATATTAGGGTATTTACTAAGGTTCAATTAAAGTTTTTAGCCCTGCTTATTATTTATACCTAATAAAATTATTGCAGATTTTTTTTCTCACCGAATACGTCTACCGTGACCACGCGCTTCGCGTGACGCGTCGTAGGTCGTCTACGTCTTTACGACCGTATCTTACATGCATTAAATTGTTAACTGTAAAAGGTCAACTGGCAGCAGGGAATGCGTTTAGCAACAACTCCGTCTTTTCTTTATTGTACAGTAAAATCGAAATTTTCACTATTACCTAATGCATAATGCTAGATATGAACGTTGACCACCACTAAATAAATAAAAAATAATACACGGAACCAACATTATATTTGATGGCTTGGAACTTTAACGCCTATTCAATTATAAAAACAGGAGTAACCGCCCTCGCTTTGCTTCGGTTTTCTTATTTTTTTACACCTTGGGTTACATTATTGGAGTTTTATTAAGGATCCCTATTTTTAAAAAAAATATAATATAGCCTATGTTACTCGGGGATAGTGTAGCTTCCCAACAGTGAAATAATTTTTCAAATCGGTTCAGTAGTTTCGGAGCCTATTCAATGCAAACAAAAAATCAAATCTTTCCTCTTTATATATTAGTATTTAGTATAGATAATGGATTTGCTCGGAACGGAATGCTATTGTAATGAGGTGATGGAATTCGTTGCTTTTTTTCTAGTTCATTCCTGATTGACAACAAATATTAATATACCTTAATTTATTGATCCTGTAGACCAATTGGTATACAGTGCAGAAATATCCCGGATTTGATTCATGGCCGCAACCGGCAATAAAAAAGTAAAATAGTCAGTAGCGTAGCTAGCCCTAAGGAGGCCCCATATCAATAATTGCTGTGCCCCCTCAACGTCAGCTGTCAAATATAATAGGAGTGGCAACTGTAGTGGTCGTAGGCCGCTAGCGAGCATTTTTTTGGGAGTTTTAGTGGGGGCCCCTGTATGCTAGGGGTCCCGTATAATTGATACGGCTGATACGGCGAGTTAAAGAGTTATATCTAAAACATAATATTCATATCGACGTCACTAATATCATAAGTACTTGGATAGGTACGGAATTTTTCTTCAAGAGTCATACTATCACGAAGGAGGAGAAAGTACGAAAGATAACTATAATCTGAATTTTACCAAAAAAAAAATAACCGACTTCAAAACAACTCAAAAACTACTAGTCAGATCTAGCTCAAATTTAAGTGGGACCACATGACAAGCACTAGCTTTCGTTTAAAAAAACAATCATCAAAATCGGTTCATCCAGTCGAAAGTTCTGAGGTAACAAACATAAAAACTTTCTTTCTTTTTCTTCTGTTTTTCTTGGCCGGCAACGCATCAGTGATGCCTTTAGTGTTGTTGATGTTCATAGGCGACGATAGCCACTTACCGTCAGGTGGATCGTCAGCTCGTTTGCCGGCTATTTCCATAAAAAAAATACAGTCGAATTGAATAGGTACCTCCTCCATTTTTGAAGTCGATTATAAATATCATACCTACTTGTACCATCATTTTCGTAAATTGCAAAACTTGGTCCTTTCAAATACCTTTATTTCAAAATAATAATGAATCGGAGCGTAAAAAAACGAAATATGCAGTGTGGTTACTACGAGAAAATTGTATGGCTTCGTAAATGTCTTACAACAAATAATCCGGTCTAGTTTCTACAAGGGAAGCGCACGGTATAACCTTTAACTCAGATACTTTTTATTAACATCGATATTATTTTTCTACTTCACTCTCATTATAATATAATCTAAATTTTACTAACAAAAAATAACCGACTTCAAAGTTACTCAAAAACTTCTCGTCAGATCTCGTTCAAATTTATGTGAGGCTACACGACAAGTACCTGATTTCGATTAAAAAAAAATCATCGAAATCGGTTGGCGTGATATTAAGTTATTCGTCCAATTGTCGCGCACATACTTAATGCAAATTTAAGACTTATATGGTTTTCTCATGGATGCCATCGTCAGATCTCAATAAAATTTACGTGGGACCACATGACAAGTACCAGCTTTCGTTAAAAAAACAATCATCAAAATCGGTGCACCCAGTCGAAAGTTCTGAGGTAACAAATATAAAAAAAATACAGTCGAATTGAGAACCTCCTCCTTTTTTGAAGTCGGTTAAAAACTGAAAATAATTGAGTTAAGTATGCGTTATTGTCAAAATTTTGGATTTGGAAAAAAATTCTTCGATAGGTTTGGCCTACGGCGAAGATCACTGTCATGAAATAAATCTATAAAACTCGTCGCGATACTTAAGTGCTTCCCCTATTCCTAATTTCTACTAACTGGTCAAACCCTGATTACATCAAATTGAGTTTATATGTAAGCATTTGACTGTCCTTAATCTCTCTCTTTCTTCTAATTCTTAAGCCGAAATACACTATTGGTTTGTTGGACTTTGACCAAGACTTTATAAATAAATAAATCAGATGTTATTTATTTATATCAGAGCGCTGAAGCTTCGAGATTTGACTATAATAAAATTATAATTATGTACAAGAAACATATCTGAGAAAAAACTATTTAAAAGTAGGTACTTATGTAATTTTTTTAAGAAAAATATTCTTTAGTTTGGGTGCGTAAATTTGCATTTAAATAAAATCAAGTGCACCACTTTAATCGATCCCCATTTGCTTCCACAATTACTGAGAATTTATTAAAAAACTAACGGAATATATTTCCTCACCAATACCAATTGTATAAAAAAAATCAAAGGTATCATTTTGACCATACATCTCATTCGGATTGGAATTCTTCTAGGAACCTATTATGATTGGATTTCGGACCGGAAATAATTGAGGCATTCGTTCATTCGGCCTTGTCCAAGGCTTCTTTACTTTCGTTCGGTAACCTGTTTCTAGTTCGATTTCTTTCATCAGTTCAGGATTTCGGGATCCACTTTCATGAGAGTCATTTGTTTTTTTTTCTTTTATCGAATGGACAGTTGCTATTATCCTTTCGGCCTTGCCAGTTTCACGGGGACAGAATCAATTTTATTGTTTAGTAAAAGCAGGGTAAAATTTACGTGTCAACTACAAAAGACGTTGCGACTTGCGACTAACAATTATTGATAGAAATTAATGGCTTGTAAGTTGTAATTGTACCTGACATAGCTTCAAGAGACTTATTAACTCTTATAAGCCTGCATACTATACGTAATTCCGGATACTTCGAGTCGACGTCCGCTTCGAGACACTCGAGACACATGTTTTTGCATTAAAAAATTATGCATAAAAATTAAATTTAATGAATAAATTTTTGGTCTGGGTTTTGCTGGCATGTTTATGTTTATTACCATTTTATAATTTTTTATTCAATTTTCAATGTCCAGTGCGTGGTCACACTGGTCAGTCCAACTCCATAATGTGTTGAAACGATCCAGCATAAAAATAAGCAGTCGTTTAAAAAGTCCTCTTTGGTAAAAAATTGTTATAGCATATCTAAGCATACTTAGTAAAGTATGTATGTGGTTCTTTCTTTTTCTTCTCTCTTTCTTGGCCGGCAACGCATCAGTGATGCCTTTTGTGGTGTTGCTAATGTCCATGGGCGACAAAAGCCACTAATAATAATAAATAAATAAATTACATTGTTTATTAGTAGGTAAATGTTCACAAATTGTCGTACAATTTTTAAAATAAATACGTTAAGTTGCATTACATCACATTAAAATTAATGATATTGAATTATTACAAATTACAATAATTAATGGGTATTGCCACATTAAGTAATTATAGTCCTGTCCTATATATTACTCTTCTAACAAAAAGCATTTTCATTTTCACGCATAACCACGCGGTCACGCAGTGCTTTTGCCGCGTATTTTCGTAAAACCGTGCCTCTTTTGCCGCGTTTTTACACGTCACGCTTTTTGACAATTAACCTGTTGACAGTTGACACCAGACGTCTTGGACGCGTGGGTATCACGCTCTGTTGGAGCCCAAATGTAACAGAATAGCGACCAGGCTCCGATAAGCATGTGGGTTGATGCCCTTTGACTGCTTGTTAACTTGGTAAACGTAACTAGGTATTTCATTATTTCATTAGATAGTTCAACATAATGTTGCAATTATCGAAATTAGATAGTGAATTTTTTTATTACTTATAAAATTATTAGGTTGTAAAATAATATGTGAGAAAACAAAATCAGGTAGCGTTTTTAAAAATGTTCGTTTTTTTTTTCTTCCATTATGGCATTGGCGTAAATACGCTCAGCCAAAGACAAGTAAAACACGGGAAACAGAATTAGAAAAGAAGAAACATTTTCGATTGTAATTTGGAAAAGGAAAGATCAGGGAAGTAGGGAAATAGGTAAAATTAGAATATTTACATTAAATTATTAAAAATACAAAAGTAATAAACAAAGTAGGTAATTCAAAGTAAAATATTAAAATAATAATAATAATTAATAAACAAATAAAAATTATTTATATGAAATATATACAGTAGATAGTAGACACACACTTTTACTCAAATACAATTAAATCAAATTTTAATATCATTTTTACTAATAAATAATTCTAAAATCTTATATATATTAGGATCGAGGGAGGAGAGTAGGCAGGTTATAGAAGTTGGCAAAGGAACTTGCAGTTTAATTAAATTATTAAAAAATGAGAAGTTATCGCGTAAAGGACAAACAAAAAAAATATGGTTCAAATCTTGAATGCCGTTCTTACAATCACATTCGGAACTACCGACAATGCCCAATCTAGCTAGGTGTTCTTTCGTACACGTATGTCCCAAGCGCATACGTATAAGAATTGAAGTATTTTTTTTATTAAATTTCAGTTTATAAAACCACGGTTTGCATGGAATGATCGGTTGTATTTGATTATAATATTTTCCTTTCAATTTAGAGCTTAATTCCCACAGGTCATTCCATGAATCGCTTAAATAAACTTTTGGAAGGGAAGCTAAGTCTTGCGGGTAATTTTTATATGGAAAGATGTCACCACTCTCCACCGCATCGTTAGCCAATCTATCCGCGGTTACATTACCTGGAATTCCCGAATGGCTTGGAACCCATACAAATATTATTTCATATCCATTTAAAAAACATTCGTGTAACTTATTCTTAATTTCAAAGATAATTGCAAGCTGGGATTTAATTTTAAAAGGAAATTTTGATATGGTTTGCAAGGAACTTTTGGAATCTGTAAATATTAAAGTTTTTTTAAGCTTCATTAATAGCACATATTCTATTGCTCTATAAATACCGTAGCATTCTCCAGTGTACACAGATGTCTCAGGGGGAAATTTAATTTTTTGTGAAATATTGAACTGAGAATGATATACCCCTACACCAACGCAACCATTCGTAGAATGCTTTGATGCGTCACAATAAAGATGATGCCAATTTTGCCAATGCTCTTTTATAATGGAATTG
The DNA here is from genome assembly GCA_951805285.1 of Thymelicus acteon. Classification (NCBI taxonomy): domain Eukaryota; kingdom Metazoa; phylum Arthropoda; class Insecta; order Lepidoptera; family Hesperiidae; genus Thymelicus; species Thymelicus acteon. The sequence goes on from OX638229.1 coordinate 3,192,520, forward strand.
AATTTGTGGTTATTATTTGTATCATGTTTTGCTAAACTGAAATCATATACTTTAGGATATGTATTTAAGGATTCATAAGAATTACAATACAAAGGTAAAGTTGGGTTTGTAAAAGTAGGTGTTTTAATAGAAGCAAATTTTTCAAAACTTGTAACAAGACGAGGTAATGATTTATGCGACCAATACGAAGAATTTTTAAATTCATTGAGTTGTACGATTTTCAATAAAATTGGATGATTAGAAAATTGTAAGCACCGAGCATAAAATCTGTCAGATAAATATTGACGTCTTAAAGGTAAGGGAGGATCACCACACTCTACTTGGAGAGCATTAATTGGGCTTGATTTCATTGCTCCTGATAAGATCCTAAGTGCTTTGGATTGAATACGATCTAACTTCTGTAAAGCAGTTAGGCTGCATGGTTCCAAAAGAAAAGAACCATAATCAATAACGCTTCTTATTAAAGCATTATACACAAGTTTCATGGTTAAAGGGTGAGCCCCCCACCAAACACCTGACAAACACTTTAAAATATTGAGATTCTTTTCGCATTTACTTATTATATAATTACAAATTGGCACGCCAGAAAGTTTTGAGTCCAATATCAAGCCCAAAAACCTTATTTCACATTTACTAGGAATATATTCATTGTTATAAAGAATATTTACAGGCGGAGGATTTCGCTTCCTTGAAAATAAAACGACAGTACTTTTGGGTACTGATAATTCAAAACCGTTTGTATTTAACCACCCTTTAAGACGATCAAGAGTAGAAGTTAAAAGTTTGCCAGCTTCAGTAACTATAGGGTGAGTAACGTACAGTAACAAATCGTCAGCATATTGGAGAACAGCTGTCGTTGCCGAATCTAGCGAGTGAACCAAGTCATAGGTGTAAATATTAAATAAAATAGGACTAAGCACCGATCCCTGTGGTAGTCCTTTCCATAAAATCCGGCTTATAACCTTATCTTCCACTTCCAGATGAATAGTTCTTTCAGATAGCATGTTTATGATGAAGTTAATAAGAAAAGAAGGAACCTTCAGTGAAATGAGCTTTAGTCTCAAAACTGAAATCAGTACATTATCATACGCCGAATGTATATCTAAGAATGCCGCCAATACATTTTCATTTTTGGAAAAGGCTAATCGAATATCGGTTATTAATATACTTAAATTATCCATAGTACCTCTACATCTCCTAAAACCATACTGACTGTCCGATATAAGTTTATTACTTTCAATAAACCATTCTAGTCTATTTTTAACTAAGTGTTCAGCAACCTTAGCTGCAGTAGTCGAAAGTGCAATAGGACGATATGAAGATGCATCCGACGGTGGTTTATGAGGTTTTAAAATGGGAATAATAATTTGCGATTTCCACGACGATGGAATACGCCCGCTAACCATCACTGAATTAATAAGGTTTAAATAATAACGTAAAAGATCTTGGCTGTTATTAGTCAAGAAGGAATATGGTATTCCATCAATTCCTGGTGTTGTATCTTTTAAATGAGAGAGTACATTTGTTAACTCTGTAAAAGTAAAGGGTGAGTTTATTAATTCTTCATATATGACATTGGGTGTTTGATGGCTAAGTGGGATAATATTATCTTCGGGTACTGAAGGTGGCGCTAAGTTATCAATAAATTCAATTGCTACAGAAGGGGGAATATTTCTTTTTTGAGATGAATTGAAAGCAGATCTAAATCGTTTAATATTTTGCCATACTACAGACGAACTTACACTGGGACATAGAGAAGCACAGAATTTTTGCCATCCTTCCAATTTTTTTTGTTTTAATATTTGTTTTGACTCTAGCAATACCTGACAATAAGTGTCAAAATTTGTAGGTGTCATAGAACTGCAATATTCCTTTTCAGCCTCTTTTCTTTTTTTAACAGCCCTAGAACACTCTTCATCCCACCAGGGTGGTGAAGGAATATTATCTGAACTGGGTTTTTTAATAGGAAAAGTTTCATCAGCTGCATCTATAATGATTTTTGCTAAGGCCTCTGCACAAGCCAGCTCCTGACCTGAGCAAATATTGGGTAAACTGAGCATCCTCTTGTCAATATTAGATTTGAAAAGGTTCCAGTCCGGGCTACTTAATTTATATTTTAATCGTGCGGGACGCTTATATGGTTCTAGTTTTGGGTTAGGAAATGTAATTAACAATGGAATATGATCACTACCAAATGAAGAAGATAAAGGTTCCCATGAAAGAATGGATGCAAGATTAGGAGAACAAATGGAAATGTCCGGTGCACTGTTACCTTCTTCAGGTTTAGTGCGTCGAGTAGGTAATCCAGTATTAAGTATACACAAATTATGAGAATCTAGTATGTCCAGTAAAGTCTCTCCATAACACGTAGATTTAGTAGAACTTCCCCATGACACATGCTGACAATTTAAATCACCTAATAATAAAAAGGGTGCTGGAAGGTTACTAACTAACATATTTAATTCTGATAAGATTAAAGTAGTAGGGTTGGGAATATATACAGAAATTATATTTACATTATTTACACATGCACCAATGGCACACAAATTATCGCTAAGTGAAGGTAATGTTATTGGTACAAAAGAATAAGAATTTTGAATGAGTATGGCTACACCACCGTAACCATCAGATCTGTCTTTTCTGAGACATGAATATCCTGGTATTCTGAAAGAATATCCAGGTTTCAACCATGTCTCTGAAAGTGTTACTACAAAAGGCTTGTATTTGTTAATTTTGTATATTAGATCGCTTTTATTGCTAATAATACTGCGGCAATTCCATTGAACTATCTTTGCCGACTTGTCCATCTTGAGTTTTTATATTTTTAAATTCATTTAGTAGAGAGGCAGCGTTGTCCGGTTTTATTATATTTAACTTTATTAAAGTGAAAATTAATTGATTAATAATATCTGTAATTGTAATAGTATATTCAGAATGTTCTACAAGAGCAGAACCGTTAGGAGCAGAAAGATTAGGGCTATAATCTTTAATAATTGAGTTATGAGCTTTTTTGTCATATCCTTTAATTTGTTTTGGAGGGGCACTGGGTTTTAAAAATACTGTCTTTCTGTATGAGCTATTGTTAGTGTTGGCATGCTGAGATGATAATACTGATGGCTCTGAGTTAAGTACCTCGGCATATGATTTTTGGACTGGTGGATGTAGGCGGGAGGCTTCTATGTATGAAATACAACTTTGTGCCATAGTTAGTTTAATTCTTTTCTGTCTTTCGTATTCCGGACAGAACCGACTTATGGCAAAGTGGTTGCCAGAGCATGAGCAACAGAAAGAATTTGATTCAACAACATTGCAGGTTTCCCCACTATGTTCCTCCCCACATTTGTAACATTTAGGCTTTGATCTACAATGAAGTTTAGTATGGCCAAATCTGCAGCAGTTATAACATTGGATAGTTGGATAAATGTATAATTCAACAGCTAGGGCATTATAACACACATATACTCTTTTAGGAAGAACTTGACCATCAAATGTTAACACAACTGTGTGGGAAGGTTTCCATGTGACAGATCCATCTGTTATGACTTTAAAATTGAGCCTACGGATTTTAATAATTTGACCACAACCAATGGGTACAGATATATTTTCTTTGATTTCCTCTAAGGACCATTCCGAAGGAATACCTTTAACCAACCCAACACGTGTAACGTTAAAAGTTGGTATGAAGGCTTTTAAGTTATTTTTTTGTAGGAGAGGGCTTATAATAAAATTGTTGGCATCCTCGTAATGAGCAAACGCCATACTAATTTTATTTCTACCAATTCTTTTAATTGACCCGTTAATAATATTTTTAATAATTCCATCATTTTTTTTAAGGAAATTCCCAAATACAATGGGATGGAGAGTGGTGCCTTCGGAAGTACCAAGTTGAATTTTTTGTACATGAACCAGATATGGAGCACTATCAGTTTTGACATAGTTCCGAATGTGATTAAACGATTCTGATGCTTGTGTTTGTGGTGCGGGTGTTGTATCATTGCTAAGATTAATATTGGAATTTTGAGTTGAGACTTTTTTTAACTTCGTATTATCATTTTCGCTGGAATCACCTTCCGTCAAACACAAACATCTTTCAGTACCAGTGGCCCCTTTGGATTTCCCGGTTTTTTTCTTTTTATTACAGGTTTTGCATAACCTCCGACATGCCTTTGTTCGTTTTCTTTCGGATCGCACAGAAGAATCTGTGTCCATTCCCGATTCTACCGTTATATTTGCTCCGACCTGAGGGATTTCAAGACCTCCAGGATCGAAGGGATCCCCCTCATCCTTCATAATAAAATAAAAGTAACTTACCACTAATTATTTGTATATATACAAACTACGCTAAACTACTCTAATAATATATAAAATATTTAAACTAATATACTACACTGATCTTTTAATTATAATTTTATAATTTTAAACTAAAAAAACGCGCCCGCCAAGTTCGAAGTTTCCCGCGCTTCAATCCAAAATGTTCGTTAGACACAACACACCTTAAAAGATAGGGAAATGTTTAATGCTGGCTGGATATAGAAGTCTCAGGGTCAATAATAAAAAAATAGGAACTGGCCAAACGATAGGCCGTAAATTAGCTAGGTATACGCCCAAACGATTTTTTTTAATAAACTATTGGCCATATGAAATAGCAGATTTATGGACGTACCAATACCAAGCTCTTGAACTAGGGGAGGGGCAAATCATAATTTCATTGCCCAAGGGGAGAAAAATCTGTTTTTTTTTAGCCAAACCTCTAGAATTACTATGAACTTGACGACCAATGTGGCGCAATGGTTACCATGCCGGCTCGTCGCACCGAGGGTCCTGGGATCGATTCCCAGCGAGGCGGGAATTTGAATGATGAGTTTGAATTTCTGTTCTCGGTCTGGGTGTGAATGTCCTTGTCTAGTGTGTTTTCCATGGCACCCACGACACAGGGAATCCTAGTGTGGGGCTATGAGTGTGAAGCGCTATTATTATTATTAACTTGTCCAAACGCAAATCAAAGAAAAATCAGCACGAGGAATCTGTGAATTTATTTATTTGTTACGCATTAATGGAAGCGGCTCGTTTTCCGAGTGGGTGAGCAGGTTTCGCGATTCGTAACCTCGGCGCGACGGTTGTACCACCCACGAGCTCAGAGCACACAAATGACGTAAAAGTTCACTAGCCACATAGCTTTGGAAGACGTATAATGAAGACTAGCTGACCTGACGAACTTCGTATCGCCTAACAATTTTTTTTTTCTAAAATAAAAGTAGCCTAAGTTACTCCTTGTTACATCAGCTATCTGCCAGTGAAAGTCCCGTCAAAATCGGTCCAGCCATTTCAGAGATTAGCTGGAACAAACAGACAGACAAAAATTGTAAAAAATGTTGTTTTGGTATATATATGTATGTACCGTGTATACATCCAAATGCACTTACTAAAAAGAGGTTATTTTAATATTCCAAACAGACACTCCAATTTTATTTATTTACTTGTATAGATTATTAGTTTGTACAATCTACTGAAGTTTCAGAAAAAAAAAATAGCATCGTTCTACTAATCGTGAAAATTGTAAGGATTTTTGCTACACTTTCACACAAAAACTACTGAACGGATTATCATAAAATTTAGCACACAGATAGACCATGATCCGGACTAACATACGGGATACTTATTATCCCGCAAAACGCGGGCAAAACCGCGGGAAGAGTATTAATAGGCACTTCATAAATAATTCAGGTTTTCATAAAAACAAATGAATGATGATAATAATTATGTACCTGCTGACGTCAATATAATTTTATAATAGGCTTAACACCGTTGAGGATATTGTCTTAGACACACGACACTTAACGTTGTTATTTAATATCAAAGAATTCCGGCGGGAAGCCTCAAAGGTGGCGCTGACAGCTGACCACACACTTCCTTGAGGAAGCAACCGACACCTTGAAATATGGTATTTCAAATATCTAATGAGGAATAATCACCGACTGAAAAATCACTATTAAATCTTTTGCTGAAACTTCCCACACCGAAACTTCCGGCATGAAATCTTCCGACAATTGGATTGGCCACTAACCCCTCCACCAAACCGCACTGGAGCAGCGTGGTGGAGTATGCTCTAGGCCTCCTCAAGAGGAGAGACCCGTGCTCAGTAGTGGGCCGTTAATGGGTTGAAGCCAAAATCTTTTGCTGAAACCTTGACATATGACTGTTTAAGCAGGGGCCAACGCACGTTAAAAACAAGACAAGAGCTCGCCCTTTCTTCCTCAACGGATAGTTCGGATATAAACAAAATATATATCTAATGACATATTTAAATCCTTGACAATAAAATATGCCACATCGTCTGACTTGACAGGGAATCAAACCCGGAGCTCTTCTAGACCTACCTACTAAACTAATAAATACTTAATTGGGCTTTCTAATATGATTCATAATTAAGCTGTTCTTCCTATCCTTCCTCTGCGTGTTTTTTGGCTATAATTATGTATAGTATATTATGTGATACTAAACTAATAAATACCTGATTGGGCTTTCTAATATGAGCTGTTCCTCGTATCCATCCTCTGCGTGTTTTTCGGCTATATATATAGTATATGTGAGTATTTCTGATATCTTCGTCATCTATTGATACGCATTACAAATATTGATGATTCATTGGCGAGTTCAAAGTTTCAAACATACTAGGTACTTGCGTATTCGTTAAATGAAATGCTAACGCGTGCCGTATTGAGGGTTCATTGGCTTCTATTGTTAACGAGACCATTCATTAGAAATTAACGTAAGACAATCAAGAGGCTTATTTTACGAGTCACCGACTTGCGAGTCACCAGTCAATTCATCTATTTAACAGCCTTTTCAGTCAACTTGGACTTAAAACTTACAACTTCCACTCACCACCTTGGACCACATTTCCACTTACCATCAGGTGGGATTGTGGTCAAGCATTAACTTATTTGTGTAAAAAAAAAACTTCTGGATGGACCTTGATTTTCTGGGTTTTGGAGCTTCCTGCTTTTTTCTTCAGGTGAAAAGTAAAAAAAAAAAAAACAAAGACAAATCCGTGCTTAAAGTATCCGAATCCCCGATGACACGAATGTAGTTTTATCGTGATTAAAATTCACCTTTTTGTTTGTTTTATTAATTTATACGTTATCAAGTTAATAAAAAAAAAAAAAAAAAAAAAAAAAAAAAAAAAAAAAAATTATGGAATGCCGTCTAAAAATGTTTTCGAGTGTTGGTAAAAATGAGATTGGAATATCATTATGTTTCTGAAAATAAAGTGAGGGCGGTTACTAGCTCAATACTTTTCAGCTGAACACTATTTTAGGTACCTACCGTTGTAGGTACCTAATGTCTGAGCACTGGTCCAATTGCCCCAATTTTAATGCCTCGTTTTGAGTGCATGTTGGTCCTGTCCTTACGTAGAAATATAAATTATAATATAAGTCATTGGATTATGTATATTGAGTTGTACATAATTATTATTATTCTTCATGGTAGAGTTCAGAATCGGAAATTGCTGAAACGAATGTGCGTAAGTGCGTAGCTGTGATTGTTTCAAATGTTTCAGTGATGATTTTATGCTATGCCCATACATACAGTCTATGCCCTAGGGACAGTGTTGATGATCACTCACGCAGCCAGTCTGCTCATAAGAAATTAGTATCAAATTACGTCTAACAACAATTTAACGCCGCCATTAGCAGCTAAATGAGCTGTAAACAATATTATTTTTTGGACCTCTTGGTTTACAGTTTAGACCCGATCCACATTATAACACCGTGTAAGCCAAAAATTCGTGCTTATACTTTTATAAAAAAGATAGAACTAGTACTTATTCACAACTTTTAAATTGTTTTGAAGAGTTTCCTTCACCGTAACTTGTCTACATCAAACAACCTTCTGGGTAGAAACGTACAATTGTTAATTGAAAATGAAATGAAATAAAAAATTATTTTTTGAAAAAATGAGTTTAACAATATTGTTCCGCTGTTGGGACATTCTTTTAAGTAAATTTACCTGTGCCAGGATGTCCCACTCTTCCGTAGAAAAATATGTATTTTAAACTCAGGTTAATAAGAAAACTTTAAATTAAATTAACATGAAAAATGTGTGTGTATGTGTGTGTGTTTGTTTATGTGAAATGTTGAAATTGATTTTTAGGTGATTTCATGAAATAAAGCCTCTATCTCTTTATAAATTAATTTTAATTAATCAATTAGATTCATGTGTCAATTAATACCCACATAAATTATACAATGACTGAGTAGGTACAATATTATCTTTCATTTTCCGGTCACTCAATTTTTATTGTATAAAAATATACCGATATCGGACCGAAAATGAACTAATCAGTACTCAAGTGTGAATTGACCCTAATCCCGTCGGTGTCGCCGTAAACCTGAAAACATGCAAAGTTGACAGCTACATTCAAATTTTCTCTTTTTTGGCCAAATAATAAAGTTGATTCGTATCCGAGTAACTATTCATTTTATTATTCAACTTTCTACGTACAGTTATCCTCCCAGTTTTGTGTTCAGGTCAGTAGGTATGTGAGGAATTTTGTAGAAGGTACTTATGACATTACTCAATAATGCTTATTTTTGACTTATATTTTTCTAAGGCGACTTAAGGTTAAATAAGTAGTGATGTCATTTATTGGACATTATTAATAATGCATAATGCTAATGATATTCGTAGGAAACAAGGTTAACGCATTAATTACAGAATATGGTAGGCTGCTACTATTAAACGAGCCAACTTCATGATGGTAGGATTTATATATTGCAATGGTGCTCAGGTGCTCACGCACTTCTAAAACACCAGATGTAGCTCATATAGATACTATAATATTTCACACGTACACTACAACTTGCACTTCCCTGAGTTGCGAGTTGGAAGAGAGAATAAACAATGAATGAAATGTACAGTCAGCAAAAGAATTAAGTATGCAGGGCATGATTATAAAACCTTCTGTAATTATTGATATTACAAATTGTTTGTGTTATTATCAATGTTAAATGATACCTGTAAACGTAAGATATGATTTGTCATTTATAAGAAGGTAAACAATATGTAATATTAAACATTACAGAGGGCTTTAGAATCACACTCTGTATACTTAATTATTTTGTCGAGTGTACCTAATGAAAATATCCTACTATTATAAATGTGAAAGTTTGAGATGTAGTTTGTGAGAGATGTTTGTTTGAACTAATACAAAATAATAACTGTAATTAAACAAACACATCATTAAATCCCGCACTTGTTATCAAGAAAAGTGACGGATATTTCACTAGCCTCTAATCTCAAGATGTCACGAGTAAAAATGAATACGCGAATTCTTAGGGTGTGTTTACACAGGACATTGGTTTTATGTTTTGTGTTTTATTAAAGGGTGTCGTGACTATAGTGACCTTTCCCTTATTTAGATGATCAGTATAGCCTGTCTGCCTGTTTTATCATACAACTTTCTATCTACTAAAGTTTAACTAAGTTTTGGAGATATTGATCACTTTATGTAAATATTTTTTAGCCAAAAATTATCCCAATCCAATGGTGCTACAATATAAGATATTAAATGGACTGCTCGCTTGGAACAAAATTTTTCGCAAATAAAAATCAATTAAATCCCAATGACTTTTTATAATGCCAACGTCAGCTGAGTAAACGTTCTTCGATTCTATTCCTGGTTGTATGTGAGCAAAGCGATATTATTTACTCTCGTAATTTAGTTGGTTGTCTTAATAACCCATAGGAATTCAAAGGGAGCGAGTGTGTGAAAGTTTCATATAACTAGCGTTCGTAACTCAGGTATTATGCTGTGTAAAAATGTGTGCACGCGGCTTTTGAACCGGTTTTGGCTTGCTGACCTCAGTCCATTCAGTAACTTAACTTACGATCCATAGCAGTGTGATGACAGGAATGTGTCTACCAATAACTGTATAGTATAGGCTAACCCTTGACTCGTTCTAAATGCGATAATCTCAAAAATACTGCATTTTCATGCGGTTTTTACAAATAGAAGAGTAATTTACGAATATTTACGTGTGGGTAGGTTACTATTATGTGATTGTGATTTAAACTTCAAAAACGAATATTTATAAAAAATAATATAGAATTTGCACGAAATGTACCTAAGTCAGTAAAACCGTACAACTGAGCATTTTGTTTTCAAAGCACCTTGGAGATTAAATGTTAAAACCTTTAAAATTTGTTAAAACTATCATTGATGTTAAAGATCAATAATATTGACCAAATAACTCCCTGCATAAAGGACTGGTATTCCCATTCCCACGACCCAGCAAGAAGGGTGTATGCATTATATCTGCCGGTAAACAAAACATCAAAAGGATATGGATACGAGGTCGATTTCTCGTCAGTTCAATTTCTTTTTATTTCAACATTTCTTCTTTTTAGCTGCTTTATATAATCGGTGAGGATTTTAAATTGAATAACTAACTTGGCTAAACTGGCAAAGGAAAAGTCATTAAGGCAGTTAATTTGGGAAAATCACGATTTTAGAAGAGTGGTTTATTCATCAATCTTCCCAGAAGTACCCTGTGCATCAATCATAATGACCCCAATAGACAAAGGCTAACATGATAATAAAATGCCTTAAAAGAACAAAGACATTTGACATCTCCAGACTTATTAATTAGACCTTAACTATTCTTGCTATTAACTAAACTTGAAAGATAAGGTAATGATATGTCTCACATCGTTATACCGAAATATTGACCCTGGAACAATATATGGTAGAAAATCATGTATTCTCTGTTAAAACAATAGCACATTGCATGCCTCTCATCGTTAGCATGCTGCAAACTCACGGCAACTTTCGGTATTGGTCTCATTATTAACGAAAAAGTATAGCGAAAAACATGGAGAAAAATATATTTGAATACTAGCAATTAATTTTAATTGGTGAATTTCATCTCATTATGAAATTCAGTGTAATTAAATGATGTCTGTAATTTATTTATTTATTTAAACTTTTGAACCTTACAAAAAGTACAAGGAACAAAGGCGGACTTAATGCTAAAAGCATTCTCTGCCAGTCAACCTTCAGGAAGTATCACAAACAACGATGGCGGTATTAAGATACTATAGAGATCAACTAATAATTGACAAATAATACATCTTAATTCTTTCATCGAGATAAATTTCTTTCATAATTGTTTTTATTGCGTCTTCAAAATTATTTGAAATTTTAATTGGTACCTACAGGATTCTAGACGATTAAGGAAAGAAAGAAAGAAAACATTTTTATTCAGACTAAATACACAAGAACTTACATCTAATTTAGTTAAGTTAATGTACTTAAATATTGTTTAATCTATATCATTTAATTTATTATTATTTAAGTCAGGTGTTTTAAATTTAAACGAGATTTAATAGCATATCTTCTCCCGTTTTTGGTGCAACAATTTACCAAAACAAATGATGTGAATAAGTCATGGTCTTATTCTTAATAGACTAACTATATTCAGTATCTTCGCCACATCACATCTGACATGAGAATATTATTACAATGACGAACGGATGGTGGAAAACCGTTTGGCATTTAAAACAATACACCTACAAGTGTTAAGAGCTTATTAGTAGTTCCATAATCCCGGGGATTTTCCCATACATAAGACTGTTGTGTTTTTCATGGCTAGATTTGTAGAAAATGAGAGTTTCTCATTTTATCAGATAATTTGAACATTTTTCTGGTATAGGGCAGTACCTGAGAGTTCCTCAATTTTGGGGGAGAATTTGGACATTTAGCTGTAAGGGGCTGTACCTGACAGTTCCTTAGTTTTGGGGGACATTTTGAAAGCAAGAGGCTATTTTGAAATGTAGAAGGCTCCGTAATATCCTTAAGTTCAGTTGCAGGTCACTGTATCTTAATCCTGATGGTGCTTGTGTACAGTATGGTTAGGCTTTTTAATAAGCTATTAGTCCTTTTCCTAGATTCTTTCGCATAATGTTGTAATACTTAGATCCTCAGACTAGTCAGAACCAAAACTTTAAGCTTATACAACGCACGGAAGCTCACAATAAATTAAGCTACTCAGCTAGTAATTATTCCATTTGTAGAACCTTGTTTTCAGATCAGGTAATGAATAATGAGTAAAATTAATTCATTGAATTCAAAGCTAAATTTTAAAGATTGTTTTCAGTAGGTAATCTATCTATCAAACCATAATCTCTGGACAAGGAAAGTGACAACAAATACCTATTGACAGTTTTGACAGCAGCTAAACGACTGACTTAGGTATTATAGAGAGATAAAATATTGTGAACACCAAAAGTCAACCCTTTGTAAAACGTAATCCTTACATCAAACAATAAAGATTAAATAAATAAATAAAATACATTTCATTAGCAATTCATAAATTTTCCTGGAAAGCTAGATTCAGGTCACCATTACAAGTTGAATTTTTAGAAATCATCGTTTGTATTATGATTACCCAACATTGTCCATGTTTATCCCGCGGTCGACCTACATACATACATCTCCGGCTCACGTGTAAACAGTTGCATTAATGTTTACGCCAAGATTACTCCGCGACGCGACGCGGCGACGCTACGACTTTCGGTTCGACGCAATCACGCAATGTTCAATTTGGACGCAGCCTTACGTCATGCGGAAATACGTAAAGTCCATTTTTTACACGAGTCGTATTAAATTTGTTTAATAAAATAATTCATAGCAAACCGAAATTACTTTTAGCATTAAAAAAAAAAAAAAATGGTCTTTATTTTATTTTTATTTTTTGTCAGCCTTATTTTTAAATTACTAATTATTTATTCTAATTATTTATTCTAATTAATTAAAAAGGCAGTGTTTGTTTACTAAATAGGACTCGTCGCAAAAACGGAGTAGGTACCTATACATCACGGACCTAAAAAAAGACGGACGTAATCCCAAGAACAAATTCAGTGAAGCACCTGTAGTAATACCAACTCTCTATTCGTACAAGTACACACACCCACATATGGACACTTCACTGCTTCAATCGCGAATCACAAATTACGCACACATGGTAAGCGGGCGGCCATTGCTATGCTTCACGCTTGATTAGACGAGGTTACGTCCGTCTTTTTTTCCGGTCCGTGCATCATATAGTGTATGTAGGGTTGCCAACATTTCTTCAGCAAAATATAGTATTTTTCAGGCGAAGCTATGAAAAATATAGTACACTTCAAAAAAAAATAGTATTTTACGGAAAAAGCAAAAAGTAGACGAAGATATATTTGTTACTTATTTTTATAAAAACTATATTTATTTGCACTTCTTGCATTTTTTAACAATTTTTTATCTAATATAAAAGTGTCATATGCTTTATCACATTTAATGTTTAAATTAATGTAAATCAAAAGCTCATTTTTAATCAATGAGATATTACATCTGTTTCTTTCTTCTCGCCACTTCGAATTCATAACCGAAAATATCCTTTCATCACTTCTGCATTCACGCAGAAGTGGCGGGTATAGAGAGCAGGAATGAAATTATTTTATATAAATTTGGTAAGTTATTTTCAGTATTTTTTAAAATATGCTGCCATTTTTGGCTTGTTGTTTTGTCAGTAAACTCACTACAATCTTTTACTTTTGCAAAGATTTCATTTAATATTGTTATTTCAGAGTAAAGTTCATCCATGTCGATACTCAATTTTTCTTTTAAATTTAGAACTTCTAATATCGCCTCATACTCCAAATTCCATATACCAAATTCCCAAAACAAAAATATTGATTGCAGAGTTGCAGACTATAGTCACTCTATTGAACATCTATTGAATATTCAAATATTGACAAAAACCAAACATGCGTTTGACTCTGTCAATTTGACATTGACAAGTTCGGAACGCAGTAAGATACGTTCGGAATTCGGATACACTACACGCTCAAAAGTTAATGAAAAGGCGCGTTCATAAATTTTTAAATTAAAAGATTGCTTTGTTACATTTCGATGTTGAAAATATACTTTTGCGTACTATATGTTTCTTCAACAGTATATAGTACGCAGACCCGAAATATAGTACAATACTATATATTATAGTACGGTTGGCAACCCTAAGTGTATGCGAGTTAACTTGACACCTGGCAGGAATGCTATTCCCTCTCCACTAGTCACTACCCCGCTCGACCCCCACTGTGGCCCCCAGCCATTACAAAATAATTGTAAAAAAATATTATAATATAGTTTACCTGTGAAATTGTGGGTAATCGTTACCCATGGCGACCGTGCCTTGTTCTAACAAGTTACACAAATATTAATTCAGTAATAGTTTGTTATTAATAAAATGTAAAGTTTGCGTCTAAAGCTGAACGTGATCAAGTTAAAAACGTGAAAGAGGAACGTTAATTTAAATTTAAACGAAACTCATTTCACTCAAACCCCCGTATTCAAGAACAATACTTGTTTAAGTAAAGAAGCAATACTATGCGAAGTAAGGCATTTCGCAGTGCGTTCGTCATGGCAACCCTTCTGTTTCACAGTCGACCCTTAAGTATCACTCACTTGGCTGTGCGGACGCTTGGGTGTTGGTCTATTTGATGCGGCTAACTTCACTCTAGTCATTTGACACAAGCAAAAGACAAAGATAACAATACAAACAATCGATCCTTTCTTTCTATTTTGATAGAAGTCAAACCAACACTATGCGTTCGGTAAAGTAGCTCGGCAGCTACTTTATCGATTTTGACAAACGCACAGCGAAGGACTTCAATCAAGTATTGTTTACGAAATGATTTTAATGCCACTACGCATTCGCAAACACTGTGAGACCTCACAGTGTTGTTCTTGAATACGGGGGAAAGTTCCCCTCGCTTAAAGTAACGAGTTACAAATTAAAAAAAGCTGGTGCTTGTCAAATATCATGTGGTCTCATTTAAATTTGAGCTAGATCTGACGAGTAGTTTTTGAGTTATTTGAAGTCGGTTTTTTTTCAGAAGAATTATGGTGGTTTTCACAAACACTTCGATTATTGTCTTGATTCTATTCATCTATTAGTATTATCTATTATGTGGTATTCGAAGGGAATTTTCACAGCAAACGCACTTTACGGTAAAGCCGCAAAGATAGATACAAATAATCTATTCTGTCTACCACTGACAATAGTGGACCTACTCGTAAAAACAATTATGAGTTCAATGTAACCAAAACAAACGATACGTTTTGAATATATATACGTAATTCATTACATAATTTGTACGCAATCCACGCTCTCAGACAACTAAATGCATGAAATTCTTCACGCGTATTCAGTTTAATGTGTCTTTAGACTCTTTAGCGCTCTAAACATTCGGTCAGCTAGCTGTAGACAGTTAGACACAATATTTAGGCAGTAAAACAACCATTAAACGATATGAACTGCTGTTAGTATCGACTACAGAAGCATAGGAAATCGCTTTATACATCTCGTAGTTATGTAAACGTACTATAAACGATGTAACAGCGAATATAATAAAAAAATTAATATACCAAATATTACTTCATTTTTGCATGGAGGTATCTATCTATTATACTTATTTTAGTTTCCACCAATTTATTTAAGTGCGTTTATTTATCCCATATGCGAACTTTTGCCCCCCAGGGTGCGTTCCGTTACCCGCATGGCGGGTCAAGAGTTCGCATTCTGACCGAGCCTAATTATTCCCTAAATCTACGAAAACTATATATTTAGCTAGTATATACACTTATGTATTTAGTAAAGCGTTTAATACTCTATCTAATACGCACTATCATCTTCCTGATATTCAATTATTTTTCTTTAGGCGTACTCCAGAAAGGCAAAGTGCGTGCTCTTGACCTGAATGACTCTACTCATTTTTTTTGAGACTGACGTCATTCAATTCCTTACAAGTTACTTCATAATGACACGATTTCATATTTTATTATTTTTCGTGAATAAACGTATTTTACCAATGATATTGTATGTATTATTTTACACATTTTAAATTACGATTTTACGGGCGTGATATAAGCTAATCACGTCCCGAACTATATCAATTTTTTTTTTATAACTAAGGAGACTAAATTCAATATACTGACCACAAGTCGCATCGAGTTCTTTGCACTGAAGTTGCACCTGCCTTCTACTCGTAAAGTACGAAACGCTAAACCGAGTCGAATCAACATAGCTTTAGCAAAACCTGCAAAACATCTTTAATATTTTATTGTTATTTTATTTTATGGTTACTGCGAGTTAATTATCCTTAAAATATTGATATGCTACAGTAGTGGATATAAAAATATTCAGAACTTTTCATAAATTCAGCCACAGATTTATTATTTTCGTGTGGTGCAATCCAAAGTTGCTTCCAGTTGACATATTTTTTCCGATATTTTCACCAAATACCGGTATATTGTAGCAAATTCACAAAAATTGTTTGTTGACAGTAATGTTTTGTATACATTTATGTACTATTATGTGTTCTGTGGTACTGGTGCTTCTAATAACAGCCGAGTCAAAGTAAAAATATGGACGGAATTTATAACAATTTTTATATTTCACAATGAAACCCAAACCCTGTATGTGGTTATGGTTAACCATCTTACACAACACTACAGCGTGCATCAGTTGTGATCGTTAAAACAAGTATGAAATAAAACGCTAATTTATTACCGGTTTCTTACAGGCAATAATGGTAAAAATGCGGTCATAGTAGATTATTATTTTTTTAAACTACAAACGCGTAAGTGTAAACTACAAACGGGCAAGTTTACTTTAAACAACTTAAGAAAGGATATTTTCAATTCATGAATCCGATTTCATGAAAACCCATTCAGTAGTTTTTGATATAATCTGAATTTTACCAAGAAAATATAACCGACTTCAAAATAACTCAAACGCAACTCGTCAGATCTAGCTCAAATTTAAATGGGACCGTGTGACAAGCACCAGGTTTCGATTAAAAAAAGAATCATCAAAATCGGTTCACCTACTCGAATTGAATACCTTTTTCGAAGTCAGTTAAAAAGCGTAACAAACATCCATACTATATATATCCTGACAAACTTTCACATTTATAATATTAGTTAGTAGGATAGGATTTGCAAACTAGTATAAATTTAAAAATTAAAAAAAACCCTCTTGCTATCAAAAAAGCTATCATGATATACCTTTTTGCAATCCTTATGGTGAACTCTTTAATTTAATACGCATAATATAGCGTTATTCAATTTATTTTTATTTTTTGATACTTAAAACAATGGCATCTCACAGCCACCATTTTTATTTTTCTTATTTTTACTTATCTAAGAACACTTGAGTTATCAAGACGCATTTAATGATATCTTAACTATATAAATGCGTTTAGAGGTTTGGAAGATACGAGGTAATAAAGAAGACACACATACCTACAAGACACGCGCGAAAAACATAACCCTTCTTTGGCAGTCGGGTAATAACGTGCAATCTCATGTCAATAGCTCATCAGATTATTTCATAACTTATAACTTAAGTAGGTATTATGTAGAAAATTATATTTCTTAACATTTTCCTCGTAAGCCACTAATCGAATTGAAATTAAACTTTCTCTTTTGAGCGCAGTTATTTCCTGACACGTACCTATATTCCTGACATTTATAAGTGTAAAGCTAATTTACAAGAGTACATGTGAGTATATAGTATGCCTTTCATTCCTTCATCTAAGATAGTATGTGTGTTGAATGTGCCAATGTCAGTGGTAAAGCAAAGCGCGATGGGTAAACCAATAACCGCCAATCTCTATATTATCCTACTAATCCTTCTTAATACATAATATCGATGCTAGAAAGCAAAAACGTAGTAACCCGCAAATATCAAATTGTTCATCAGAGCCGAAAAACTTTTTGAGTTCTCGAAAAAAAATCCAATCTCTACTAAAGAGAAAAAAAAAATTCTCTACTAAATAGAGAAATTATGATTTGTTTTCTTTGAAAACTTTTTGGAATCTCGAAAAAAATCATAACTTCTCTACTAAACAGAGAAAAATTCTTCTCTACAATTTTGTTTTTATGGAAATAGCCGGCAAACGAGCTGACAATCCACCTGATGGTAAGTGGCTATCGTCGCCCATGGACATCAGCATCACTGATGCATTGCCGGCCAAGAAAGAGAGAAGAAAAAGAAAGAAAGATTTCAAGAGATCAAAAAGTTTTTCGGCTCTGATGAACAATTTCGTATTTGCGTATTACTACGTGTTTGGTTTCTAGCGTCGATATGTATAAATGTGAATTTTGTAAATGTGATTTTCATTAAACTTTAGCACACAGATAGACCATGATCTGGTATAGAGATAGGGTACTTATTGATATTATCTGTAACAAAATGTTATAGGCTGCCGCAATTATACTCTGTTAATGTCACTCTGTTCTTTTGTCTATTGTCTTTGAAAATATAGTCATAAGTCAGTCGTGGTCGTTATGCGAAAGTCATTGTTTTAAACTAATAGGTTATGGGTGTTATTTTCAGTAATTTCTAGATAAAAGTACTAATTACAGTGTGGAAAAGTGTCAAACAATGGCTACGAACTATATTCAGAGTATTCCAAAACTAAAAGGCCGGGAAAATTACATATCCCGGAAAACGTGATCAAAGTCGCGGATAGAGATCTAGTATCCGAAAATTTTCAAGTCAGTGAGCAGTGTGCGCCTAAAGCAATGATATTGTAATGTAAAAAGAAGTAGATATGTCACTAGCGCACCGACGATAAAGAGCATAAGGCAATTGACCGTTCTGCTCGTAGTCGCTCTGTTAATACAAGACGATACGCACGCTTTTGTTGTTGTCAGAAGTGCTTGACATTTGACATACAGCGTTAAAATGCCTTCGTGTATTAAACCAATGTGATTGGTGTAGTGAAACAAAAGATAAACGTGTGTGTGTGTTGTAGCTTTTTTCGGAAGAGAATTTTGGTTGATTTGTAAAGGCATAATGTATCTATATTTTTTTAATATCATTGCCCTAAAGCGGTAGAATGTTTCTAAACATGAATATTGTTCATAATGAAATTAATAAAAATTCTATAACTAGACTACCAGTTTTTCGGATGCCAATCAAGAAATAGCTTCTTCAGGAAAAATGTTGCCCGATCGTTAGTTAGAAAACCAATACGGCACTTAAGTGACAAACGTGACTTATGAAGCTTATTAAAGTCTAATAAAATGCACTCAGACACTCGTGAAATAAATCAGTGACTTATTAAAACGTTCACAAGCCAAATGAATGGTTTACGACTGTTTTAATTTACACTCAACGTGTAAGGTCAGCCGTCCGGAAGAGGACCGGTTACCGGTTACCTGTTATTGTGATTCGGTATCGATTTTCAAACTTGATCTTTACAATATTGTGCATGGTTTGTGAGGAGATCCTTAAATTATAAATTGAGGTTTAGAGATAGAAGAGCAGTAAAGTTATAGAGTAGAAGGTAATAGTTCCATCCAACCATCCACATCGCCACTGAACAGCCACATATGGGGTGAGGACCACAAAAAAAGGAGAAATAAAATTCTTAATAAACGTTCCCATTGGTTTAGTAAAAAATTTTTTGAGCAAAAAAAGCTCAATTTTTATTTTCTGATGTGGGCGCCACAATATTCTTGCCTAGGGCGTCAGTGGCTCTAACGCCGGCACTGTGAGTAGTGTAAGTGTATACTGGTCTCGACCAGATTTGGGTTACTGCAACTTTAAGGTTTGTAAAAGTAGAGAATCACCTCGCAAGTGGATTTCGACTAATGTCTAGATTTATCTATACTCTATACTAATATATAAAGAGGAATGATTTGATTTTTTGTTTGCATTGAATAGGCTCCGAAACTACTGAACCTATTTGAAAAATTCTTTCACTGTTAAAAAGCTACACTATCCCCGAGTAACTTAGGCTATATTATATTTTGAAAAAAAAATTAAGGATCCTTTATAAAACTCGAATAATGTAATCCAAGGTGTAAAAAAATAAGAAAACCGAAGCAAAGCGAGGGTGGTTACTCGTATTTAATAAAATTGTACCTAGATATATTGATTTAATTTTGATGTAAGTACAGCATTGTAGTCTAGCGGTAGGCTAAGCCCTACTACACCCAGCGCTATGCGGTCACAACACAAATACCTTTCGTGTGTCCATAAATCTGAATCTATATCGGAAATGGGCGTAACAATAAAATAATGGGGTAAACGGAACGAAAATTAAAAAATATGTCACATAATTATTGGTTCAGAAGTTGGTTATTCTATGATTCTGATAAAAAAGCAATATTTACATACTCGCGAAAATTTACCATACATCTAAATTGATAAAAGAACGGACAAACAGAATCATTCCACAAAAAATATTTTGAATCGGATTTATTGACATAACAGACAGAAATAGAAAGGTAGTCTTGTTACAATGTTATTACAGTTTACATTACCTACTCAGTGATTCTCGAAGTTGACTGATCACCAATCCAACCAATCTCAAAAAAATCTTTTTAGTTCAAAATTTATATTCCTGTATGAAGAAAAAAGGGACATAGATAACTATGTGTGAATGTGACGCCTGTTTTTAACCGACTTCAAAAAAAGGAGGAGGTTCTCAATTCGACTGTATTTTTTTTATGTTTGTTACCTCAGAACTTTGGACTGGGTCAACCGATTTTGATAATTCTTTTTTTAATCGAAAGCACACCTGCTTGTCATGTGGTCCCACATACATTTGAGCGAGATCTGACAAGTAATTTTTGACTTATTTTGGAGTCGGTTATTTTTTGTCAGTAAAATTTAGATTATGTGAAGATAAGAATCAGAAAAAAACGCTTCATAACAACTGAAAAATTCACCTCTCAACTAAATACCCATTGCCCAGTGGACACCGACCCAGAGTATTAGAAATTCGGGAAAAATCATAAAAAAACCATAAACCTGTGATCCATGGCCACCCTACCGCAGTCGAATGCGGAAGACAGGCGGTAAGACCAGCTATCTCTGGTAATAGCGAGCACCGTACAGTTCCCTTCATTCACACTGGTGGTACACATTGGTAATGAGTTTTTCATTGCCTCTTAATTACTTCACAATTTCGCTTTTCAATCTTTATAGTCATTAACCTTTATTAGACTTGACGAGTAATAAATTGATAATTCAATGGTGTTGAAGAAGACCGTCAAGGCGTTGTTTTAAGGTTGTGTAGAAATGAAGGTACTAAGATCCTCAGTTTATAAAATAAACTATGATCATACTATCATACTTGAGCAGGGGAAGCGTGTTGGGCCCATAACCTTATTTAATTAATAACTACCCGGGAATAGGAGCTAAATAAATAAAACGGTTTGTGATAGAATACATTGTATATGAAGTAGGTACATAATTCTCGACAAACAATAAGCGACTTCAAAATTAGGGATAACTCAAAAACTACTCGTCAGATCTCGCTCAGATTTAAGTGGGACTACATGACAAGCATCAGTTTTCGAATAAAAAAAGAATCATCAAAATCGGGTCACCCTGTCGATAGTTCTGAGGTAACAAACATAAAAAAATACAGTCGAATTGAATACCTCCTCCTTTTTTGAAGTCGGTTAAAAATACAGAGTAGTAGGGTAAAAGACAATAGAGAAAAATATTCTGTCATCTTTAATAGAGTGCTGAGTGTTCTTATTTTGAAGCAGGCTGCGTTCATAATTTAACAGAAATAATAAAAAATAACCCTTTGCGTGTCTGACTACAACTCCCAAATCCTCTAAATATGAACCTAACTCTTAAAAAAATACGTAAATTAAATTGCTGACTATTCTGGCTGTTCTATGATCCATAATGAGAGCGCATTTGGTTACATAGTAAGTTTAGTGGTTTAGTTAAATAGGAAAATTAAAGGAGGTCAATGTCGTAAAAGTACCTAGGTATTTATTTATAAAATAAATTAAATTCATAAACAAAAGAGTAGGTACGTTTTAAGCCAAAGTACTGAAAATTGCGATAACAGCGTTTGCGTCTATCACTACCGTAAAAACAATTATAATTAGGGTCACCACTTAATAGATATAACATTGAACTAACTTATATTTATAAATATTTTCAAATAAACCCATAAATATTATAAAAGGGTTAAAAATTACTGCTTTTCAAAAGATTTTTATCCGACCTCAAAAAATAAGGTTATGAATTCGATTATATTCTATTCCCTTTTATGATTGTTACCCCAGGATTCCTTTATGAAGCAATTTAGACTTTTTTTTATTTTTAAAAAACCTACTTCCAAGTTGGTCACATATTTATTAAAATTCAGTTTTGATAATGGGAATTGACAGAACTGAAATCGATTTTTCATTTTTTTTGTCTTCAGTTAAACCCTCTCTTTCTCTTTTTCTCATTCCTCGATTCTCACCCTTTTCTCTCTCATGCATATCCGGCCTTATGTTTTGTGTGCAAACAAAACTTTGTCGTTACGATATCTGTGGAACGAATCGATTGATTGTAATGGCTCTTGGTGCCATTCAAAGAGTATAATAAATATTATGTAGAGGGCTTGGTGCAATTCAAACGAAGTGTTAAGTTTGATTCGATTTAGAGTTTCCTTAGTCGAGATGTTTTTCTTAGTAGATAGGTAGGTACTTATCTACCTACCTAATTTCTTGTTTACAGTAATTTCTATTTCCAAAACATAATCCAGAGAGTGCTTAAAAATATTAAAAAATGTAACAAAATGTAAAAAACAAATTAATAAAAAATCCTAAACATACTATGTATAACTTGTAAGTTTCGCTTACAGCCTACAGAATTGTACCTATTTTGTTAGTCGAATTGGGACATCTAAAATGGCACAACCCTATTATTATCAACCCATAAAATCAAATAAATACATTCGCAACCGACTGAACCGCCGGCACCAATCGAAAAACAATAAAAACATTTGCAACCGATTAAACGACAATACCGATCAAAAAATAATAAAAACAGAAAACTCGACAATAACGAAGCGTGCGAGAATTATTATCAACCGTTGAACACGGAACATTTTTTATCGAACCATTCACAAATAACCGCCAAGGGGACCGTTACCACCTGCCTAGTGTCTACACGCATAGTATACGTATAGAAACATTGATAAACCATGATCAGCGCCATAGATAGAACATGCAGTAGATACACCCAGAAACCGGTATAAAGAATTTAAAGCCGAGTCCACAACGCGACGAAACACGAACGGAAAGGTTAAGAATACACGTTAATTTGTTAAAAAAATAGCAGCAAAGGTGACGGGTGACTAAATTCGCAAGATGTAATAAATTAAAACAACCTTGTCAGATCTGTGCAACACAAACACCTGCAAGATAAAACGTAGACCGTGCGACGACCAACGAACTCAAATATTTAAATTATGCGGTAACCAACACGGTATCTTTTTATTGTATCCTAACGTACTGGAACGTAATCAGCGGAACCGGTTCCGAGGTATTTTTAACGGATAAGACGCGAGGCCGCCGAGGGACGTTCTGATTGATTCATGCAAACTCACCGGCCGTTCGGCGCCGACGGCGAATGCACCAGCTTCACCGCGAACAGGAACTGGATCGCACACACGAGGAGACAGCAGAGATTGAGGGAGAGCGTCAACGCGCACAATGCTAACGTCACTTCGTACACCACTGCGAACTCCTCGGGCGCACTGGTGGCTGGGGCCGAGATCTTCAGCAGAAACAGCAGCGCTAACAGCGCTAGCAGCAAACTGACGAGGCATAGTAGGGCTAGCGAGGTTAGCGCTTCCTCGGTGGCTGCGCGCGTGCTTCGCGCTCGGGCCGGCGGCGGTCGGGGTTGCAGTCCCGTTGCGTTTCCATTCGCCAGCTTCGGGGGAGACGAGACGGGGATCGCTGCGACCGGGACGGGCGCAGCCTGGGCGCCGGGACTGACGCTCGCGGACGTCCCGCCGACGGAGTGTTTCGAGGAGTCTAGCGTGGACACGTTGAGGGGCAGGTGGTGGTGCGGCCGCCGCGGCATGTTCTGGTAGCGGTGGTCCGCATCGTTAGCCGCCGGCGGCCGCTGAGCATGCTTCAACATGTTCTCACGCCGCGACCCGCCATCCCGACTGGTTCTCTGGCATTCCGGTTTCACGTGACACGGGCGCTCCGCGCGGCGGTCGCCACTCGACTGGCGGGCCGAAGCCCCCTCGCCGCTTACCTGCACGTAATTATGTCAATCAAACCGGTGCAACGCAGGGTGCGAGCGACCAAACGCACCCCGGTAACCAGGGACAACTGGCCAAGTATGTGTTGGCAACAATATTTGTAAGCAACAGGTCCCCAATTGTTTCGAGTTGCAAACAAACTAGGTTCTAATTGTTTGTCAACTCTGGCAATTGAATTGAGATCATCGTAGAAACAGGTGATATCATTATCTGCTGTCGTCTCTACATATTTTGATGCTCAGCTATACCTAGTAGGGATGTTATGGAGGTTAGATTCCGATTCCGAAAATCGGAACTTCCGATTGTTTTTAAACCTCCGGTTCCGATTTCGGTTCCGAAACTTTAAAATCGGAGGTAAATGGGAGGTCAAATATATTGAGCAGCGATGATGATGATAATAATACATCTGATGAAAATGCAGTCTTGGACAAATACCTTATATTATTATGGAAGGGCTTACTTAATGAGTCCAATAGAGAAAATCGTATTCCTATCAATGACAATATCTTACTATGGTGGAAAGTAAATAATAAATTCAAACCCCTGAACTCTATTGTCCGCCAATACTCGTCTTGTCCATCAAGCTCAGTAGCAAGTGAACAACTATTTTTGTGGTGCTGGCCTAGCCCGTTGAGAAATAGACTGGAAGGAGATAAAGCTGGGAAGCTGATTTGATTTAATATACCTACACACTTTTTATTTAATTTACTATTCAAAGTCAAAGAACTTTATTCAACATAGAACTATTACAAGTACCTACTTATTGACATCCAAAAACAAATCTTAATTTAATAAGTATCACTTCAAACTACATGATACTTTTATGTGCATATATTAATATAATTGTTGTTTTTTTCAACGCCTAGTTGTTGTATTGTTAGATATTGTTTTTAGCTGAAATTAAAAACAATGATCCAGAATATATATAATGTAGGTAAGTATTATTTTATTTTATTAAACCTACATCCTTATATCACATCTTTCTTCAGTCTCCGCCTCCGAGTCCGATTTCGGTTCTGGTTCCGGTTCCGATTCCGATATACTGAATTTAAAATCTCCGATTCCGGTTTCGTTTCCGATATAATCACTTCCGTTACATCCCAAATTTTTTAATTAAGTATTTATAATTTAGACATGATTCACAAAAAACGATCTATGACAATTAATAATGTGTTGCTTTTTTAATATATTTAAATATTATTTATTTATTTATTTATTTAATAGTTTATGTACACCATACAATTATACACAGAAAAAAAATAATCTTGGAAACATTCGCACATGGGTACTACTTATTTCGAAACGAAATCTCTTCCAGTAGCCCCGCAAAAGGAAAATGAATATATGAGAGGCAAACTTAGTGCACACATGAAAATATATACACAAATATATATATATATAGATATAAACTAATATAAAATTAATATATATAATATATATTATAATAATAATACATACATACAATATACACAATAGCTAATATTAAATGTAGCATAAACATATACTCACTAAATAAATGAATATGTGATATTTAAAAATAAGCATATTAAAATAGACAGTGAAAATAAATTCAATTATAAGCAATAGACAGATAGTGTGATTTGACAGATTTTTTAAAGGTAGTGATTGTATTATTTTTGCATTATAAAAGTTTATATTTAATATTGATTTAATAAATATGAATTTCAATATTAATATTTGTAGTGCAAAAATTATATTTATAACCGTAAAATGTATTAAAACTATTTTAGTAAAAACAGACCAATTTTTTGGATCATTCGCAAATAAACTAAACTCCCAAATTCCGTGAACATTCGATGAAGATTTATTAACTGTATTTGACATTTCATATTTTTTTTATGGAAATAGCCGGCAAACGAGCTGACGATCCACCTGATGGTAAGTGGCTGTCGTCGTTCATGGACATCAGCAACACCAAAGGCATCACCGATGCGTTGCCGGCCAAGAAAGAGAGAAGAAAAAGAAAAGAAAGAACTGGCTCTCAAGCCCCCAGCCGGAACACGACGAGTCGTTTGGCGTTGCGATAATTACGTTTATCCGACCAAACGACCTTCGAAGAAAAAACCGCTAAGTAGACAAAACCGCTTCAGATCCGATTTCGCAGCTTAAACTAAATAATTCATTTGTTAGCGATAATAAAAATAGCGATTTAGTTAAATAAAAAATAAAATACTCAATTGCGCTGATATTAACCGGTCCGAAATTCAGCCTCAAAACAAGTGCTTAATTAATAATAATAAATATGATTACCGAATTATTTTTGCAAGTTAATAAACCTTAAAAGGTAATTCCATTGATGACGTTACTATCCATGTTTAAATCAATCAAGAGATAGTATAGATCCATAGCAGCCAACACCAAAGTACCACCTATGAGCTTTAACTCTACAAACCCTAAATATTGGCCAAAAATTTGTCCCCAAATCTCATAAGAGCCAATGTCCTAACTCTACAAGGCCCGACTCTATGAGCTTAAAATCTACAAACCCTAATTATTGGCAAAAAATTTGTCCCCAAATCTCATAAGAGCCAATGTGCTAACTCTACAAGGCCCGACTCTATGAGCTTAAAATCTACAAACCTTAATTATTGGCAAAAAATTTGTCCCCAAATCTCATAAGAGCCAATGTGCTAACTCTACAAGGCCCGACTCTATGAGCTTAAAATCTACAAACCCTAAATATTGGCAAAAAAATTGTCCCCAAATCTAATAAGAGCCAATGTCCTAACTCTACAAGGCCCGACTCTATGAGCTTTAACTTTACAAACCCAAAATATTGGTAAAAAATTTGTCCCCAAATCTCATAAGAGCGAATGTCCTAACTCTACAAGGCCCGACTCTATGAGCTTTAACTTTACAAATCCTAAATATTGCCCAAAAATTTGTCCCCAAATCTCATAAGAGCCAATGTCCTAACTCTACAAGGCCCGACTCTATGAGCTTAAAATTTACAAACCCTAAATATTGGCAAAAAATTTGTCCCTAAATCTCATAAGAGTCAATGTCCTAACTCTACAAGGCCCGACTCTATGAGCTTTAACTTTACAAACCCAAAATATTGGTAAAAAATTTGTCCCCAAATCTCATAAGAGCGAATGTCCTAACTCTTCAAGGCCCGTCTATGAGCTTTAACTTTACAAACCCAAAATATTGGCAAAAAATTTGTCCCCAAATCTCATAAGAGCGAATGTCCTAACTCTACAAGGTCCGACTCTATGAGCTTTAACTTTACAAACCCAAAATATTGGTAAAAAATTTGTCACCAAATCTCATAAGAGCCAATGTCCTAACTCTACAAGGCCCGCCTCTATGAGCTTTAACTCTACACACCCTAAATATTGGTCAAAAATTTGTCCCCAAATCTCATAAGAGCGAATGTCCTAACTCTACAAGGCCCGACTCTATGAGCTTTAACTCTACAAATCCTAAATATTCGCCAAAAATTTGTCCCCAAATCTCATAAGAGAAATTTAATGAAGAATTTAATGAAGTCTGCTAAATACATCTCATCCCGGATTTGATCCCATTTAATCCTTCTAGCATTATTCAGACCAAAGCTATTCAGAGCCCTCTTTCCCACTGGACATTCTGGGCAAGTGCCCAGGGCCCCGTGATCGATAGGGGCCCCCTAGTTCCTGCCAGATCACTAAACGATAACCGATATTTATTACCGAAAACTTTTTTAATTAGAATTAATCGAACCTAAATTACTGACTACAATACCGATTGCTTATTAGCTTTTGCATAAATCTAGAGGCTTGCTTATCTACTTTCTTTGTATATTCTCATAAAATAGCGTTCTGTCAAAGTCATAGGGCCCCATTATCCTAATATGCCCAGGGCCTCCGATAGGTTAAAGACTGCCTTGAAGCTATTGATGATTTGAAAATCTGACCTTTTCTTGTAGTGCTTTTCAATAGCTTTTATTTCATTTAGTTTCAACTGTTAAGGTTTAAAGTATATTCAACATTCGAATAATCGACTAGGTACAGATTATATCTGAGAGCCCTCACACCCAATTATGTAAGAAAAATCTTCAAATGAGGCTCAATTCGAAAGGCGATCATTAATTTACGTAACATACGAAATATCAGGGCTTATTACGAAACGACAGTCATGTAAAATGTTTACATAATTATCTAAGTAGGGACACTTTCTTGCAAGACAAAGAATTTATCGATCAATATTTATTTCTTAGTGTAGCTACCTTTAAATGTAATTTTTATTATTTAGCACTGGCTTAGTGGAATAGCTTTTTGTTTTCCAATGTGATCTATAAGAAACATTTTTGAATGTTACTTGGATTATGCTAATCATAACCTGAATTTTACCAAAAAAAAAAATAACCAACTTCAAAATCACTCAAAAACTACTCGTCTGATCTAGCTCAAAATTAAATGGAACCACATGACAAGTATCAGCTTTCAATTAAAAAAAGAATCATCAAAATCGGTTCACCTAGTCGAAAGTTCTGAGGTAACAAACATAAAAAAATACAGTTGAATTGAATACCTCCTCCTTTTTTGAAGTCGTTAAAAATACATACATTTAAATGTCTACAAGGTGCATGTAGTGGTTAGAATCCTGTTAGCTCCAGTTGTTTTTATAGAAGAGATTGCATCATGCATGCAGCAGAAATACCGCCTATAACAGCTATCGCTTATCTACTTTGATATGAACATACATAAATGTTTTCCTTCGTGTGAATTTGTGAATGAATGAAGTACCTACCTATACACATATCTAAAAAGTGAATGTTCTTTATTGGAGGAACACCTGTCCTCATGTCCAAAGTATACAAAATATACGAGGTCCACTGATCATAATTATGAAAAAATAATTATGCTTGTAAGTCGCAGAAAAGTATATTATGTAATAATTTGGCTTCAACTCATTGATGGCTCACTAATGGGCACGGGTCTCTCCTCTGGAGAAGGCCTAGAGCATACTAAACCACGCTGCTCTAGTGCGGATTGGTGGAGTGTAATAACTTGATAATAATTAATTTCCAAAAACACCTCACAATTCTAATACGATTAAACCATGTACGTTTCGAATGGCCATTAACATGTGTGCAATAAGCAACACAGATTCCGTGCACGTTAACATTAAACTCTGAGGAGAACGGGATTTGGTATAACCTGTTTGAACTTTGATTCCAGAGATAAGGACTTAGAACATCCGGCGAAGATCTAAGGTTTACACAGAGAACGTATTTACAAATGAAAATATATTAGTCAGACATATCATTTATTCCTTTTGCTGTGATACGAGTGCATTAAACGACAGATATCCTTGTAATAGAAGTGGATAAACGAAGACTCACTTTCATGTACTTAGATAGTCGACTTATAAGGTGATCGAGTCTTTCGCCCCAAATCAGAGTCACTAACGGTTACTTAAATCGCTCCTTAGTACAGATTTGTATGGTGATTCTTTACTAAGGAGCGATTTAAGTAACCGTTAGTTAGATTTAAGTAATCGATAACACCAAAAACATCACTGACGGTCGGCCAAAACTCTCCGAAACTGCTTCCGAAACGTACAAACATTTCACGGGCGAAACAGGTTGATAACCAGGCGGTTAAAATACCCACACAAATACCGTCACCTTATTTATCTGGCTCATCTTATTCTATTTATCCTCCATATCTAAAACTGCCAGCGTGGGTCCGGTTGCGTATATCCAGCCTGCATGATGAATAAACGGACAAGCATTTCCGAGAATCTATTCTACGGTGGCAGTTTTAAAAACTGCACTGGAGCAGCGTGGTGGAGTATGCTCTAGGCCTTCGTGCTCAGTACTGGGCCATTCTTCAGAAAGAGAGACTTTTCGCCATGCCCTTGTCCCTTTTCCAGGAATACAGCATATTATGCAGGGTTGGCTTGTCCTTAATATGGATGGAGCCTCCTAATAAATAAGCAATTATTGTGGACAAAAGTGGGTACATACATTGAAGTATTATTACTAGCATATAGAACCGACACTGCGAACACAATGTATGTTCCAATAAATTGGCCCCGATCGGCAATGGATTCAATTTTCAATGGAT
This sequence comes from Thymelicus acteon, assembly GCA_951805285.1. NCBI lineage: Eukaryota > Metazoa > Arthropoda > Insecta > Lepidoptera > Hesperiidae > Thymelicus > Thymelicus acteon. Next base: position 3,222,720 of record OX638229.1, read on the forward strand.
TCGTTCGATTTTGAAAAGAGAACGGGGGCTGAATTTTGAAAATAGAACCTCCCGGCGGGACACACATTTTGTTCGAGATGTCTGTTCTATGACATTATACTTCAATGGGTACATACAAAATCTATATCTCCTCGGTGCGCCCACGCATGCTACTATTTTCATTATGTTGCATATTTTATAGGTATGTTTGAATCAATGTAATCCTATCATATTACATTTCACAAGCTTCCGCCATCGCGCCATCGTTTGTTCGGTATCGCATCTTTTCCGTTTCCGTAGGACATCCAAAATAAACACATTACATCACACGTTCTTGTCCAATGTCCAACCGAGTGGAAGGTCTTGTACGACCGGACGGCGCGACACGTGCGCTGGAAGCGACACCTGTCGGACAGCTGCTAATGCCTTCTTTAAAATTTTTATGGAACCTACTCTTGTGTTTTTTTTCTTTTTTGCGTCATACATACGGTCAATTGAAATGCTGTAGGGGAGAAGATTGAAAAGAAAAGATACCGCCTTTTTTGAGGGTTATTATGTAGGTTTGATTTATAATTACATAGGTTAGATTAGGTTAGGTAATTTTTTTTCGACAAGCCTGCACGTTTGTCGACAAATATTTATTTATTTAATCTTCACTAACCACAATAAAATATTCATGTATTCTGTTTTTATTGTAATCTATCGAAAGGCCGCCTGGAACTACTCTACTACTACTCTACTCTACTCTAGCGAGAAGGTCGCTCTTTGTATACCGTACTTTATGTTTATAAATTAACTTATTCGTGTAAAAAAAAGCTGTATAATTGTGTTGTTGTGCAAATAAAGAGGATTTGTATTGTATTGTATTGCAAAATATAAAATTTGGGGTACAAATGGCGAATGCTTAATGTATTACTAGCTAACCATTGGGTGAAACAGAAACACACGACGTGCGGTATTATAATATTATGCAGTAAAACATATCAATATTGCCACTGTTTTGGAAAGGTGCATTGTCATGAAGAAAAACGTCACATACGTCGTTTACGCATTGTACGTGTAACGCGATATCTTGTAGGGTTTTAGCAAACGGCTGTGTATGAGGTTTTGTTCATAAATCCAATTTGTTAACACGGTATTAGCGAGCTTGCTTCTTGACCCCGGCAACCTAGGCTATGTAGAAGAAAGAGGCTATACAGAAGCGCTCCCAGCTGATAGAACAGCAAAGGAAGATCGCTATTCGCTATGCTAGCAGCTATTGTAGGTACTTCATGTCATATTCGGCCAGCTCTTTGCAACTTTTTTAACAGACTTCAAAAAAAAGAGGAGATTATCAATTCGTCTGTATTTTTTGTTACGTCAGAACTTTCGACTGGGGGAACCGATTTTGATGATTCTTTTTTTAATCGAAAGCTGGTGCTTGTCATGTGGTCCCACTTAAATTTGAGCTAGATCTGACGAGTAGTTTGGGAGTTATTTTGAAGTCGGTTATTTTTTTCTTGTTAAAATTCAGATTATTTATTACATGCAAATATCCTACAAACGAGCTGACAATCCGACTAATGGTAAATGGTCATCGTCCTCCATGCTCCTCAGCAGCTCTAAAGTCACCATTCACCACCAATACAATGCTGACTCCCTGGCCAAGTAAGATAGAGAATAGAAGTACTTACTAACTCTCAAGCCGTCGCGTCGGCCAGAACACGATGAGTTGTTCAGCGGCTGACTCGAGCTAGAGGAAGGTAAGTATCAGGTAGACTTTATGAGAAGATAACAATCCTACCATATATTATGTTCATAAGGATTATCTGATGATTTTCTCTGATTAAAATCTTTGGACCAACTTCTGCCCACGGACCTGAAAAAAAGACGGACGTAACCTCGTCTAATCGAGAGTGAAGCAGAGCAATGGCCGCCCGCTTACCATATGTGCGTAATTTTTGATTCGCGATGGTGTCAATGTCAAAGCAGTATGGTGTCAATGTGTGGGTGTGCTTCACTGAATTTGTTGTTGGGATTACGTCTGTCTTTTTTTTAGGTCCGTGTGCTCTTGACATAATCAGTCAGCTGCATTTTACTCGTTACGACTTAAGTATGTATTGTATGATCGATGTTAAATACATCCGCACTTTAATAGCCTCAGTACCTGTTACTAGTTCTCACGTCCACTTTACATACAATTTTCTTACAGCACAGCCTTTAATACGCGCGTCGCAATATCTGTTTTTGCGTTTCATCCTATCATTAAACATTCTAGAAACTCGATTGCTTTTTGTTTTTAGTAAATCGACACTTTCGTAAAGAAATTGAAGTTCTTGTTATTGCCTTTTTCGATTTGCTTTGCGTGAAACGTTACTTTTGGCCAGTTATTTTTTTGTTAGATTTTCGTACCTATCTCTTCCGGTATAATAATACTAGCTGTGCCCTGCGGTTTCACCCGCGTTAATTTGTGGAAAAAACTTACTACTAAAATATTATGATGTTATATAGCCTATAGCCTTCCTCGATAATTGGACTATCAAACACAAAAAGATTTTTTCAATTCGAACCAGTAGTTCCTGAGATTAGCGCGTTCAAGCAAAAAAAAAAACTCTTCAGCTTTATAAGTATAACATAGACTAGCTGACCAGGCGAACTTCGTATCGCCTAACAAACTATTTCTTTTCTAAAATAAAAGTAGCTTAAGTTACTCCTTGTTACATTAGCTATCTGCCAGTGAAAGTCCCGTTAAAATCGGTCCAGCCATTTCAGAGTTTAGCCGGAACAAACAGACAGACAGACAAAAATTGTAAAAATGTTGTTTTGGTATAATGTACCGTGAATTCATCCAAATGCACTTAGTAAAAAGCGGTTATTTTAAAATTACAAACAGACACTCCAATTTTATTTATTTGTATAGAATATAGATTAATCAGATTTTTTTTTCAAATTGGTGCTGTCTGCATAATTCTTATTGATGAAGGCTCCAGCTCAATTGGATATTGGATCCAAGTTTTGAAAATTATCCGCAAACCATAAATCCGCATTGGAGTAGCATGGCGGAATACGACTCATGCCAATCACGACTTAGTGACGAGAAACCGCGTATTTCCAGTACGCTGCATATGGATTGGATAGAAGTCATTCCTTATATCCTAAGTTTTATTAAAGAAACCTGTCTTAGTTTCTAAGCTAAGGCTAGATAACTAGATGTAGTTTGATAAAGAACTAGACGTAAGGCCCTAAGGGTTCTCAGAACTCATGTATTACGTTTATAAAAACGCCATTGAGAGGACGTTGTCCGCAGTGTTCAATCTTCGATAGTGTAACCATCAAGTTAAGGCACTCCGGACTGTTATACCTAATTATTACTTTACTCAGATATCAGGAGTTAATTTGATATACGATACTATAGTTTTGGTCTGTGAGATATCTAACAGTCATTCATTTTGTACTCTTTTCAAATGGCACTCCCCGCCGTCTTTGTAAACATCTATACTCTATACATACATACATACATACATACTCACAAATAAATAAAATTGGAGTATCTGTTTGTAATATTAGAATAACCGAATTTTACTAACAATAAGTGCATTTCGATGTATACACGGTACATATACCGAAACAACATTTTTTTATAATTTTTGTCCGTCTGTCTGTTTCTTTGTTACGGCTAATCTCTGAAATGGCTGGACCGATTTTGGCGGGGCTTTCACTGGCAGATAACTGATGTAACAAAGAGTAACTTAGGCTACTTTTATTTTAGAAAAAAATAGTTTGTTAGGCGGTACGAAGTTCGCCGGGTCAGCTAGTTTAAGAATAAGAATGAAATTAATTTTGCCAAAACAAGATATAACAAAATACCTGCTTATACGTACTAAAACTTATACTACTTAATTTATTTATTTACAAACTTTTATCCTAACTAAAAGTTATTTTTTCCCAAGAACATAATATCCAATTTTTTAATATCCATAAAGATAATCCCCCTCTTGCCAATCTCATGGTGATCGTAGTCGCGTATCACAACGAACGGGCTCCCGGAGAATGCCGTAAGTCTAGTCCTGTCGTCGCCACACTCCGCAACTAACACTAGTTTTGTTATACGATGGCAGTTGGCAAGATACCCACTAGACCACTATTACTGCACCGACTGTGCCGATTGATAAGCGAGAAGTCTTCTCTTATGCACTAGGTATCGACGCTTGAAAGGCAAAAATGACCAAGCGACATGTTGACAAGTTTACACTAGAGCATTTTAGTTTATAATTTTAGAAAAAAAACGTAAAAAATAGCTTTACTAAGCATTTAAACTGCATTTATAATTCATTGGTATGAAGTAGCTATGACTAATATTTTTTACGATTTTTTTTGCGATTTTTTACGATTTTTTTTTCTAAAATTAAAAACTATAATGCTGTAGTGTAAAGTTGTCAACATGTCGCTTGGTAATTTTTACCTTTCAAGCGTCGGTATGTACTCCAAAACAGTTTAAACAGGTCTAAAATTGACTCGTAGAAAACAAACACAAGTCAAAAGACAACAGGATAATGACGACCCTGTAGCCTAGTTGGTAGCGATACTGCCTGCGAAGCAAGGGGCCCCGGGTTCGATTCCCGACCAGGGTAGATATTTATGTGACAGATGAATATTTGTACTCGGGTCATGGGTGTTATTGTGATGTGTTATATGACCGTCCATGCCGCCCGCAACGCATGTATAAAACCTACTGCGAGGGTATGAGTGTGTAAGCGTTTATAAACGTTTTATAATCATTTTCATTCTCACAACTTTTACAATTATAATACTTGTAGAATAGAAGGAAGTAGGATAGGATAGTGGGAAGTAAGAAAGAAAGAAAGAAAAAGCATAGTAGGAAGTAGGATTTAGGATAGTGTATGCCAAAGATCTGATTTTGATAGGTTGATAGTTGGTATGTATGTTTTAATTTAGGTAAATCGTAAAAATATCGTAACACTGAATCAGTGTTAATTATTTAAAAATATTTGTGACATTTAAGTACGTATGACCATGGATTCTCTACCAGACGTGGAGTACGAAGTTTACGATAGTCTTATCTTTTTTTTATGGAAATAGCCAGCAAACGAGCTGACGATCCACCTGATGGTAAGCGCCATCGTCGCCCATGGACATCAGCAACACCAAACGCATCACTGATGCGTTGCCGGCCAAGAGAGCGAGAATAAAAAAAAGGAAGAAATCTTATATTTTTCTGTAGCACACATGCTGTAGTAAAAAATAGCTTTACTAAGCATTTAAACTGCATTTATAATTCATTGGTATGAAGTAGCTATGACTAATATTTTTTACGATTTTTTTTGCGATTTTTTACGATTTTTTTTTCTAAAATTAAAAACTATAATGCTGTAGTGTAAAGTTGTCAACATGTCGCTTGGTAATTTTTACCTTTCAAGCGTCGGTATGTACTCCAAAACAGTTTAAACAGGTCTAAAATTGACTCGTAGAAAACAAACACAAGTCAAAAGACAACAGGATAATGACGACCCTGTAGCCTAGTTGGTAGCGACACTGCCTGCGAAGCAAGGGGCCCCGGGTTCGATTCCCGACCAGGGTAGATATTTATGTGACAGATGAATATTTGTACTCGGGTCATGGGTGTTATTGTGATGTGTTATATGACCGTCCATGCCGCCCGCAACGCATGTATAAAACCTACTGCGAGGGTATGAGTGTGTAAGCGTTTATAAACGTTTTATAATCATTTTCATTCTCACAACTTTTACAATTATAATACTTGTAGAATAGAAGGAAGTAGGATAGGATAGTGGGAAGTAAGAAAGAAAGAAAGAAAAAGCATAGTAGGAAGTAGGATTTAGGATAGTGTATGCCAAAGATCTGATTTTGATAGGTTGATAGTTGGTATGTATGTTTTAATTTAGGTAAATCGTAAAAAAATCGTAACACTGAATCAGTGTTAATTATTTAAAAATATTTGTGACATTTAAGTAAGTATGACCATGGATTCTCTACCAGACGTGGAGTACGAAGTTTACGGTAGTCTTATCTTTTTTTTATGGAAATAGCCAGCAAACGAGCTGACGATCCACCTGATGGTAAGCGCCATCGTCGCCCATGGACATCAGCAACACCAAACGCATCACTGATGCGTTGCCGGCCAAGAGAGCGAGAATAAAAAAAAGGAAGAAATCTTATATTTTTCTGTAGCACACATGCTGTAGTAAAAAATAGTTAATATTTACTTTAAAAAGTATAATAATGTCATTTTATAATGGTTCGGGTGAACGTCATGTAGTCCCATCCCATAATCCATTACTACAAGTTTAGTTAGTACATATACGTACTACACTACAAGTCAGTGTTGCCAATGCAAATTTTTAGCCGGCCGTGTACATTAGATAAAAAAAAGCCGTGTTTATATGGAAAAAGATCAACTGTGGGCCGTGTCCACAGCTGCCAATTTGTGAGAAGCCGTAGAATTGGCTACGGCCATAGGGCGTAGGGCAGCCGTAGGCCGTAGACTTTGTGATTCTTTTGGGCCTGAAAGCCGTAGAACACGGTAATTGCCGTAGCATTGGCAACACTGCTACAAGTTCGCGGCCACGCATTTATTTATTACCTAAGTACATTAATATCACGTATTGCGTAACGTGAAAGACTACATGAGGTCATTTTGCGGAGATAAAGTTTCGTATTATCACGGTCAGTTACTTTAGTTAGCATTGACATTCCTGGCACTGTGTACCAACAATCTGAGTTTTAAATTGTCTTTGGAATTACAATTGTTGGCGATGGCGTAAGTTTTTTAAAGTTTAAACGTTGAATTTTGGCGGGAACCTCTAAATTCCTGTATATAATGTGATACCGATAGGACACCAAAACAGTAGGCTAATCAAACAGTGTGCAGTCACTCTACTGAAATCATTTTATTATTGGCTGGTTAAAAACAAACTTGTTACAATAATAGGTGTTAAAAATGAGAAACACAATTTAGGCAAACTTTGCATTTTATTACAGATTATTTATAAGAAATTAAGTGGTACATAATATACCATAAGTGTAGGTATAATATGGGGCCATTCATCTTAATATATAAATTACGTGTAACGTTGTTTGTCCGCGATGGACTCGTAAACTACTCGAATTTGCACACCGTGTGAAGTTTGATCCAACTTGAAAGATAGGATAGCTTATATCTCAATTTATAGTCGCAATATTATTTTACTTTTGACAGAACGAACTCTGTTCGGGCAGCTAGTTAAATTATATTTATAAAAACTCTTTTATTCAAAGGGTTTCAAAATCAAATTGCTGCAATAGATCAATTTGTTCCCAGTTGCCTCTCAGAGTTTGGGACTACGTATGTATACCCTTAAACAGCCAGTAATAATATAGTAGTCCTTCCAGGCCAATCATGGACGTGATCGTCATCGGTTGCGGCGCGGCCGGCGTCGCTGCTCTGAGGAAGCTCCACGAAGCCGGTCTGAAGGTCCTCGGACTAGAAGCTGATGATAGGATCGGAGGGAGAATCAAGACTGTGCCGTTCGGGGATTCCACTTTGGATATTGGTGCTGCTTGGTCAGTACTTAATACTTAGTTTTGTACTAATTTACTATCCCTATTACAGTTCATTTTGGAACAGGTTTTTCATTTCGGTTTACACAATAATAGGATAGAAAAAGTTAGTATAAACGATATTAAGTCATCGGGGTCACCGGCTGTGTTGGGTGTACCGCAGGGCTCGATCTTGGGTCCGTTTCTTTTTCTGGTATACATTAACGATTTACCACATTATGTAAAGAACCAAGCGGATATTGTACTATTTGCTGATGATACATCATTAATATTTAAGTGTGAAAGGAATAAAGTAAATTTTGACGACGTAAATAGTGCTCTTTCGCATGTGTCGCGTTGGTTCACTATCAATAATTTGCTTTTAAATGCAAAAAAACTAAATGTATAGAGTTTGTACTACCTAATGTTAAAAAAGTCAACAAATCTCTCAAACTGAATAATGAAATATTGCATATGGATGAATCCACGGTCTTTTTAGGGGTGACCTTAGATAGTAAACTTCAGTGGGGCCCACATATAACAAATCTCGCGACTAAACTCGGTAAGGCTGCTTATGCTGTTAGGAAAATAAGGCAGTATACTGACGTCAAAACTGCTAGGATGGTTTATTTTGCATTTTTTCACAGTATCATGTCTTATGCCATCTTACTGTGGGGCAAAGCAGCCAGTATAGAACAAATTTTCATATTACAAAAAAGAGCTATTAGGGCAATTTATAAGCTTAGGTCTCGGGAAAGTTTGCGTGAGAAGTTCAAAGAGATAGGTATACTTACAGTAGCTTCACAATATATTTATAGTAATGTAGTTTTTATACGGAATAATATAACCGCGTATAAACAAAATTGTGATATCAATAATCGCCAAACAAGAAGAATGCACCAGTTAGTAACGCCATCTTACCGTCTTTCTAAAGTGCAGCGATCTTTTATGGGGCTAGGTGTAAAGTTCTATAATAAAATCCCAAAGTTAATACGTTATTTGTCAGTGGAATTGTTTAAGAAACATGTAAAATCTAAACTTTTAGGCAAAGGTTACTATACAGTAGATGAGTACATAAATGACAAAGATGCATGGAAATGACCAGCTCTGCAACCAGTTCCGTACAAGCTAGTGATACTTTTTTGTAATAAATATACCGATGTATTTTTATTTTTAAAAGATGTGCTGAGGAGTTTCTTTACGGCTTTTCTTCTCCTCCATGATAAAGCACCTTTGCGAAAAGCTGGTTGATTAAAAAAAATGACGTGCATAAGTGTATCAATGATACCTACATGAATAAATGATTTTGAATTTTTGAAATTTTTGAATATACATTATACAATTATATCTAATCATGAACTACACTGTGGCAATAGCAGTGGAAGATCCGTATATACAGATTCATCTGTCTCTCATTTCGCGCAAAAAACATGTCACCATGGAATTTAGGACGGAGGGTGAGAGCTGGCATGAAAAACCCCTACGACCATGTATAAAAGTATCGTAGGGATTATCCCGGTTGGTACAGAGCCTAACAACCGCCAATATGATGGACCAGTCATCATATAGCCTCATCCGTTGCACCAACAGAAGACATACCAAAACTGAGCTGATGAATTTCAAGATAAAGGAATAGCTTTTATTACAACGGATATCTAATAGATATTATTAAGAAAAGCACGTTTAAATTGCACTCCTGAATTTCAGGTGCCACGGCGAAAAGGATAATGTAGTGTTCGAACTAGCAAATCCTCTCGGTCTTCTCGGTAGACCATCGAACCCAGATACGACATGGTTTGTGAAGTCCAACGGCGAGTTGGTGCCGAATGCAATTACCGATGTTATGATGAAGAGCTTGGATGATGAGGTTGGGAAAGCGGAGAAGAATAATGCCAGATCTCTATCTGAATGTATTAGGAACGCGTAAGTAAGTCTTGGAAATTGGAAAAAATCCAAGATTTTGTTATGGTAATTGCCGAAAAACGAGCTGACGATCCACCTGATGGTATGTGGCTATCGTCGCCCATGGATATCAGCGACACCAAAGGTATCACTGATGCGTTGCGTTGAAGAAAGAACTGGCGCTGAAGCCCACAGCCAGAACATGACGAATCGTGGCAATAGAGAGTGGTAGCAATCCAGGCGGTCCCAATGGAAAAATAATAATGGCAATAATGGTACTAATGAAGAACTTTGATATTGTCACGAAATTACACTAGTAAACCTTTTGGAAATTAGTAAAGATGTTAATATTTTTTCAGAGCAAAATCCAATCCATCCTTCAAAAAGGATCCAAAGCTATCAAAATCCTTCGTCGAATGGTACGAAAGAAACAATCATGTTGGAGGCCAGTCTGATCCGAAGAAAGGGAAGTCTCTTAGAGGGTTGGAAGAAAACTGGGGGTGCGAAGGCGAGTTTATGCTGAATTGGAAAGGGAGGGGATTCAAAACTATTTTGGATGTGCTCTTGGTAAGTTGGTTACTATAATCGACCGGTTTCTATAAAATAAAGTCTATCCCTTATTAGCAATAAGATAAATCTACAGGATATGACCGTCTGAGAATGGATATAATCAGATTGATTATTAATTTCATCATCAAATACATAATGAGTAAAGTGCATACCTAATATTACTAAGTCTGAACTATGAATACTACCTTTTATACCTAAACTGTGTTTTTACATAGTCATCGTTACTTATAAATTTATACTGAATGCAATGATATTGTATGTATATATAAAGAGGACTAAATATTGACCTTCTACACAAATCATAAAACACCAATTTTGCAATCGAATAAACTGTGATTGGCAGTTTAGTAGACCAAGAATATCACAAGCAAAGTCTAAGACCTTACTACAACACCTAATGAGACAAGACCATAACAGACGGACACGAGTTTCGTGTCCATAAACTACATTCGCCTAACTAACGATAATGTACAGAATTTTGCCTCCACCCCACTTCATTCCCCAGAACAAGTATCCAGACCCATCCCAAGAGGTTCCAGTGGAGATACTCCTCAAGAAAGAAGTGGAGACTATCCGGTGGCGAAGCACCCAGCCGGGACAGGAGCCCGAGCACTCGCTGGTGCACGTCAAGTGTAAAGATGGTAGCCTGTATGCTGCTAAAACTGTCATTGTCACCATGTCTGTCGGGGTTTTGAAGGAGAGGTAAGAATAGATGATAATACTACTTTAGCAAAGGAAGATCTCCCGCCAGGTGATGTGTTGTATTCTATATCGGAGAGTTGTATAAAGGGTAATTTTTCAAGTGGGCATGGTTGACCAAATTGAAAACTATGGGAAGTAACAAAGTCCTCAAAGAAGTCTCGGGGCCAATTTTATGAAACCTATAATACATACGTCATCCACACCGGATTCTTTTACCAAAAAATTTTCCAAATGTTAATTTCAATATTTTAGATCAACAATTAACTAAATAATTATGTTAACATAGCAGTGATAGTTTTCCTTATAAATTCATCTTAAGATCTATTTTGGAGAATTTTTCACTTGTCCAACTCCAACCAACAACTAAACATATTTATTACAGACACCAACAGCTCTTCAACCCTGCCCTGCCTCCGGAAAAAGTTACAGCCATAGAAACTCTTCAGCTTTGCGTTCTAGACAAAATCTACATCGAATTCTCCAAGCCTTGGTGGCCGAAGTCCCCTGCTAACTTCTCCATCCTCTGGACTGATGAAGATAAAGCCAAGTTCACAGGAGACGAGAAATGGGTGACTGAGCTATATGGGTTCCTGACGGTAGAACACCACCCAAACCTGCTCCTAGCTTGGATCTATGAGAATGGGGCTATGGAGATGGAGAAACTTAGCCCAGAGAAGGTCAAAGCTGGAGTCACGAAGCTTATGGAAGTAATCTTCAAGAAGCAGTTTAACGTCAGCTCTGTTAAAAGTATTTTGAGGTAATTATAATATAATTATAATAATATAATTGCACACGGCGCGTTTTTGAAGGGCATCCGACGAAAACGCGCGGAATCTGCTGTTTGCGTGCAGCAAATGACGAGGCGAACGAGGCGTTTCCTCGTACGATCGTGTTTTCGGTGCCGTAAAAATACGCCGTGTGCAGAGGCTCTTACCTTTGACATCCAGAAGAACATCCAGATTCCCGCTCCTAGCATAACAGGGTGCCTACAGTAACGGCCTAAGGGGGATGACTGGCGAAATTTAGAGGGGACGCCCGTCATTTATCTGTCTACATTGCACATAACGTCTCAAATAAAACGTTAAAACGCAAATTCCCCTCAATCACTCTCAATTAACATTACAAAAATCTTTGATTCCCCTGTCCAGATCGCAATGGGGTTCCAATCCCCTGGCGCGGGGCTCGTACTCGTACCGCAGCGTGGCCAGCGAGGAGCGCGGCGGCAGCGCCATTGTCCTCAGCGAGCCGCTGTACCATGGAACTACTAAAGGGTAATCAAGATTTAATAGTGTATTTTTATTTGTTTGTATGGATGGATGGAGGTAAAGTTGGTGGTGAATGGAGTTAGTGGATTTTTTAAGGAATGTAATAGTATGTGATCATTAGTAACATCAAAAGCATCACTGATTAAGAAGAAAGAAAAAATAAAGATAGAAGAAAGAAAGAAAAAGAAAGAAAGAAGAAAGGTAGAAAGAATTGGCTCGCAAGCCCCCAACGACTCGTGTTCCCGTTGGGAGCTTGGGAGTCAGCTCTTACTTTCTTCTTTCTTTGCAGGCAACAGTGCTTGCTGCCTTTGGTATTGGTATGTGGTATACGATGGATCATTAGTTCGCTTTTCGACTACTGCATAAATAATAACATGTTCAAACAACATTGACGACCCGTGTGGGAGCAATGATGACCATGCATTGCCCGCCAAGGGTCCTGGGTTCGATTCCCGGCGAGGCGGTTTGAATGATGAGTTAGAACTTTTATTCCCACTGTCAGTCTGGGTGTGTGTGTTCTACTCTTTGTGTCCATGGCACCCACAACACAGGGAATGCTAGCGTGGGGCTATGAGTGTGAAGCGTTATTTATTTGCTTTCTCTCTTTATTTTTCTTCTCTCTTTCTTTGCCAGCGACGTCTTGATGCCTTTTGTATTGCTGATGTTCATGGGTGATGATAGCTTATCATCAGGTGAATCGTCAGATCGTTTGTCGGCAATATCCATAAAAAGTATATTTATTTATTAAAGGTTCCCAGTAGTATGCTTCGCGGGTGAGGCGACGTCCCACCACCGCCACGCCGCGGTGCACGGCGCCATCGAGTCCGGCTTCAGGGAGGCTGCGAGACTTGTTGCCAGCTTCGATAAATAGATCTGCTGTTTGTGATGCCTATTGCTTGTTTGTTAATAAAAAAATTGTTGCTTTTAAATGTTATTATGCATATTGTTTTGTAAGGTTTTTTTTTTATATTATTATTATTTTTGTATGCTGTACTTATCATAAAAAATAAAAACAAAAAAATTTGTCAAAAAAAAAATTTGGGGTGGACAACCCTTAACATTTAGGGGGATGAAAAATAGATGTTGTCCGATTCTCCACCCTAGCCGATATGCACGCTAAGATTCACGAAAATCGGTCGAGCCGTTTCGGAGACACGAGAATTTTATATATTAGATGTATTTTTTATATTAAGCGTCCCGGCTTCGGAAGGCTACCTACCCGACTGGTTGCCAGCTTCGATAAATAGATTTGGTGTTAGTGTTGCCAGTTGCTTGTCTTTGTTAATAAAATAAAAAATGTTTTGATAAATGTTTTTATGCATAATAAGAATTTAATATGTTTTTAAAATATGTACGTGTCTACTATCCGAGTATAGTCCATTTTTAGACGAAACTTATTTGGTTAATTTTACAGGGTCTTTTCGTCGTAAATTCCAATTTAAAGTAATTAAAAAAGGTAAGCATGAAATGAAAATAATTTAAGGATAAATTGACATTTAATGCTAAAAATAATAAGACGATGAATAAACTTAACAAGTCAAACTCGCTTGAAGAGGGTTCCGAATGTATTCACAGTTATTTTTCTATTCATGTTTGCCCTTTTTTAAGACCATAGACTTCTTATAGGTTTTCGTGTAATAGTATATATGACTAAAAACTATTTTCTGTATTTTTCTCAAAATTCTAGCCTCAGTAGTTCTAGTTACTGAGAGGGGAGGGTCAAATTTCGTTCTTTCTTGAATAATTTTAACAATATCCATTGTAGAACTATATATATCAAAAATATTATTTAAGATCCTATAAATATAATAGATATAATAAGCCCTTTCATTTCACATGCCACACGATACGGTTTGCAAAACAGTTCTATTTTAATTTCGATTTCGTTAATTTTTTTTTTCAAAATTCATTTGTTTTTTCGTCTTTGGGTCACAAAATAGCACATGAGTACCAAATTTCAACTCATTTGGTCCAGTAGTTTCGGAGAAAATTGGCTGTGAAGTCGCCAGACGCACGAATGATCCTGAATGAATATAAGGGTTTTTGTATTTCTTGTTCGGAACCCTAAAAAAGAAAACTCGTCTTAAAAAAGGGAGTTTATCTCGAAATGTCATAATATGTAATATAAGTAAATAGGTAATTGATGATGCTTTTGAATAATTTTTCTACCTATATTATATGTTATATTTTTATATAGGTACATACGCTAAGATTTGTATCTGTTTTCAGCTTAGAACCGTTTCTCCAAAAAATGTTTAGTCTCAGATATACAATTTAATATTTTAACAATTTTCGAAACATTAAGGTCGAATTTCGACTAATGCAAGAACATTGCATAATGTTATAATTTATGTTTTGTGACTATTTGACTTGCACCATACAGTACAAATAAGTAACTTTTCTGTGGTACTTTAGAACTAAAACAACGAAGAAGTTTACCTAACGAATTTATTATAGTAACGAATATCATACTTATACAAATATAATTGTTTTGTAAACTATGTTATCAATAAAATTACATCACAAATTGCTTATTCTTATCTCACCAAATCAACTATCTTCACTGGTTCACAATTTTGCTTAAAAAGTAAAATAATAAATGTTTATAAGAATAACCAATACCTAATTCTAATAGCAATACTAAACTGTTTATACACAACTCAGAGTCACTAACGGTTACTTAAATCCCTCTTTAGTAAAGAATCACCATACAAAATCTGTACTAAGGCGCGATTTAAGTAACCGTTAGGTTTGTGTTACTCTGAACACCGCTTTGTGCGGTCACCAAATGATTTATTTAACTTAAAATGTTACAACTTTTTTTCTTTAAACCAGGTTTCCCAGATTCCTTTCGTGTTCACTGATAAGTTACACTGATATTTAAAATTACCCATAATAACTATAGTCAATATTTTGACTACAGTCCGAAGTACATATATAAAAATTGTTCTCTTCCAGCGGCATTGACAGCATTTTCAGGCATAAAGGGATGACACTTAATATTAGCCATGATAACTATAGTCAAAATTTTGACTAGTCCGAAATATATAAAAATTTGAGGTCTCACTAGTGTGAACAGCTGTGACAAGGACTGGGGGGGGGGGGGGTCAAAGTCATGAAATTAGTGTGACGTAATTTATGGATGGCCCCTAATATTAGGATAGTAGGATTTTGACAGAACAGGAACACAAGAACCAATCAGCATAGCGAAGCATAATATCTTTTTCAGTCACTTCATATATTTCACTATGATGCTTACTTATTTCTTTTAATTCTAATAACTCATTATAACAAAATAAAAATAATAAAATGTAAAAGTTTAGTTTTAATCAAATGCAATATGGCCTCACATTATTATGCATTATCTAATACCTGGCGCACTCCGCTTTTTAGCTATGACGTTACAAGTACATGCCGCGTTCGACGTGTCTAATTCAGAAATTTCATAATGGCTGTCATACGTTCGCAATCTATCACACATATTAAAAATTAAACTTTCAGAAAAAAATACAAAATTATTTAATTTTTATAAATGTCACTTTTCTTCATGTCATCACACATGCCACACGTTAGTACGATACAACACGCTGCGTCGCGCTATTCCTACGATAAGAACTAAAATGAGGGCAAAAGCATATTGCATCGCATTCCGCTGCTTAAACAATAACAGAGAACCGAATCTCACGTTTTTCACACTTCCTAAGGACATCGAAAAGTAAATAAAATGAACTTCTACCTAATTAGTCATTAGGTTGACGTTGATGACATTTGTTATCCTTATTTATGTCTCCCATATTCACATTATTAATTATTGTAGTATAGTTACTTGATAGGTACTTACAATTAAATAAGAATTCAAAGAATATTTGATGTTTGAAATGGACTGTTATTTCTGTTTCCTAAACAGACAAAGTATGTACAGACTAACATATGCCATATGGCGATCTTCTCATTTCTTCATAAAAGTAGCATGGGCATATAACTTGTCATTAAACTTTCAGATTAATTTTATTCTTTCAAAAAAGACAACCCTGATATATATATATATATATATATATATATATATATATATATACCCTGCCAGAGAGGATAAGTGATAGTGTTAGAAAGGAAGGCAACTCATTACGCGTTTTTGATTAGGGATGTGCGACCTAAATTACACTTTATTGCGTTAGAGCAAGAGTCGCTATTTATTTAAATGATTTTGCGGAGTTCGCCTTCTGTACTTATTATAAGTACTATTATTTCTTCTGTGCTAATACTTAATTTTGCCGGATTACCGTCGTTGACATGACAGCAAAGGAAGGAAATATCCTTCCTTCATTTAATTAATACATTTGTCGCCACTTGCTATTGGTAGTGCCATCTAGGGACTGCCGGGGAAAACCCTACATGTGAAAGAAGCCTGTGTAGGACGCCTCACTCCGCGAGCTACCAGTGCACACGTTGCATACTCACATTCATTATTTTATTTTTTTCCTTGTAACAATATACAAATTAAACGATTTTCAATAACGAATAATAAACGTATTCATTGGATGGACCACGAAACCCCATTGCTGAACACATTAGATCTATAATTTGGTCTCTGTCCATGTATACATGCTGATCTAAGACTTTCATGACCGCCTGAATATTATAATATTATCAATTTAAGGTCGATGCATACATAACGTGGACGGGACGTGGACAGGGCATAAATATACGTGCGTGCCCCGTTCCCATCCCATCCGTGTCTCCGTGGCGTATGCGCTATCGTTTACATTTTCTATGAAACGCTGTTTCTAAAACTTCACGTCCCGTCCCGTCCCGTTCCGTCCCGTCCCGTCCCCGTCCCGTCCACGTTTCGTATGCATCGTTAGGAACATATCTATATTAAGTTTTTTATAGTCAAGCACTGGCACCACCTACCATTTATGATCACATCACGTAAAAACCACACCAGAATTGATGATTTGCGAACTGATAATATTACCGTCTTCATCAACGTCACACATAGTTATTTCTACTTCATTACTTTTACTATCACTATCTTTATTAGATTCCATTTTATACTCATTACTCATCTCATTTTCAATTTCGTTCTCATTCTTCAAAATCACCTGGAATCTTCTTGGAGTGTTGTCAGTAGGTTCGGATACTTGTTTGACGTCGAACTTTACTTTGGTATTGGATAGTGAGTCTTTAGGCCCGCTGTATCCGTCGACTATTTTCCTTGATATTTCCTCAAACTCAAATCGGGTTGTTGTCAGTCTGTACATACCATCCTCGCTTATTTGGTACCTGGAAACAAAAATGCATTTACTTTATATATAAGATTTCAACACCTGTATGTTTGTAGCCGCAAAACTCGAAAAATAATTCAATTTTTATACGACATTGTAAATAGTCTGTCTGACTTAAGTTATTTTAAACTATAGCAAGGATGTAATTTGAACATTTTCTTCAAAAATGTTTAGTGAAAAAAGTTATTTTTGTTATTTTTTTCCCATAACATATATTATAACCCGTACTGATACACTCTTCACCACTAAAAAAGCACTTTTTATAGAGTCATGTTCACTATAATATACTATGTAAATATAACCTAAAACTCACCGAAACCTACTATATCCATACGGCCATTGCGCACCGTGCACTTTAACCAAATGTGTCGTTAGCCTGTTCCCCCGAGTAAACACTTTACTTTTCTCCCCCTTACACAAGTGACACGCGTATTTCCTGGGAATTTTCTTCTTTCTCTTCAATTCCCCGTCAGAATCCTCTTCATCTGAAGGCCCGATATCACTATCCTGCTCCTCTTTGGCCTTTTTGAAGTGCGTTGTTAGGTGTTTCTCAAGATCCTGTTTTATTACTGCCCTGTAAACGAAAGTAAATGATGGAAAATCATGGATTTGTCAAGTAAACAATATCTTTTACAACCCATAACTCGTGTCTCGTATCACATGAGGGGTACAGACGAAAGTACACTACACTACAAGTGCGGACTTTCCACAAACTTTACATCGTTATGGGTATAACTTTAGTATCTGTGGTACGGTAGATACATGTCCCGTAAGTAGCAATGATTAAAAAAATATATAGATATGTTATGCCCTTACAAATCAAAAAATCTGTTCCCAAAAGAGCTACAACACACACACGTTTATCTTTTGTTTCACTACACCAATCATATTGGTATAATACACGAAGGCATTTTAACGCTGTATGTCAAATGTCAAGCACTTCTGACAACAACAAAAGCGTGCGTATCGCCTTATATCGACAGAGGGACTACGAGCAGAACGGTCAATTGCCTATTCTTACGCTCTTCATCGTATGCGCGACAGTGACATATCTACCTCTTTTTTTACATTATAATATCATTGGTATGTAGTGGATCAACCTTAGAAGGCAGAGAGCTTGGCGGTTGACAGCAAACTCAATAGTAAAAAGTAGGGTAAAGGAGCCGAATTTCTGAAATGTTAAACAAAGGTCAGAATCTCGAAAATGGTAAGACTTACTAAGGTAATTTTTTGACATCTGGTCAACCCCCAAGCTAGATACCCTCTATGGTTGATCTACTATTTACGGGGCACCCTGTATATATTGTTCACCTGAACTACACTGTCCTGCAAGACTGATTGACAGACAACTACCCACTTAATTTATTTACATAATACAGTGTATCTCATTTTCCCCGCGGTTCCCATGTAATGTTAGCGCGTTAATTAGTGCGTGGCATGCTGCCGCAGATGTCACTAAAAATTCTTTGACGTGTCGAACGATGGGGTATACAAATAGTATATGTATACCCGCCCGCCTATGACGTATGTCTTCAAGAAAATAGTGAATAGGCTTTTACTAAGTTACTAAGCTCACCATTATGGACCACATCCCCACTTATTATAAGGTGAGATTGTGGTCAAGCATTAACTTATTACACACTTTATATTAGCTTCACTTGTAAGTTTGGTTACTGACTCCTTTGGACTTGAATTTGATCTACTTCAAACGGTCAATTTCATTAAAACTTCGTAGACTTATCGAGGACCGATGACAATTCAATATTAAAAAAAAAACAAAAAAAGAAAAAAACCTAAATTTCATTTCAAAAATCAGACTAAAAATGAAAAAAATAATAATAGTTACAAAAAACTAAAAAACACGCTTTTATAGAAAATCAAATTAAAAAATAGAAAATTTTGAATTAAGAATCGTGTAATTGTAAAAAAAAGCGTGGGATGCTTTTTAAGATATTATCAAAATGATAATTTTATTCCTTCTACTCAATGGGGCATATTACATTGTCAATATTATCACGATATTGTGATATTACTGATAGTGTAATAGGCCGTATCGCAGTATCGTGATAATATCACAGAATATTCGGAAATCTTGAAATCCGCGATACTAAGGGGGCGTGGCTTCAATAATATTGAAATGTAAGCTCTTCGCGATATTTTTCTGTCATTATTCGCTTGCAGCCATGGCGGAACGACGTTCGAGTAGTGAGGATGACGAAAAGTTACGTTCTGTCGTTCTCGTTGATGACATAGGGAAAAAAATGACTTGAAAGAGTTCATTCTTGTATTTGAAACGTGCCCGTCTTTGTGGAATCCGAACGATAAATCTAATACGATGAGGTATATAAAATTCTCGTGTCACGCTTTTTTGAAGTTGAACTCCTCCGAAATGGCTCGACCGATTTTCGTGAATCTTTGCGTGCATATCGGCTAGGCCTAGGGTGGAGAATCGGACAACATCTATTTTTCATCCCCCTACCCCTAAATTTTTTTTGGCAGAACAACGTTTGCCCGGTCAGCTAGTCTAATATATAAAATTCTCGTGTCATGGTGTTAGAAGTTGAACTCCTCCGAAACGGCTCGACCGATTTTCGTGAATCTTAGCGTGCATATCGGCTAGGGTTGAGAATCGGACAACATCTATTTTTCATCACCCTAAATGTTAAGGGTGGTCCACCCCTAAATTTTTGGCAGAACAACGTTTGCCGAGTCAGCTAGTATTATATAAATACTATCAAAAAGAATGAAGACCTCGACAAGAACACAACCCTCGGTGCCAAAAACTGTCATTTACTGGGATTTTTTTAATTATTAATTCTCAATTCCACACAGACAAATTCGCGAGTAGGAGCTAGTCCATAATATAACACGACTTACTCTAGTAAATTCAACGACGTACTGATGATGATATTATTGAAAATGTAATAGCCCAATTTCAATACTTGCGATATTGCGATACTAGGATCGCGATAATATTGACAATGTAATATGCCCCATTGACACCATGCACCCCACGCTTTTATTACAATTACACAATAATTCTTAATTCAAATTTATTTTCTACTTTTTAATTGGATTTTCTATAAAAGCGTGTTTTTTTAGTTTTTGAAACTATTATTTTTTTTTAAGTCCGGTTTAGACGTATTAAGTAGTTAAGTCGTTAACTAAACTTTAAGTGAATAATTTTTAGTGTGCGTCCACACGTAATAATTTAGTAAAGCTCTTTAGTTCATACAATTCTACTTAATTACTTAAGAATTTTACTAAATTACTTAATTACTTAAGCATTTTACTAAATTTTAACTTAATTTTAATTGAAACCAATTGGAACCTGTCCAAACGTGTTAAGTGATAAGCCCCACCGACCTACTTAACAGAAAATAGAAAAATTTCTAAATTACTCGTCTACTTGATTACTAACCTACTAAATTACTAAACTACTAAATTGTCCATTTACACGTATTAATTTACTTAAAATTTAGTTAACTACTTAACTACTTAATACGTGTAAACCGAACATTAAGTATAAAAACATGTCACAACTCACTTGTACGCACAATGCGGACAGCCATGACTCCGGACCCCGACGTGTCGGTAGCGCACGTGCTGCGCGAGCGCGGCCGGCGTGGGCGCGGACATGTCGCACAGCGCGCACGCGAACGCACTCACGTGCTGCCGCGTGTGCTGGCGCAGCAGGTGCGCCGTGGCGAGGTACTGGCCGCACATGTGGCACATATGGCCCATGTCTGGGTTCACGTTCTGTAAGTTTGAGGTTTAGTTTAGTCTTAGATCCTTATGGTATTTTTGAAGTCTTTGTGTTATTGATCACATGTAAGTTTTTTTTTGTGTAAGCTTTCATGAATAGATTCAATGGATAATGGCTTGGGCGTACCAGGGGGGAAGGGGGGAAGGGGCAGAAGGAAGCAACTGTCCCCTGGATTTTGTATGGAAAGCATGTTAACAAGCTCCCCCTGGGCCAAAAAGTTCAGATTTACCCCTCCCTGGGTCAGAAACTGTACGTCCACGAGCCTAGACTTGCAAAATTGTTTTTGAAGATTATAACTCGAAAGTGTAAAGGTTTTTACAAAACATTTTCCTCTTAGAAGTCCAATATCACAAAACACTGACCTGCCTCGCAAGATGATCGCTCAGCTTCCTATTACAAGAGAAGTGCCGTCCGCAGTGATAGCAGGCAATCAGCCGTTCCTCCGTGTGCCGTCGGACGTGCATCGTCAGCAGCACCTTGCGATGGAACCGCAAGCCGCAGCCGCCCCACGAACACAGGTTCTCCTCGGTGTGATAAACGTGCCGTTTTATATGGTCGAAGAACTCCTGGAAGTTATCAAATTGCGATAGTTTAACAATATGAAACTAGCTGACCCGGCAGACACAGTTCTGCAACATGTTTTTATTTAAGTACCGCGAGTGTCCCCTTCGCTTCCGGTAGATGACGCTACTGGTACAAAGCTGATTTTAAAAATAACTGGTTTTGGTCGCAGATAAGTTATGGACGCAAAAAATTAAAAAAAAAAAAGATCCTTGAAGCATATATGTATACTGCATCAAAATTTGAGCTCAATCGGTTAAGAACACAAACCAACTTAACATTTTTATATCTATAGATATGGATTTATGACCTATAGCAGGGGTCTTTCGCATGGCTGAAGAGGCCTAGGACCTAGTCTGATGCACTGCTCAAATGCAAATTGATTGACCAATCCAATCTGTGTCGATGTTTTAATGCCTTCCAAAGTTAACCTGTTAACTATGTGCTACTGTGAACAACTTTACTATGTAAATGACAATGTAAATCAATCAATATAAGCCATTGTTGTAGTACTTACAACCAATACCTACTTATACTAAAACAAGTCATTGGGTGTAATGAAATTGTCTATATCCTACTAATATTAATAAACGTAAGTTTGTATGGATGTTTCGCACCCTTAGAATGAGAGTGACCTAACTCAAAAATTGGAATTTGTGGGAAATGAGCAAGAAAGTTTTCAAAAAAGTATATATCGATGAATAGAGCGATCAATGAAAGTGACCGATTATTAGGTTGTCCTTTTCTTACTCATAATTCGAGCTCTTTTTCATCACAGGGTTTTAGGATACGCATTTTAAGGTAAGTTTGTAGCAAAAACAGAAATTACAGGAATTTTGAGTTAGGTCACTTTCATTTTAAGGGTGCGGTTTGTTACTCTTTCACGAAAACTACAGAACAGATTTACGTGAAACTTAGCACACAGTTAAACCATGATCTGAAATAAGGGTGTATTAAATAGCTTAAGGAAATTGACTAAATACCTGTATAGAATTGTATTTAACATTACATCCCGTCCAAAAGCAACAATGGGGTGCTGTCAATTCCGGAAGCTTGTTCCGCTTGCTAGAATCCTTCTTACACCTCTCCAAGTTTAACGTCACTCTTCCATTGAAGCCGATCGCCAACAACTTAGCATGATATGCATGGTAGTTCATGTGACGTACTATTTCGTAATAGTCACTTGTAGTGTGACCACAGATATCCCACATGCAAGAATAATGACCTGAAAACAAGTATTAGAATAGTTTGTAGAGTTTTAAATTAGTTCAGACGACCTGTGTGGCGCGATGGTTACCATGCCGGATCGCCGCGCCAAGGGTCCTGGGTTCGATTTGCAACGAGACGGAAATTTGAATGAGTTTGAATTTATGTTCTCGGTTTGGGTGTGAGTGTTCTTGTCTCTGTGTGTTGTCCATGGCACCCACGGCACAGGGAACCTAGTGTGGGGCTATGAGTATGAAGCTTTATAAATAAGCAAAGAGAGAAAGGCTCTTTCTTTCTTCCTCTGATTTCGTTCTTGGTCTACAAGGCATTGATGTCTTTGGTATAACATTTGTCCATGGGTGACAGTGACCACTTACCATCAGGTGGATTGTCAGCTCGTTTCTTGTCTAGTTAAATAATAATTCTTTAAAAAAAATAATCAACTTCAAAATTAGGGATAACTCAAAAACTACTCGTCAGATCTCGCTCTTTAATAGGACCACATGACAAGCACTAGCTTTCGATTAAAAAAAAGAATAATCACAATCGGTTCACCCAGTCGAAAGTTCTGAGATAACAAACATAAAAAACAGCTGAATCCTCCTTTTTTGAAGTTGGTTAAAAATAATACATTTAGTTACATAAAAATATTTTTTTGATGAATGGGAGAATAAAAAAATTTACATCATAATTTAAGGCACTATAAAACTTAATAAATGTAAATAATGTAAATATGGATATATTAAATGATTGCTGCTTGTAACAACATTATCTTTGTAACATTACTAAGTTGGTTCATTCTACATCTTTGACTTCATTGCCACTGAACATCAGGTGGGATTGTTGTAAAGTACTTATTCCAAGGAAAAAAATATATTCTAAATCCAGCCCGCTGGTGGTAGGGCCCTCAGAGGGATTGCATTGGGAATACTGATTTTAATTGTTAATTAATACCATTATTACTATTATTATTTCTCCATGGGATTCGCCTGGATAGCTACCACCCTTGAGGATGAGTTCTTTTTTTCTTTTTCTTCTCTCTTTCTTGTCCAGCAACACATTATTGATGCCTGTGGTATTGATGTTCATGGGCGACGATAGCCACTTACCATCAAATGGATTGTCAGATCGTTTGCCGGCTATTTTCATAAAAAAAAATTCACCTTTATCATCCATTCCGCCATTATACACAGGTGTGTGTTCAGCGACATGCTTTTGAAATAATTCATAGTCCGTAAAGAAACATTGGCACTCCTGCCATTCACACAGCATTCGGAGATTCTCCACCCGTAACTTGCGGATAGGCTGTGGGTGTAAATTTAAATTATTAGAACACAATTAGAACTCGGAATTTGACACGGTTAATACTAATACATGGACACTTAACTCGTCGATTACCGGGAACGTTCCAGCACGTTCGAACTCAAAGGTACCGCCGCCACGCGGATTCTAACGAGTTAATCAGCTGAAGTACCTTAAGTTTGAAGCTTCAATTTTGAACAATATGTATCATAAATACCATGATGCAGACATAAATGACATCTCAATGGTTTGAAAGCAATTTTACATATTCTTGATTCAAAAAATATTATTTTGAGTAAGAATGGTTATTACTGTGTAATAAGGAATCAAACTTGACCCAGCACGACCTCAGCCCAAACCACTATTACTGAACTTTGAGAGTGAAACAGAAGGAAGAAAGAACAAGAGGGAAAAGGCTTAAAGTTTGCCTGTTTCTCGTTTAAAAGGCGACATCAATTTATAAATAAATTGTAAACAAACAATACAATAGAAGTCACATACCACTTTCAGAGGCTTGACTGCGGGCTCATCAACACCAGCAGGAACCGTCACATCGTCATTATTAGCAGACAGAAAGAACTTTCTTCGCTGCGCGTTACACTCAATAATGAACTGAATATCATTCTGATTCTGCATCGACTTCTTGGGCATTACTTCGTTCTGTTTTTGAAGCCAGTCAACGCATCGCAGAAGTTTATCCTTCGTGGCTAACAGCGCTGAATTTTCTTCAACTCCCGCCATTTCTATAGCTACTTTTTTGGTCACGTCCAAGAGTGAGCTTAAAAGAGTAAACGATTACCTATCAACTAGTACACGATAACTGTATACAATACCAAGACAATACCCACTGTTATTGGTGATTAGTTTTATATAACGAAAATCAAATAAAACCGATTCAACTACAACAAACAATAAATGTATTTGTATTTACATACTTTAAAATATTTATTTTGACAATTGACATAAACGACGAGTGACGACGTTTGCAGCGGTTTGCACAGAGTATTTACAAATCACTATGACTTTGTGACGATTATAAAAAAGAGTTTTTAAATTAAATTTTGTGTATTTTACGTGTTTGGTGAGAATCATGTCCCCCAAATATTCACAACATTATCGTGAAGAATGGGAACAGATGACCGAGTTTAAGGATTGGCTTTCTGTCACCAGTCCAAGATGATGCCACTAAACCTGCAGGTATTCTTCGAACTAGGAGACTAAAAATAACTTAGATTTTATTCTTTTAAATAAATATATTCAATCAAATTGGCATTTTATCAAGCCCTTTAAAAAATATTTAGCATTTTTTAGCATTTTTCCGGCGAAAAGTTAGCATTTTGCTCAATAGTGACTAGTCAATTATAAAACGGCACCACTGAGCAACCACTGAGTGAATCGCAGGAACCGCTGAGTATAATAATTAATAATATTACTTATGTTCTACGCATGGCACAATCGGCACCAGCGTTGCCAGATCTCCTGATTTTCCAGAAGATTTCCTGATTTTTCTACGATTCTCCTGATCTACTGATTTTATTAATAAGTCTCCTGATTTTTGAATAATTCACTGCATCAATAATTTCTAACACTATCAAATTTGGAAAATATACACACCATAACATTTATTATCCTAACTCAATGGAATACGAGTGTTTTTGCAATAATCCCAATAGCATAAATAAGTCCTTATCGATTGCCTATCCTGTAGTAGTTGTCACGAGCAGGAGCAGATATGGGAAAGAACAAAAGTTCTTTCGGTAGTATTGACAGGTAAAGCCCGCCAATACTACGCGACTAAACTAAATACATATGTATGTTTTACGGTAGTAGCTTGATGTTGTAGGTAACATTTAAATTTTGCATGTAATTGTTTGAGCTTACAAAATAGAGAATATTTACCGCTTACCACATTCAAGCGCTACGGTGGAAAGACTATTTTAACAAATTAACATAAAGATCAAATTGAGAAATAAATTTAATAGAGTACCAGAGTTATTGCCGGATTTTTGACAACTAAAAATATTAAATAAAAACTAAAATGTGTGCAATTCACACGTGGTAGAAGTGAAACCTTCAAAAATTTTGGTTTCAAGATAACGAGACGAATGTAAAATTTCGGAAACATGATAATTGTAGGTTTTAGTAATGATCATTCATTACTAAAACCTACAATTATCATGTTTCCGAAATTTTGTAATTGTAGGTTTTAGTAATGAATGATCATTACTAAAACCTACAATTATCATGTTTCCGAAATTTTACATTCGTCTCGTTATCTTGAAACCAAAATTTTTCCTATGAAGGAATGCAAAGTTAGAAAATAAAAATAAAACAGTGGTAACTAATGCCATCTCTTAAATAATATGAAGAGTAAAATGAGCAGCTAGCGCCATGTATCCAGCAATAAAATGAATCTTCTATCCTGTTCCTCGAGCCATCTATGAATAACTTCACTTTTTAAGGTAACACAAAGAGAACCACGAACATAAAGAAACACTGTATAATGCTTCCTATCTCATTTTCTCCCACGTTAAATCTTATAAATTTATGTGTCTGTCTCTTTTACTGTCGCTTTTTCGTTTCATCGACTATCAAATCACAACGATGTTAAAAAGAAGTTTTCACTTCAAAAAACAATAATTGTTTTGATTTTAAAATAAGCGAAAAAATTACAGCAAAACATAATAGTCAAATGTATAAGCAAAATGAACAATAATTTAATTCAGTAAGTATTTTATTTATCTCCTGATTTGTCAGACCAATCTCCTGATTTTTTTGGTCTTATCTCCTGGAATTTGAAATTTTGGTATGGCAACACTGATCGGCACGATAACATCACTCGAAATAATTCACGTGCCACACCAGGTTACATGCATCGAAACCGTCTGTTACATACAATTGATTGATACAATATAACGCGAGCGTGATTTCTAGTGTCTGTGTTCCGTGGTGTCTGATGATTTTAAGTCATTTAAGTATTTTATGTTTATGTTATAAGTTCACGCCACCGCTGCACCGACCGCAACCGGCCAAGCTACTTATAATTCGGCTAATTCGCAGGATTCCATTGTGCGAAAGAGAGAAAGCAACATTTGTGATTTGAGCGACCAGTGCCACCAGCTAGAAGAGAGAATTTGTTTAAGGGAAATTGCATCTTATTTTCAACGTCATTAGACTTTAGTTTGTCTGAATTTTTTAACTTGCTTAGGTAAATATCGCTACGTTACAAAAACTTTAATTGATATTATGTCTTATTTTAAACAGGGTAAGGTTTTGATTGAACTATGTAGGTACTTGAAATTGTTTCTAATGCTAAATTCACGTCGGTCGTGACTCGTGACACGGTGAGATTTCACTTCACTTGTACAACTGTGCGCCAGTCTCTCGCACGGTTTCGTTTTATTTTAAACATACCTAGTGATTTATAACTACTTTAGTTATTGTTTAGCTGATTAGTATCGTGTGTAGATAGATAATACTTTTGTAAATACATTCGTTCTAAAAGTATATAATATATTATAGTGTAAATTAATAGTGTACTCCAGTGACGGCAGTGACTTTTATTACGTTACGTACCTATCTAGTAGATGTTCGTGGTAGTAGGTAATAAAATCAATCATAATGTCATCAGTGATATGGAATCATTACGAAAAAATCCCATATAAAAAAGCAATTGCGAGATGTATCCTTTGTAAAAAAGAATATTCTTATAAAACTACTACAAGCAATTTAAAGAAACATTTGATGTATAAACATTTGAATTCCTACCACGATTTATTGAATCATATGAATAACCGTGCAAGTATTGTAAATAGTGAAAATACACCATCAATCACAATGCCATCAATGATATGGAATCATTACGAAAAAATCCCAAATAAAAAAGCAATTGCGAGATGTATCCTTTGTAAAAAAGAATACTCTTATAAAACTACTACAAGCAATTTAAAGAAACATTTGATGTATAAGCATTTGAGTGCCTACCACAATTTATTGAATTCTATGAATAACTGTGCAAGTATTGTAAATAGTGAAAATACACCCGAAAGTCCGCAGCGTTCAACTGTCGAACAGGTGCCAGAAGGATCCATTTCGTCGCATCTAGATTCCGTTCATTCATCAGATCTCCAAACCATACCACCAGGCTTGGGATCAACGAGACCACAGAAAGGCAAGCAGGAACAAAACAGTATTACTGTGTATATTCCATGTAGGTTAGATCTCCAACAAAAAACGAAGATAGATGAAAAATTACTAGAGATGATCACAGAAGACTATCAACCGTTTTCAGTCGTTGAAGATCAAGGATTTCGAAGTTTTGTTAAAACATTAAACTCGAATTACGAATTACCAAACCCAAAATTAATTTCTGGAACATTAATACCCGGACAGTTCATAGAATGTAAAACACGCATTATGGAATTGGTCCAAAAGGCAAAAAAATTGTGCATTACCACAGACTGCTGGACATCTCTGGTAATGGATTCATATCTTTCTGTGACTGCTCATTTTATACTGGATTTTAAACTTCATTCTGTCTTGCTGCATTGTGAGCATTTTAGCGGTTCGCACACTGCTACCGCTTTGGCTACATCTCTAAAAAACATAGCACGAGAATTCAAAATCGAAGATAAAATTACACTGGCAGTGTCTGATAACGCTCACAACATCAAAAACGCCATCGAAATAACACAGTGGCCATTCTTTGGTTGTTTTCTTCACAAATTAAACTTAGTTATCGAAAAGGCGATTGGGGTCATTGACTCCATACTCGAAATAGTGAAGAAAGTGGTCGTCCAATTTAAAAAGAGCAATATCGCTACAGAAGCTCTTCTAAAATATCAAACCGATTTTGAAAAGAAAACACAAGTTCTTCGATTAATTCAATCTGTTCCTACACGATGGAATTCTGTATTTTATATGCTGCAGAGATTCTTAAAACTACAGGGCGCTCTTCAAGCAGTTATACCTATATATATAGTTGACTTGCCAATCATATCGGTTGAAGTCTGGGAAACGATAAAACAAGTTTGCATGATTTTGCAACCCTTTGAAGAAGCTTCTAGAGTTATGAGTGGCACACAATACTTGACAGCGAGCATGGCTATTGTAATAGGAGATGGCCTAAAAAATGTAATAAATTTAATGAAAGATAAGCCAATATTCGGCGTAGCAAAAACCTTTCTTGGAAAGCTAGAAGACGGTATAACAACATATTTTCCGGCAACAGAAATCGAGGATAATATGCTTCTAGGTGTATGTACATTTCTGGACCCCCGATTCAAAATCCACGCATTTTTGGATCACGCTGTGGTAGGATCCGCACCTGTTGAAGAAACGTGTGAGCGTACAAGACGTGCATATTTAATTAAAGAACATGTTTTGGAACTTATCAGAATTAAAATCCGTGAAAAACAGCAAACAATGGCAAGCACTGTTGGGATTACGGAGAATATGCCACACACATCAACTTCAACATCATTAGAATCGGAGCCAATCTCGATATGGGGCAAAATTGACAAAAATATAGCTGCAATTACTCCTTCCTTTGATGACGTATTCACAAAAGCCGAAAATGAAATGGAGATGTTTTTGAACGAAGAAGTTATACGGAGAGATTCTTGTCCTTTATCCTGGTGGAAAAATCATGCGTTGGTGTATCCAAATCTGGCAGACATTTTTACCGAGCATTGTCACATTGTTGTTACATCTGTACAATGTGAAAGAGTTTTTTCTAAGGCAGGAAACATATTGACGGAGAAAAGAGCACGTCTTAGCAGAAAATGCATGGGAGAATTAGTGTTTCTTAACACAAATAGTGCCTATTTTAAAAAGAATTCACAGTAACTACTGTAAAAAATGCACATACTTATATGGATAATGCATCGATCTAAATATATGTATAGGGCTGTTCCGAACAAAATTAAAAAAAACAGTTTCAGTATAATACTGACTTAAATTGAGAAAATTAAAAAAAAAAAAACCTTAATTTTAATTAACCTGTTAACCGAGCGGGACGTATAAATACGTCAAACGTAAACAATAGCGTGTACGGGTAGGACGTATGAACACGTCCTCGAAACGTGGTACGTGGTGGAACGTATAGTAATTTCTTAATTCGATATTTCCGTATTTTTTAATACCTATTGTTTTCTATTAGTTTGTAACGAAAACATATATATCTCATAGTCTTTTCATTTATTTTAAGCATAAATAAAAAAAATAATAATAATATGAACGTATTGACACGTCCTAGTGAAAGAGCTCGCGCCCGTTACAAAGTGCGTAATTAAAAAGGGAACTCCCCGGTTAACAGGTTAAAAATATGCAACATTAAATTCTTTTTTTTTTCTCATATTTCACAAAAGATAAACTTAACTTAATACAGAAATCAAATAATTGATATAATGTTTCCATACAAAATGAATTAATGAAATCGGTTCAAAGTTGAAAGTATGTAGTTTTAGTTTAGTCTAGTTTAAGTTTAGTTGTAGTTTAGTCTTTCTTGATTTCCCAAAAATATGATTTTTGAGATACGTCACTACTATTCTGAAGGTGCGATATATGACCTCTCTTTACATATAATACCATTGCAAAAGTCATAGACTGCTTCTTCACAAAACAGTCAACACTGTGTTTTATTCGACACTAATATGTAATTGTTTTCCCTTTGGAGCATAATGTACAAAACACAAAATTTGTTGTAATGCAAAACCTATTTATTGATCTGACCCACGCAATGATATTTTAATATCATCATCATATCTTTATAATATCATTGAAAGCACGTCAAAAAATCGTCGCCGGTAAGCTGAGCTCGGAAATATCAGAATCAAGTCACTATCACTGCGACATGATGTAAAAGACGGAATAAAATGCACCTACTGTGACAATAATCGTCACTAATAAAATATAACCATCGTGATTTATCACTTGTGATAGAATAGTGACAAAAATAAATAAAATTTAAATAACTTCACAACATGATAGTGAAATAAAAGTAGCTAAAAAGTACGGTTTAAACGTATTAAGTAGTTAAGTAGATAACAAAGTGAAATAATGCTTGCTGGCGAATCACTTGGTCTACACGTAAATAGTGCACACGTGCTATTCACTTTCTCACAGGCACCGTCGGTTTTTGCGTTTGCGTCTGACAATCCCTCTGGTCCATGAGAAATGTCTGACACTTTATGATACTAGTTTAGAATAATATTCTACAAAATTTATGTAAAATGTAAGTAAAATAACTCTTATTTTTAGTTACTTTTCTCACCTCGTATCTGCCCAGGTGTCACAGGGCAAGCTTCACAAGCACGCAAAGTATTCAAAGTACATTAGACGCTACTGAGTAGTTTCATCCATGTAAAAATAAGTCATGTCTGATCGCTCTGGGATCTTGGACTATATATGCTATTAATAATACTTCAATGATAAAATGATTTTTGTTACGTTTGAATGGAGTCAAATGAAGAATATTCTTCGAATCGGTGAATGCCCGAATAAAATATACTTGAATGGACTAAAATTATTAAGTTATGAGAATAGTTAATTTTTATGGGAAATATTTTAAATTCAGGCAGCCGAATAATTATAATGAAGCTTGAAGCTCAGAGATATATTTTTAGGTGCAGAGTCTCAGATCAATAAATAAGTGCAGAGCTGTTAAAAGTGTATGGCCACTGAAATTTTGTTAAACTTATTTATCTATTCATGTAATTAAAATTCTTTAATTTTTTCATTGTTATTTTATTGTGTTGTTTTTTTTGTGGGAAATAAATATACATATTGTATTCACTACATTAATTAACTTGTTTTATTTTTCATTTCATATCATTTCATTTCATAAGCCGTAGCCACATGGCAAAAAACGTAACCTATATGGATTCGTCATGTCTGGCTGTCTGTCTGTCCTTCCGTATGTCACGCACATTGAAAAAAAGATCACGTGATTAATGGACGGCCCCTTGTGTTAATTTATTTGCACTTCCACTGTCCAAATCGGACGCATGATTAACAAGATAAATGTGTTAATTATAAACACAAATTGTCTGACCTGTTTAATAATATAATATATTATTAATAATATAATATATTATTAATCTTAGAGGTTTTTATACCATTATAAAAATCACAATCGAATGATTTATCCTAGGATGATAATTAGATAATATTAATCGTGGTATAATAATAATAAATAATAATAGATAACATGTACTTACCTGAAGGTCGATTCCGACATGACGTCATCGATGACGTCATATTGGAATGACACATTCGACCAATCACAGGCCGGATTGAGGTTATCCTTCATAATTGTAGGGTGTCCATACTTAGAAAAATTATGTCCTATTTTGACATGGTTTTCTATAGGGTATTTATCTAGTATTTATCTATAGGGTAGTAATCATTAAATTGAAATAATACATTTTATAAAATTTTCTTCTAAATTACCCAATTTAAATTATTGCATTATGAGTAAGTTGAAAATAAAGGTACACCATTACGGTACAACTATATTATAATTTTGTCTTAAATGTTTTTAAACCATATTAAAAAATCGCAATCTAATTATATTAAATATCTTGGGAGTACAGGTAACATAGAAACAATACAAAAATGGTTATGGCTTCTTATATGACGTCATCGATCTTCAGGTACTACTACGAAGTTATATATCCAGTTAGAGTAATATATCCATGATCAACAACTTCCTGTCACAGAGTAAAAATAATATAGAATAGAAAAATTATATGATGGACGGCGATGGTGTCTGTAACATGTTTTCTTTTCGAGGCCCCGTGTAGTGCATGCAACGTGTATATGCATCCACTTGCCACTATTACTACGCGTTCACTCTAAGTGTGCCCTTGTCGACCGTTACGATTTAACTAACGGTACTGTAGACAAAAAAGTAATCAAATAATTTCCCTAACTAAAATAACAAATTACGTTTGCCACTGTGTAAAACATTTTCCATTTTAGTCATTGTAGCGACAAAAATCAACAAACGTAAAATAAATCAATAGAAAAATTATTTAACGAAAGCAACATCAAAATCAACAACAAACTCAAGAATGCACGCGCCGCACGGGACCTCAAAAATACGCGAATAGCGTTGCTGTCCGTACTAAATGAGCTGCGGTATGAGGAGCGGGATGGGAGGTAAGGGCAAACTTAGAGTGAACGCGTAGTAAGTATTATAATTCAGGTTATCAATAACATTCAATAAAATTCCAAAATATAACATGTTTTGCCGTCAATAAACAGAGGTAGGGTTGCCAGGTCGGCACACCAAAAAGCCGGAAAGACCAGCCAATTTGGCCGGACATTTGGGTAAAAAGGCCGGACACCCTAAATTATCAAGAATTTTATGTATTAATATTATTAAGACAATTTTTAGAACTTCTTCACTAATTTAAGGTGACTAACTAACATTTAAAGTAAACAAACTAAAAATATTAAATAATTAGCAAAAACGTGCTTTAAAAGCTCAATATTTTTCAAAATAAAGTTGTGATAATCTTTAAACGTCAAATATTTTAAATTAAAAGCAATCTGGTCTACTCTCATCGATTTAAAATAGGCTACTCATTTCTTGTATAATAACAGCTTCTTGAAATCAACCATCAACATTCCCATTTTTGATCAGAAAATATTTAAAGTTTTGTAATTGGTCAAAACCTTTGCTATCGTCAACTTTAACTATTCTTCGTGGAAACTAATAGTTTCGGAAACTTGATTACATGCAGGAACGTATTATAACAGTCATCAATATAAATAGTTTTGTGTTCTTGTATAAGTTTCTTATAAGTTGGTAAAATTTAAAAAGCCTAACAAAGCCGGACAAGCCGGACACCGTTAAATTTGGCCGGACACGTATTCAAAATAGCCTAACCATGTCCGGCTTTATCCGGACGTCTGGCAACCCTAAACAGAGGATAAGCCAATACAAACGGCCGGTAATAATTATATAGAATATATAATTATTGTATGTTGTACTATTAAGATGGTCCGATGGTCCATTGTACAAACAATCAAGGTACAATAAAGTCTATGACCCGGGTATGACGTAGTTTTAAAAAATGTCTAAACTATAAACAAAAAAAACTGGTCACACCACTATTTGCCCTTGTCGTTTTCGACAGCGACTTTTCGTTCATTGAATCTTCAATCTTGACTTGACAATTCATTCAATAAAATAAAACGTGCATGCGAGCCAAGCGCGTGAAGTGTGGCGTATTTGCGGCACAGCGCGGGTTCCCACGTTGCCACAAGTATTGACCTCTTATCATTATTAATTAAGAAAGCATAAATAGTTCAACGCTTTATTCCAGTTTCACATAACGCGCACGACGGACCGGAGGTCATTTCTCTTCGGTGCTGATGAGAAGACACAAAATTTCTTTAGAAGAAAAAATCAACAGTTTAGATCTTGCGTTACGGTTACCTTTAGCTACAAGGATGCCTAACATCAAGGTTTTTAGTGGAAGCTCGCATCCGGATCTGGCGCAAAAAATCGTGGATCGCCTCGGCATTGACCTTGGAAAAGTGGTAACCAAGAAATTTAGCAACATGGAAACGTGCGTGGAGATCGGAGAATCAGTGCGTGGGGAAGATGTTTATATCGTGCAGAGTGGCAGCGGAGAGATTAACGACAATCTCATGGAGCTTCTGATTATGATAAACGCATGTAAGATAGCATCGGCGTCTCGCGTCACCGCCGTCATTCCCTGCTTCCCGTACGCGCGGCAAGACAAAAAAGACAAAAGCCGAGCGCCGATCACGGCCAAGCTCGTCGCTAACATTCTCTCCGTGTCGGGCGCTGACCACATCATTACCATGGACCTTCACGCGTCCCAAATCCAGGGCTTCTTCGACATCCCCGTCGACAACCTTTTCGCTGAGCCTGCGGTCCTAAAATGGATCAAGGAGAACATTCCAGATTGGAAAACTAGCATTGTCGTGTCACCTGACGCTGGTGGTGCTAAAAGAGTGACGTCCATAGCCGATCGTTTGAATGTGGAATTCGCTCTTATCCACAAGGAGCGGAAAAAAGCTAACGAAGTTGCCTCCATGGTGTTAGTTGGTGACGTGAAGGACCGGACAGCCATTCTGGTAGACGACATGGCTGACACTTGTGGAACTATCTGTCACGCAGCTGAGAAGTTAATAGAGGCTGGAGCGATTAAAGTGTATGCAATACTTACTCATGGAATTTTCTCTGGCCCGGCTATTTCGAGGATCAATAATGCGTGCCTAGAAGCTGTTGTTGTTACAAACACAATCCCGCAAGAGAGGCACATGCAGGAGTGCCCTAAAATCCAGTGTATTGATGTCTCTATGATGTTGGCTGAGGCTGTGCGACGCACGCACAATGGAGAATCTGTTTCATACCTATTTTCTAATGTTCCATACTAGTTTATCTTTGTTTTAACTTACATTTAGGCTAAGGTCTCCAACACTCTGTATGGCTTCAGAAATTATGTCCATATAATATCTAGGCATGCTTATTAATATTGTTATAACCCTATAGTTTAGGCTAAAAGAGAGACAGTGATATTGTTATTTGTATTCATGATAGGACTGTTGGATACCTACTAATTAGTTAGTTTTAATCTCATTAATTTTAATGGTTTGCTGTTATTGCAAATCTGATAAATTTCCATCAATTTAAGGCTGCTAACCATCAAAGTGATTGTACAATAAGATTTTGTTATCTGCAAATTGCATAACTGTTTCTTAGATGGTTAGAATGGTCATTGGTCTGTCTCTACGAGCATTGGACAAGACAGTTTGCTTACTTTAAAGTCGGTCTATGATGGAGTGCTTGATCCTAGGAGAAACTGTAGGCTCTATATTCATCAATAAATGTATATGGTTCAGTTAGAAAAATAGCTAAATATTTTTATAACTTTCTAATTTCTTAAATAATTTTTTATGAATTAACAATGGTTAAAAATAAACAATGAAGTCGGTTAATTTCATGACAATTATTTTGTAGTCTAGTAGAACCATTCCATTACCTTTGATTTAAAAATATCTTGCATTTAAATGATAGTTTATGTGTGAATGTTAATTCAATATTTCTTTACATTATTTTTAAAATAAGAATTTTGATCAGTTAATGTAATTATAAACTAATGTTTAATACTGTTAGAATATTATACAGGTAGAGATTGTCGAATGTTTTTATTAAAATTTAAGTAATTTTGAAAATGTACAAGTGGCCTTTATTGGTGTATATATTTACAAAAAATTTTGGAATTTCAGAGTTTTTTATATATATTTGAAATACTAAAACCTGATGCAATGCACTTTAAAATGTAGTGAGTATTGAGAAGCCATTTGCGAATTTTGTTTTATTTTTCATTGGCTAACATGATATATAATTTTACGCAAATTATGTTTGTTTTTCTCGATTTAGGTACGTTATTGTATATTTGGTTTATATTTGTAGTTATTAAGACATAATAAAAACACTTGAGTGTTTATTTGCTTTTCGTAAATACCCAGACCCATGATTGGTGTATGTCGACATTGAGGCAACCCAAATGGGACGCTGTCTCAGGGAAGTTATCAGATAACACCATATCGGCAAAGATGGAAGACTTCAGCAACTCAAAAATGTTAAAAAAAAATTGAAATTAACTCAAGATTTATCAAAGATGTTAAGAAAACATGTTATTTATCTTGAGACTTAAAATGAGAGTAAAAATTATGTGAATGTGAAGTCATCAAAGTGCCAATCGGGATTTGGCTAGCGTAGTTGATTGGCCTTCCCAAAAGACTTCGTTAGGTACCGGGTTTATCAGTGCTTTTTTAAATTATAGTGGGTATTATTATCTTCAAGGTAATACGACACTGAAATAAATAGTTATCGTATAAAAGCATAGATTGGTTACATCATGATGTTATCAACATGCCAACTGACCCCAGGTCATTCTTCTGTGATGTAAATGGGCGCGTCTTATGAAAACAGTTGACGACAGCAGTCCTATATCTATACTAATATACAAAGAGGAAAGATTTGATTTTTTGTTTGCATTGAATAGGCTCCGAAACTAGTGAACCGATTTGAAAAAATATTTCACTGTTGGGAAGCTATAGTATCCCTGAGTAACATAGGCTATATTATATTTTCAAAAAAATTAGGGATCCTTAATAAAACTCCAATAATGTAATCCAAGGTGTAAAAAAATTAGAAAACCGAAGCAAAGCGAGGGTGGTTACTCGTCATGTAAGACGATTACTGATTACGCAGTGATTGTTATTAAAAAAAACAACCGTTGTAACCAATGATAATTGCCTGTTCTTACGCTCTTCATTGTCGGTGCGCTAGTGACATGTCTACCTCTTTTTACATTATAATATCATTGTTTGTAACCAGCTAAACTAATTATTAGCTTGACGTGTCATGATCAGACCGCAGACCACATAGGCAGTTCGAACCAATAAACGTTATGTAAGAATGGCAATGATGAGATCGCATGATGTCTTTGTTCCTTGATATACTGATATCAAGGAACAAACAGGCGCCAGATAACTGTATCTACGTCAAATTCTGAAGTCTTCTTAAACAGTTCTGTTATTCTTATTCATTGACTTAAATATATCTATGTTCTAATTACATTTTACTTAATTCAGTGACTACTTCGTCATACATTGCTGTATACTTGAACCAGAAAATAACGTTAGCTTTCAGTGATATAGCAATGTGTAAAATTAATTCATCCCATTTAAACGACAAAAGTTAAAGTCAAATGAATAAGCCGTTAATCAGTGATGTAAGGATGTCACTGATAAACACTCAACTGTGGGTAGGAAAAACACTCCTCGGTAGTTTCTTGCCGCTTCTCCCGGAACAAGTCACGTTAGGGATTTATTGAAGCTATGGTGTAGGTAGTGAATTATATGTAGGTATAGATCGCTGGGCGTAGGTAGTTCGATTTTCGAAATGTTTGCAAGAACTAAAAATTTTGATTAGATTTTCTTCTAAATAATGACATGAGCATAGACCCACGTAAGACCTTTCCCACCCAAATAAACAGAAGGTTCATCCAGAGCCGGCGTTAGGGGGAGCGAGGTGGGGCGACGGTCTAGGGCGCCAAATTTGGGATGAGGAGCAAAAAAAAAGAAAAAGAAAATTCTTAATAAACGTGCCCATTGGTTCAGTAAAAAATTTTTCGAGCAAAAAAAGGCCGATTTTTATATTCTTATCTGGCCGCCACAATATTCTTGCCTAGGGCGTCAGTGACTCTAAAGCTGGCACTGGGTTAATCTGTTCAGTTCATGAACGGTACCGTATGTAGCATTTCATTGTTACTTCTCTGCAAAACGGCATGTTGGGTTACAGTCTACAGATAAGTTTTTTAGAGTACAACATGAATATGACGTCACTATTTTAGACCTTTTTACAAACCTGTAGTAACCTGGTAGGTAAGTACCATAGATTACCTCCAAAAGATACCGCATACAAGGCAACTGACGCGCGCCAACACATACGTGCATTGGCAAGTCGACGACAATAGTGTCGACCAATACTGACCCGTCAAGTCCAAGTATGAATAAGAAATAGCCAATCACAGAGCATTGTTTTGTCCCCCGCAACCCGCGCCTTCCGCCAAATTTTGTGAGTTCAAACTAAGAAAATTTCACTTATGCGGTATCTATTGGGGGTAATCTATGGTACCTACCCATATCTTTGAGCAGGTAGGTACTACGGAATAGATAAAATCTTTGGATAATTATAGCACCTACCTACCTAGGTATTATCTGGTAGATAATAATATTTTATTCTATGACCGTGCCCCGTACACTTGCCAACAGGCGATTGGCGAACACATTTTTTGTTCCGTGCTCGCCGGCAATAGATTGATAACGGTGACTGATGATACGATCACACGCGTTCGGCTCATAGAAAAAAAAAGATCATGCCTGGCTGGCTTTCGTCGGCTGCTGGTATCACTGTTTTGTCTTAATAAGCTTCTCGATTACTTGGATAAAAATAATAATAATACTTGGAGGTATGTATTACACACATTCCTAGCAATAGGTGTTTTATAGCTAGGTACTCGTATACTTGAGTCTCCAGATGCCTGATTTTAATTTCATATAATTGAAATAATATGACATCCATAATCACAGAACATCATGTAAATAGCTCGGAGCCGGGGAATCGAACCGAGACCCTGGCTCAGCAGGCAGAGTAAATATCAATTGCGACTACGGGTCGACATACTACTCATGGTTTTATAAAAATCTTGACTGGTATACAAAATTACGTAAGTATACATATAAAAGTAAGATATTATTTTTATTAAAAGACTAAGTTTCAATTTAGTAGTCTATGTACTAATGCCTATATCGCATAGTAGCTAAGCTAACTAAAAAGTGCCCTAACTACTCGTGTTGATACTACACACAAAGTACTCTGTGTACTACACCTACTAAGTGGTACATACCTGATATAGATAAGATTTATAAATTAATTGAGGGCGTTTACATTCGCCGCTCAAACGATGGATCTACGCCCCACTCCACATTATCCCAGGACCAAAAGCGATGGTAAAAAGCTCTGAGCGTCCACATCCCAATTTAACCATCAAATGAAGCCTGTGTGTGGATCAATAAAATTTAATAAAACGCATTCGCTAACTCATTGACCTCGATAAAGACGTTTCAATGAACGTAACAAGCATATGAATTAGTCAAATCTTGAGTGACATTTATTTAAAATTTTAATCAAATAAATGATATGGTCCTCAACTCCTCATCTGGAACCTGTGTTCCATGCTGAACACAGTGTTGGGAAAAGGCGTAGTCCACCATGCTGACCAAGTGTCTGAAGTGTCGTTGACCATCTCCCACAATACACTATTTATATACAAGATTGGATTACGTCTATTACAACAGCTATACATATAGACCTAATAATACTATGATGTGAGTACATTTGTCACTCTTTCATGCAAAAACTACTGAACAATTTTCATGAAATTT
Organism: Thymelicus acteon; assembly: GCA_951805285.1. NCBI lineage: Eukaryota > Metazoa > Arthropoda > Insecta > Lepidoptera > Hesperiidae > Thymelicus > Thymelicus acteon. The sequence continues at coordinate 3,262,793 of OX638229.1, forward strand.
AGCACCCAAGTAGACCATGATTTGGATAACGTATAGGGTACTTATTGTCTCGAAACCACGAGACAAAGACACTGGCAGAGCGCCACGCTTACTATAGTAGTCTCAGTATCTCGCTGCACTCGTTGACAAAGTGCGAGCAGGGTGAAGTATATCGCACGCTTATTCGCACATAAGTGTTAGTGCGACTAAGTAATATGATTCACCCTGCTCGCACTTCAACGAGTGCAGCGAGATACTGCGATTATTATAGTTCTTCTTCTTCTTCTTGTCAATAGCCGTCAAACGAGCTGATGACCCACCTGACGGTAATTAATGGCCAATTGGTCAGTCACCATTAAAGCAACTACAAAGTCATTATTGACGCTTTTCCCATCTAGATAGAAGAGAATAAAGAATTCTAGTGTTAGTTGTATTCGTTGAAGATTTGAGTGGTCAGCTGTCATAGATTATTATAATTCAGTTAAAACAATCGGCGAATCCTTGACGCAATCAGATAGTCTTTGACCTGTACCCCCTATAGATATGGAAATATCAAAACATATTGTTATTTTACTTACTTAGCTTGCTGTTTATCTTAGGTAATGTTATAATTTTGTTGAGTACGGGTCTTAGAATAGGCGAGTGTGACGTAGTAAACTATAATTATTTTGTTTTCAAGTTATATAATTATTTTGCAAACGGTGACGTATTGTTAATTATCTTGTGTAACAAATAATTATTGAAACTTAATGAATCCAGCAGTGCCACAGAGATGAAATTAAATAAAAAAAAGTAAGGACTACTGTATTGCAATGTACCTAATGACAGAATTACTGTTGTTTTTGCATCTTACCCACACAATTTAACTGTAACAGGTACTCACGATTTTGATTCTATAGATCTATTGACGATTTTAATTCTACAGATTTATTGACGTTCGTCCGAAAATTAAAATGTAAAGCAAAGTTATGTGCAATCAATAATAAGACTGTTTCACATGTTTGTTTATTAAACTGGAGGTGGGCCGATTTTTTTGACGAGAATATTTTTATTATCATTCTATAGAATACATATTGTTAAAATAAAAACAATGTAAGCTGCCAACCTGATATCAGGATGGCAGACATTTATTTCTGAGTAATCTATATCATAAAACACAAAAATTTTTTCATGTCCACTTTGAAATCATCCAACCCAGGTTAATTTGAAAGGCAATAATGCAAAGATGGTTTAGACCACTAAAACAATGCATAATTGGTAAATTGATGAAGTCAATTTTCAACTTTACCCATACAAAACTTAGCGTAGTAGCATTAGCATACCATAACGCCGGGCATTTACTATTTAAAAATAAAACCCCAACATAGACATAAACCATTTATTAAACTAGTGGTGAGCGTGATGCGCTTGCGCGGCGGCCTTCCTCATCTGTGTGAGGACGTTGCTCATCTCTTCACGCTTCCTCTTGGCGCGGATGTGGGTGCCCAGGCGACGCTTCAAGAACTTCAGTGCACGCTTGTCTTTTGATACCTGGAGATAGATGGATAAAAAGGTTACTAATGCAGATCGGAAAGTTATTTATACGAGGAGCCAGCTGGTTTTTTTTAGAACCTTTTCATAAGTCTTATTGTATTGTGTCAACTAAACTGATAATCTTCTAAGTTATGACAATCAGAATGTTAAGATCACCAATGAATTGCATTGAACCAGTGTTCTTAACAAGCACTCAGTGCTGTGATGTAAATATACAATTTAAGAATGACATTTCGCAGGTATGGCCAACAGTTGCCAAAATGGCCTTTTGAATTACAGTTACATATTAGGGGCCATCTATAAATTACGTCACACTAATTTCATGACTTTTTGACCCCTCCCCCTCTTTGTCACAGCTGGTTACATTTGTGAGACCTCCCCCCCCTAGTGTGGCGTCACATATTTTGAAATGTTACACCTAGAAATTATTAAATTAAAACAGCAGTTCCGAAATAAGTTTTATTTTCATTAATTGTTCCATTAATTTCGATTTTGAAATGTGACGTCACGAAATTTAGTACCCCTCCCACCCGACAAGGGTACACGACGACGACGGTACGACACTATATCGACCCCCTCCCTCCCCCCTAACGTGTGAAGTAATTTATGGATGGCCCCTTATGGCTTACAACTCTTTCATTGACCTGACCATAGGACAGTACCCATAACTGAAGAGAAAGAATTTATAGCTTAGATTGTTCTTCTTTTTATTGAGGACATTTTTGCCATTTTCCATTTTTTTTTCCAAAATTTGTGAATGAAAGGCTTAAATATGATTTATTTCTCCTTCAACAAAAGGCTTCTGGGCTACTGATGGATTGATTCATCAAAAGATACCAATTATTTTGCATGTTATTTCGTCGTCTAGTAGATTAGTCAGTAAATGCTTGCCACTGGGTAAAGGGCAATGTCCATTTTCGGCTATTCGTGGACAGGATGCTCAAAAATAAATCATTACACGGAAAAATATATTTTGTTTTTTAACTTATACACGCGAATTATTTTTGTATCAATTTACTTTTTTAAAATAATATATTTAATATAACATTCATCTGATAAACACTTCCTGTTGTCACATACACAGAGTACTCACGTCAGTAGAATTGCAACATTATTCCGATAACGATAATAAAACGATATATCGATGTTATTTCGAAGTTTTAATTCTCACGACAAAAAGTTAAGTTTGGTAAGATACACATATAAAACTAGGGTTGACTTTAGATACCTGCGGCATCGGTATCTGGGTGATTTTGGCTTTAATAGATAGGCAGTGATGCCCCTAATCATAATCTAGTTGGTTTTTGTGAGGTAATGCGTCGTTTTTTAAAAATCTTAATTTTAATTTTTGAGGTTATTTCCAAAAAATACAACACGAATTATGACACTTATTTATAAAATTTATGTTATTAGGTATATTTTATTGTATTATGTATTATGATTATAATAATTAGGAGTTCATTGGAAAGATTGGTGGCCCGGGTAAGGTGGTCGAGCTAGATGAAATTTGGAAATAGGAAATACAAGAAAGATTACATAATGTAATATATAAATTTTACTGTTTATGTCATACTCTATTAAATTTATTTATTACATTCTAGTTAAATTTTTCAAAATTGGTGACAGAACAGACTTAGTCAACCCCGACCCCACGTGGTACTAGTCTGCCCTACCCCTAGAGTGAATGTAAACCCCGGAGGCGCGGAGGGAGAGCAGCCCCCGCCCGCTGTAACAAACTGCAGGCACATGGAATGCCTGCAATTTGTTACGCAAGGGCGGAGGGGCTGCACTTCCCGCAGCGCCGGAGACGTTTGGAAGCCTGTTTGTGTATCAAAAACCCCTAAATTCTCCCTAAAAGTGCATATACTGTAAGTTTGTAATTATAATGATTTGTCATTTTTTTATAAAATTGGTGCGTTTTGTGTGTCTCCCCATACGGAGGTCGTAACTTTATTTCTTCCTCCACCAACTGACACTAATTTAGACTAATTTAAGACAAATATTGAGCAGTTTTCACAGATTTAACCTCAAAATAAAAATAAAAAAAACTCAAAAACTATGTGTTTCCTCACTTAGCCACTTTAAGGGGGGGGTCCTTACCCCACCCTCTCCCCTCCCCTCTAACTCCACCCCCCTCCCGGTGCCGCAGGTTTCTAAAGTAATACCTAAAACTATAAATAAGGTATTATTTTTACTAGAATAACATATTATTTTATGTACGTTTCTTTTATAATAATTCACGATAGTGAACAATATATCAATGTTTTGCAAACACGCTCGAATAGATGCATTGTTTGCATCCCCAACTGTCAATCGTTGGACATAGTAATCTAAACTGTCAGTCGTTATTCGTTGGATCATAGTGCATAGTAATCTACGTTCAACTTTCATGTCACATTCGCTTTGTTTTTCGCATCGTGTTTCGTCTGTGTTTTTCATCATTAATATTATTATTAGTAATAATATTATCATTAATATTATTATTACCTTTGGCTTACGAAAATGGATTTAGACTCTGCTTCCCACGTTAACCTTGGCACTATTGTATGTATAACTATGGTTGACCCTTGGTTTGTATGGTTGCTCATGTAATGACTGTTATTTGGTTTCTGAGCTAGGCAAGGTACAGAGATGATATAAATGCACCAGCCCCGTTCTTGGACAATATATTAATAACATACGAGTCAGATTAATAAAAAAAAATTCAAGGAAATTGGGCGTTTTCTTTAAAATACCTACAAAATATTTATTCAAATAACCAGTATAATAAACATCTGGTTACAAAACAATTATTATTTTCGTTTTAAAATTAAGTAAAGGTATTAAGCCTATATAATATTTATGTTGAAATGTGGTGTTCACTGATAGCCAAATGTCCATACAAAGTGGACATTGTCCTTTATCCAACAAATGACATTCTGCTATTAATTATCACATAAACTGGCAACTATGCTCTAACTTTTCTTACTAATGTTTAACTTAGTTGTTTAATTACAGATAAAAATAATAAAGCTATTTTTGTGCCTTGTATAGAATGAACTACACTTGTTTATTAACAGTAAAAGTATACACAAATGAATTACCTTCAACAACTCCATAGCCCTCTTTTCGTATTGTGCATGGCCAACCACCTCACGGACCAGGTCTCGCACAAATTTGGAGTGTTTGGTTTGAAGCTGGAAGTGGATAATAAAAATATTATAAGGATATTGAATAATAATTATACACATACACAAAATAACTTTTAAATTACATTAAATATTTTGTGAATAACAAAAATTTATGCATTTTCCTACGTCTTTAATTAAGAAAAGTTTTCATTTTTAAACTGTTTAAACATTAATAATGTAGGTAGGTATATTGTTTCCTAAAGTAAGGTAACTTTTAAGGTAAGTTATATTTCAAAATGTATCATACATTAAATCTTTAATGAATAATGACGCTGGTCACTTCCAAATTTAATCATTCTTTTCAGTATTTAGTCGTACAGTACCTCAATTACGATTGAGGTATTGATTCAAAAGCAAAAAAATATTATTGGTTTGTAATTTAAATTAGTGTAACTTTAGCGGGGTTATGCGCAAAATGCATTCGAACAGTAAACAAAACTCGTACTTACACCCTTTAGCCTTGCGGGTCTGATTTTGATGGCTTTGTCTGTAATTCCCTTTTTGCCAGCGGAAATTTTAGTTGTTTTGTGGCCTTTGCGTAGACCAACTGCAATCTCAAACCGGGGAGCCATGCTGAAAATATCAAGAACAACAACTGAGGGACGTAAAATAAACCACAAATATAATTCAGTACTTTTCAATAACACTGTTTATAACTCAAACTTAATACAATACTTTTAGATTCAATTGATAAACAAAAGTTTAAGCTAAATCTAAAAATTTATCACGTACATTCCCGATTGACAGTAACACCAAAAAGAAATTATTTTTTTATTTTAGATTGGCTTTGGATTTCTGACTTTGACAGACATTAATAAAACCATAGACAGACTGACAGACAGCCATTAATTCTATAGATTATGTGATGGAAATTTGTTCAGCCCGTTTTATCTGTTCATTCATTATTATTCAATTATTTTACACGGGCTAAGAAACGACTTTACTCTTCAAAATTTTATTTTTGTTAAATATTTGTGAAAATAAACAAGAAGGTATGTAGACAAATACAAATTATTAATAATTTTAATCCTAATTTGTTAGTCTGTGGGCATGACAAGACATCACTTTAGACACGCGTTGACAATGACATGAGAGTGACAAGACTGTCAAGTCAGGCTTTAATCGTATCGTTCGTTGTGTCATTGTGACATTTGTGTGAATTAATTAGTAAATTTTAAAATATCGTAAAATTAACTTGAGAAACTTATTATAAGTATCGCTGTATAACATTAATGTGTAATTGTTATAAATAATTAGACCTTGTTTTATTTTATTATATCGTTGGATATGACGATTTCATGCATTTTCTAAGAATGCGTTTATAACCTCAAAGTGACATACGGTACTTTTTATAAATGTTATACATATGATTTAAAATGGAAGTCGGAGCGGTGAAACAAGCTTTTAATAATGAGGTAAGTGACCTTTGGTAAACGTTGTTACTTAATTATATGTAGTTTTAGTCACCCTTTGCAATTTTTTTTAAATTTTTATAACATTTACTAAACTGTACCTAATGTCGATATTTGTATGTATTCATTATTCAATAAATTATGTTTAAAATCCGGTTTCTTCTCTCTGTCTTGGCCGGCAACGCATCAGTGATGCCTTTGGTGTTGCTGATGTCCATTGACGACGATAGCCACTTACCATCAGGTGGATCGTCAGCTTGTCTGCCGGCTATTTTCATAAAAAAAGTCAGATGTATGAAAGTAAATATGTAATATATAGTGCCACCAACTTATCTGTGAAGTGGCAAAAATTGGAACTAATGAAAACTCATTCATATTAAGTACTTTGTGGCCATTCATCTGTCAGTTACTACCTCTCGAATTGCATCCAATGATTGGTCCAATGCGTCCGACAGTGCCCTCCTTCAATTCACAGATAAGTTGGTTTTACTGTAAGTAGGTGCTAATAAGTTGGGATACCTTAATTTAATTTAACTTACTGAACTTGTATCCCTTGTCAATTTACAGGTTATATTATTAAAAAAGAAGTTAAATCAGGCTAAAATACAGATTATACACAAGCTAACAAGGAAAGCTAAAACATTGACGGAGAAGAAAGTTCCAGAGAAACTAAAAGAAAAATTCACAAAGAAAGCTGAGTCTGCTGTAAAGGAAGTTTTAATTATAAAGGTATTTTGTTTTATTGTTATGTAAATATGATACAAGAACACAAATTAACAAATTGATGCTACCAATATGTAAAGAGGTAATATTCTATGAAGAAATCTAGACCAAGATGAGTCATCTGATGGTAAGTGGTCATCTATGCCCATGGATATTGCCATTGCCGCACCAGAAAGAAAGAAGGGAAGAAAGAAAGAAGGAAAGAAAGAAAGAAAGAACATGCCTCTAGAATATGACAATTTTTTTTAATTTTGTAGATGACATTGTTTTAATTCAGTTTTAAGTTTAGTGCCTAATATACCAAAATTCAAATTGATTACTTTTGAGTGTTTTTTTAATTTTATGTTCAGCTAAGTACAATGGCGTGCATTGCACTGTGCAGTGCTAACTAAAGTAAGGTTGTTAAAATAATGAGTATTAAAACTAGGGTCTATTAGTTGTAAGGCGTTGAATATTATTTGATTTGTTACTAATTTTAATTTTATGAATATTGCAGAAAATAAAAGCCAGGGATGTTGCCAGATTCATAGTAACTCACAAAGGACAGTTGAATGAATATTTAAATAGGCCTACGGTGGACACAGATAAAGCTTGTGCCCGATTACTTCTACACAAGGCATTACAAGACAAATATAAAGTCATGAGAGAAAGATTTTCTAACATATCAATTAAAGATTTACTAATGTCTCGCCAAGAGAGGAGAAAGCTTAAGAAGGAAGCAAGAGAACAACAAAAGAATAAGAAGAAAGGTAAAGATTCAAATGCACCAATTCAGGCTGAAGGTAATTGGGATGTTGAAGACATAAATATGGAAGATAATCAATTAAATTCATCAGGTAATGATGGAAAATCTTCAGCTGATGAACATGATGTAGAAGATGATAAAGATGAAAGGTCTGACGAAACTGCAAACAATACTGTTTCTAAACCTAATCTTTTATTAAAAAATAGTGTAAATAAAGTTGTGGACAGTTGTAATAAAGAATATAGTGAATCAAATGATGAAAATGAATCAGGCAGTGAAATTGAAAAATCAGAGGATTTAGAAAAAACATGTGGAAGTGAATCAGATAGTGAAATTGAACAAACAAAAGTTTTAGAAAAAACAGACGATGAGAATGATGAATCAGAGGAAATAAGTGAGAGTGATACTGTTGGTAAATTTGTTAAATTAGCTTCAGGTTTAACTGATGATAGTATGAATATAAATATCAAGGATGCTGTTCAAGATATTATGAATTTAAAAGATAATAATACTAAGAAACTAGTGGAAAAGAAACATAAAGACAATAATAAGAACAAAAATTTGAAAAACAAGATTTTATTAAAGAAATTCAATAAGGAAATATCTGAAACGCCACAAGAACACAAAGTAGTAGATCCATTCTTTATTACAGCAACAGGGGAGAATTACATGTCATTAGCAGAAGCAAGGCCACCAGATGAGGTGAAAGAAGAGCATAGTCAAGGAAATAGGAAATATAGAAGAGCAGTCATGTTTGGCCATGTCCCAAAACCCAAGTTTAGGAGAGATGGCTTTAATCCTGACAAAAATAATTCAAGGTTTAGCAAATTCGACGATAACAATCATGGCAGAGGTAATTCTAATTCTAGTTTCAAGTCTAATGGTTTTGACAAACCTGGCCACACAAGATTTGATAAATCTATTGAAAGTTATAATGGAGGTAACCTTAAAGATAGAAGAATGGATAGAATGAATGTTAATGATGAATCAAAACCTGAAAAGTTGCATCCTTCATGGGAGGCAAAGAAACGTCAGTCAGGTATATTACCATTCCAGGGTAAGAAAATTGTATTCGATGAAGGGTAATTGAATTAATAAATCAATTATTATTTACTGTTTTTATTTCTCGTACTTTTTTCGTTAAACATTACAATACTTGTATGTAACATGTAGTATGTTTTCAACTTTACATACCTATATGGGCATGGCGTCAATGGATTATTATTGAGGTTGGTCATTTAAACGATAGTTAAATATTTTTTATATTCTAATATATAAAATTCTCGTGTCACGGTGTTAGAAATTGAACTCCTCCGAAACGGCTCGACCGATTTTCGTGAATCTTTGCGTGCATATCGGCTAGGGTGCAGAATCGGACAACATCTATTTTTCATCCCCCTAAATGTTAAGGGTGGTCTACCCCAAAATTTTTATTTTTATTTTTTTAAACTTTTGACGGAACAAAGTCTGTCCGGGAAGCTAGTAACATATAAAATTCAGGCTCATTATTATTGTTATTGGAATTATTATGTTGCACCACCTTCATGCCTGAATCTCAGTCAGTCTCCAAAGAATCTTGTTCTGACCCATAATATTTTTGAAAATTCACCCTCACGTTGCCTGTAGGGCAGGTACTTTGAAAAAAAAAATGTTTTTCAATATTTTATTCTACTACGAGTATTCTGGAGTTTTAATAAATATGTATATCCATGCTAAATTACAGCTTTCTAGCACTAGGGTCTCGGCGCTTTGCTTCGGATAGACGGAAGGACGGACGGACGGACATGACGAAACTATAACAATTTCAAACTAGCATTGTGAACAATTTCAATATTACTACGTGATGAAAAAAAAACACTTGTCTTCAGGCCAATCACTTCAGTATCCATTGTGTCTACTACCCTTGGGCTAAAAAAATCTGATAAACGCTTCCCGCCCACGTCAGTCTTTTTGTAGGACCGATAATCGGGCCGATTTTTTCTTCCATATTATTTCTGACCTACTTTTTGACCGACTATTGCTATCAGTACGTTCTATTTTTCTCCTACAAAAAAGCGGTCACCTATTATCGGACGTGGGCGGGAAGCGTTAGCCCAGAAGCTGGTTACCAGGGGCGTAGCTACCGCCGTATCAGCCGTATCAATTATACGGGGCCCCACTAACACTCCCAAAAAAAAGCTCGCCAGTGGCCTACGATTCATACCTCCTTTTATATTTGACAGCTGACGTTGAGGGGACCCCACAACAAATATTGATATGGGGCCTCCTTAGGGCTAGTTACGCCACTGCTGGTTACGCTCATATCAGTGTGTCAAAAGGACTGCAGCAGAAGATGGTAGACCGAACGTTGACGGATGATATACCGTAGTAGTTTTAGCTCAAAAGTACTGCGTGTTTGTCACTGTATTTGTCCTATATGCATTTATTGCTGTTACTGCGGTAGTATGCGGTGTAATGAAGCATTCCTAATCGCCGCGACCCGATTTATTGCGGGCGAATTGCAAATTCCACACATAGGGCTACCACGTCGCACCTATCTATGGACTAAATGTACGTATATGAATTAAATGTATGGACTGTAAAGTTAGACATGCTGTAATGCCACTTCCCAAACAAACGTAAGCTGTATCCTTACGGTCTTATTCATAAAAAGATATACAAGGATTGTAAGCTGGTAAGGATGTTTTTGAAGACCGTACGTATTGATAAACGTTCAGAAATGTCAAGGCTTATAGAAGGCACTTCTATTCTTCTGAAGTTATACGAAATAAAATATGACTGACCTACAGTACAATAATTTTATGAATAAGACCGTAACTCTACAAGAAACGGTGGGCTCCATCCATCGAGTTGAAGCCAACTTCCCTACTCATGTACCTTGCTGAACAACGGACGAGGTTGTGCTGAACGTTCTCGGAAATGAAGGTCGCTGGGTTTGTATCACCTTACTTAATCCCGACGATACTTAGGTATGCATTGTGGAAGGGATTTTTAACTTACGCTGTTTGAGTGGCCAAATCTTGCCAGCCAATTAGCCCTACTTTTTCTTATCGTATGGAGTTGAAATTTTGCTTTGGATCTGATGACAATGCGTAACAATGACAAGACACAGATTTGGCTTCAAACGACAGAATGATAAACAGCATTCGACTTAGTACGTTGACACTATTTTAGAACATGTTTAGAACGTATATTTGATTTTTAAACTAGCTATAGCTCGATATTCTTCATATAAAATCGACCGTAAAATATTTTTATGTCTTCTAGTAAAATGCTTGAGAGATGTAATAATACTGGTTAAAGCATCTTTTTTTACTGGCAACGCATCGGTGATGCCTTTGGTGTAATGTCCATGGGTAGCGGTGACCACTTAACATCAGGAAGGTCCTCTGCTCGTACGTTATCTATTTAAAAAAAAAAGGAAAATTCGCTGATCGAACTAGCTGCTGTAACTAATGTTTATGCTGTCCATACAACTTTACGGCTTTGATGTGTTTCGTCTTTGTATAATAGAGTAGTATTTGCGTTTTTAAAATTAGATTTGAAATTAGTTGGTACTGAATAAAAGCAAAGTAAAGCAACAATTCATAATTGTCCCACTGCTGGGCTCGGGTCTCCTCTCATAAGGTGAGGGGTAAAGGCCATAGTCTACCACGCTGGCCAACTACGGATTGGTGGACTTCCAGCCCTGGATCTACCATTTTTTCGAACCGAGGCAGAAACTTGATAGTGGCGTCTGTCTGCAGCGCTACAGTAGCGCTGGAGATTACTTAAACCTCACAAATATTAATGGTTGGCATTTTTCGTGAATGGGACAATATAAGACAATACAAATAAGAATCCTTTAATTTTGTTCTCTTTCCAAGCTTCCGTATGCTAGGCGCTTTGTGGAGCAAGTTTTATTTTTTATTTTTAATCATCGCGTTCGGGAGACTATCGTTCTATAAAGATGTAGTTTTAACCGCTAGGCTATCGATCCTTTAGGTACTGGATACTTAAGTAAAATTATTGGATGCTGTCATTGTGATACTGTTTTTGCGTTAGGTATCGTGGTACAAGGTGCAATGGAGCCGTTTGATGCGATTTATCGCGTCCTACCTACGCGGCTGAATTTCAAATGCCACTTGGATAGGGCTGTGCTGTCGGAGTGTTTTATAAGTGGCAGTAAACATACAAGCGTTAAATTCTTTATTAGACTGATGTGGACGACAAAAAACTAATTGAATTTAAGAATCATGAAGAGAAATCCCCACCACCTTTGACAGCAAGATGCATGAGGCCATTCACGCTGCAGAGTCTCTTCTATACGCAGTGTCTGTTCTATACGCTAGTAATAATACTACAATGGTTTTACTACAAAATTTTGAGTAACTACATATTGCCTAAAGTCCTACTCGCTGTTTCGTCTACGAATCGACCACGGACGTATTAATTTATTTTTGGTAAGCTTTCGAGTCTAAGTAATAATAAATAAGTTTCTTATGAGCGAACCTTATCGATACACTTCCTTTCACATATCAATACATTTCCTATAAGAACTAGGCTCACAGCCCTATGCCCTGCAATATGGCCAACATTTCACAAAATATGTTCGTACCACCTGCAGTGGCAGTTAGATTGGTCGTCGACAAATCGCCGGTAAAATCTTACCTTACGACCACGATTGCAACGTACCACTTTATATGAACAGGAAGTCGTGTTTATGTCCTTCTAACTCGCCACTAGGAATGTTTTTATTTATTCTGAGTAATGACGGCATTCCGCTGAAATCCGCTGTTTCATGGCATACAGCGCCTGAGATTGAAATACGCCACATGCTAATTGTTTTGTTAACATAACTAGCACCCGCAAGTTCTAACATGGAAACATTGGATTTCCATTGTTCTTGTATTTTAAAAACAGGATAAACAAGTTATTACAACTTAATCAATCGTTAAACTTACAACTACGGAACCCTACCTTGCGCGTGGCCTGACAATTACAAATATTATTGGGCGGTACATATTTACGGTTACATGACATCTGCCGCATCTTCATTGCTGTATTATTTCATCATGATCATCATGATATCAGGTACTTTTATTAATTGGTCACTCCTAGTAACTCATTGTTCATTCGTAACAAAATTTGGTAGCGTAGGTTCCTTGGCTTCGTATCCGTACGCAGGTTAAACCATTTAAACAGCAATCTGTTATACGAAATAATTTACGCGTGACAATATAATCCGGCTATGTAATAGCGTCCTCAATTGGCGAATTGAGCTTCAGCAGACTGGAGCTCCATTTACTTGCTATTGTGGTAATAATTGTTACTGTTATCAAGCAGATAATTACTACATTCTGTAACATTACAAATCAGAGATGTGTTTACACGGTGAGTGATTTGCGCGCCAAATGTATAGTTAACAGGCACCATAATCGTGTCATCTGTCACCCGTTCTGTCAGCAATCCAATATGGCCGCCATAAATCGCATCAAGTCCGTACCTACAGTATGTGTATGTGAGTATTATAATTAAGCATTCATGTGTTAAATCAACGCAGAATTATTAGCGGGTCACCGCATCATCTGTTCGCGATGATTATAAATTACAGAGGTTTTGTCGTAATGTGTTATTATTAGTTTTGGTTGACGCCTTGCGTTGTAATATGGAGATATTGTAACATTGGTGGGTACTTGAAAAATATATTTTTATTTTGTATTTCTCTTTTCAGTACATAAGATGTGGGTATGCAGTATAAAATGGTAAGAGCCTAATCACCGTTATTCTTGCATTAGTAACCCCATAACCATAATATATATTACTGCGGGCCAGAAATAGTTTTCAAGTCCCTTTAATTCCCTTTAAAGTCCCTGCCAGCCTGAAAGGTAAAAATATCCTGCCACAGCTGCCACCATGCATGACTTGGTACCGCAGAATCTGCAATACCGCACTGTTGAAAGATGTGGTTCAGATCCCAGCATTCTCTTTAGAGATACCTAAGTGTCGCCATAACCACGTCTATAGTTTAGTAAGAGTGCACCACGAGTTCAAGGATGTATGGAAACTCCAACAGTGGATTATATTAAAAGTATAATAGCTAGTCATAATTTGAAAGATTTTTAATAACTGAATCTCTTATTTTTAATTGAGATATCCTTATCGGTGGAATTACGCGAAAACACTACACCATTACAAAGCTTTTTTTAGGTTCATAGTGGTTCTTGATACTATATTAATAAATTATTAAAATCATTGTATCGTTGGAATGATACTAGGTACCACATTTTCCAGTGAATCAATTAAGCTGACTAGATAGTCAGACTAGTCTAGAAGACTTTATGGTCTGATTACGATCTTTAAAAACATAATGAGCCAAGTTATTAAGCTAGTATTAGTCTATTAGTTGCAATTTGTAAAAACTTCTTTTTCAATGTGCTTAACTGTAACCTTGAACTTCCAAACGTCTATAATATTAACATCAGCAAAAACTTCACTGAATACTGAATCGAACCGAAAATAAATACCCCGGATAGTGTTCATTACGCGAGTGACATTTTTCCGGGAATTTAAACAGAGATGGCGGGACGGCATTGAATGCTAATGAGTTCACAGATCTGCCCGGGACTTTAATTTTGTCAAAGGATTTTATTCAAACGGACTGGACATTGTTTTCCGTTTTTCTGTATTTAAACGTTCAGATACTGATTGGCATTTGGCATTGGCACCATTGGTATTGACTTTAACCCACTACTGAGTTCAGCTTGAGTTTGTGTGATTTATATTTCAAAAACAGTTTGATGCTCGCTTTAAGTTTTTCTTGGGTCTACCCCACTGGCACTGAACAATTCAGAGTATTCGCTCATTTCCTACACCCTTCTCTCTTGAGGTGTAAAACCCGCGAAATGTGGACAACGAGTTAGGTTAAGGGTAAACTTATTCATGAATTCCAAATAGTTATGGAGTTACCAACTCTTGGAAATTTTCTTACAGGACAGTTTTGCTACTGAAAGGAAAAATGAAAATTACACTATAAGTTTGGGGAACTGTAATGTAGTTATGCATGCATCATATTTTTCTGTACAGTCGTTTAGAACTTCTGAATCTGTTGTACCGAACAGACAGGATAAGAATCCAAAAAGACGTTTGTTACCATAACTGTATACTCTATATAGGTAGGTGCGGGATTATAATAATTTGAAGTTATACAAAACACTCTTTAACGAGATGTACTCGCGATATTTTCTATCCAAATATACCTGTTTCATTTTCATATCTCTGATCCAATTGTTCAAATTCGAAGATTGAATAATATAAGCAAAACAGGAAACGTTAATCGCCAGCAGTGTTGCCAATGAAATTTTTTGGAAGGCCGTGTACATTATATAAAAAAGCCGTGTTTCTATGGAAAAAGATCAACTGTGGGCCGTGTCCACAGCTACCAATATATTATGCTATCCAATTATGCCAATATATACCATCGGTTCAGCGCTCGGACTAAAAAAAAAAGGTCGTCGACAGTGAATTGGCGCTGTTTTAAGGGTTTTAACATTCGTTAAATGTCTAGAATTTGCGAAAAGCCGTAGAATTTGCTACGGCCCTAGGGTTCGGGCCGTAGACCGTAGATTTTGTGACGGTTATTGCCGTAGCATTGGCAACACTGATCGCCAGATTCAGGTTTGTGACACTTTTGACTTGACTTTTGACTTTAAATTAAATGCAAAGGTAACTCGTCCTGAAAACTCGCAAACGGTTGGCACTCCCGCTAAAAGGGTTACCAAGTGCCGCAACAAGGAAAGTTGTAAATAGTTTTTACAGGAACCACTTTCACTTGCAGTTTGTCCTTACGTTGGCCATCATTGTTCAACACTGTATTAAACTTATTAAAATAAGTAAGGATGCAAAATATAAAGTGCTGATACATGTCATGTTAGTAAAAGTATGTATGTTCTTTAGCTCTACATATTTGTAGTAATTGAGATAAACATACGTATAGTTATCTATGCATAGTTAGGAGAACCATATCAGAGAAAACATAATCACCAGTGTACACTTAGTTTAGATACGTAAGATATAAAAAATATGGGCATGGTGTTGCTGGTCTGGTTCAGTTAAAATAAAATAAATTAATATCCGTGATAGAATCAACTGTCACTTATCTATACATGGACTGCATCACAGCCGGTAGTTCACGAAGTCACGCGCCGGTAAATGGGATCACGTTCTGAACGAATAATTACGTTTAGCGCTAAAAGGGAGAATGTTTTTATTTTAATAATTCGTCATTCTAATCCCGCTCCAGAATTAAATTTAAATTCGGAATTAAAATTCGAACGTGACCTATTTCAGTTTTTAATGGTCAGCCAGCAACGATGTTGCCAGTTTAATTGTCTATTTTGCGGAATGGTATCTTTAATAAACATTCATTATTAAAATATTTATAAATTTGGGATTATCCCTTTCACTGTTATTGTCAGGATTCAATAAAACAATCACTATAGGTATCAACAAATTTACAACAAAATTGTCATATTACAAAATAAGGCTTACGTATTATCTACTATCTATAGTATAAAATTAGACATAATTTTACCTACCTATTGAATAAAGTCATCAATAAAGTAACACAATGTTAGACAATCTTAAAACTATGATATAATTTGTTATTTACAATGTTTTAACCCATTCACACACTTGGAAAATAGAATGTGTTAACTACAAAAACTTAATATGCTTTTTCCTGTGAGTTTTAATACTTTATATGTGCTTTTAAGTGTAAAACAAGTGCATAATAAAACTATACTTGTACTTATATTAATAATACCTTTTACATTAAGATTATTTCCCTAGACAACGTAGTTTATATTTGATTGTCTATACTCCACGCGATTTGCAGCCGAAATAAATGTAAACAAAGCATTATAATCGTTTTCTAGTGTTTTCACCAACTTACTTAAATTTTTACACCAAATGCATTTTATTTAGACAAACTACTCATTAGGACAAAATAGTACATTAATTTAAAAGTTTCAAATCGCTTCTTGGAAATAAGATTGTCATTGCAAAGTGTTTGAATGATGACAGTGTTATTTAATTTTGTTTGTTTCCACATTTACTCGGATTTTATAATTGTTATCGATCAATATGTATTTTTTTAAGAATTAACAAATACCTTATTGAGTAGTTTGTCTAAATAAAACGCATTTGGTGTACAAATTCAAGTCAGTTGGTGAAAACACTAGAAAATGATTTTAATGCTTTGTTTACATTTATTTCGGCTGCAAATCGCGTGGAGTATAGGTGTAACAGTTTTATTATTAATACTAGTGGATACCCAGCGTGTTCCACTATGCTAAAAAAGTTTCTCATGACAATGACAGATAATTTATTCATTTATAGCTGTTGACAGTCATTATGACTCGCCATTGTCACTTAGCTTCAAATTTTTGTATGGGAAAAGTGGAAAATCGACGTTATCAATGGACTGAATGTGCCTATTGCATTGTTTTAGTGGTCTCAAACCACCTTCGGATTATTGCCTTTCAATTGAAACCATTTTGAGACATATCGCTTGGATGGTTTCAGAGCCTATAAAGGACATCCGTACTACAAACATTTTTGTGTTTTATATGTATAGATGTATAGATTATGATCATTATAATAATATTATAAGAAGTATAGGACACATGACCGTACCGAGGGGGCGAGTGTATTTGTATTCGTATATTTACTAGTAAGTACTTATTTCTGTCCGTAGAAACGACGATCCAAAAAATCTGATTTGACCCTCCCCTCCCTGGACTAAAAGCTGGGTACACACATAGGTATACGTTGGGTAGACGTTTTATTTTGAGTGCAATTCCATTTGAGTCTTTGTCTACGGCATTAATCATGGCTTCTTCTTAGCGTATGAATGATTACACCTCTCTTAAACTTATTAGACTTCTTTATTCATAGTGTCTCTTCCTTTATTGTGTACTTTATTAGCACGGACGTAAAAAAAAGACGGACGTAATCCCAAGAACAAATTCAGTGAAGCACCCATAGGAATACCAACTCTGTATTCGTACAAGTACACACACCCACACATTGACACCATACGCCTACGAATTTGACACCATCGCGAATCAAAAATTACAAAATTACGCACACATGGTAAGCGAGCTGTCAGCTGTCAGCTTCACTCTCGATTAGACAAGGTTACGTCTGTTCTTTTTTTATGTCCGTGTTTATCAGATACTTCTTAGATCACTTTATTGAATTCAGTTTTGACGTACCCACTAAAACAGCCAGTTCAAGCTGATTTCTTAACAATAGTAAAACAAATGAAAACACTATCAACTAAATCAGTTTCTATGACCGAAACAATAACAATGGTTCCAGTTATCTCAAAAGTATTCGATCACTACCTTCCATCCTTCTTTCTCCCATCACCTTCTTTTGCTGCCTTCCTTCTCTAATGTCTCTTGCTGTTGTACTGGCTTGTCTTGCTCTTGAGCTTCTTTCAGCGAATCCGGTAGCTTTTGGTTGTTAGTCTCAGGTAACGTAAATACGAGGATTCCGGACAGTGCCGACATGACCCCAAAAACGATAGTTGGAAGAAACTCGTAGTATTTCGTCTGAAACGCAAATTATACCAATTTATTAAGTTTCTGTACATTTATCTTTGTTTTCGTAAAGATTCAGTCCTTATTATAACGCTTCACACTCATAGCCTTCCCTGTGTCGTGGGTGCCATTAACAACACACTAGACAAGGACATTCACACCCAGACCGAGAACAGAAATTCAAACTCATCATTCAAATTTCCACCTCGCTGCGAATCGAACCCAGGAACCTCGATGCGGCGATCCGGCATGGTAACCATTGCGCCACACTGGTTATTAGGAATATGTAAAATAATGTAAAATAATAATTTTACATAAAAGTTTACTACCGATTAATACATCCTAAATTACTAATCCTATAAATGTCCTAATGTTAAGGAAGGAAACATTGTAAATACTTGCTAAAGACAGAGACGTGGATTTAGTAAATTTTTACGTCATACCAGTAATTTTTTTGCAAAAGTAATTCTATAAGTTATTTGAGTTAGTTTGTTGTAAATCTAATCATCTTAAAATTTTAACTCTATTTTTTAAATATATTTTGGATAATTTGAAACTACCTACTGCATTCTATGGCTTTAATACCTGTTATAAATCCGAGCCCACTGGACTCTGTGACAAATAGTCTCTAAACGTGCCTTTTCTACATAATTTAATTCAAGGAGAAAGAAATCCGTTGGACCGAATTAAAATATGCGACTTGAGGTTTGGTCTCGTGAAATACGTAGCGAGGAAACAACGTAAATGGCCCAAAATAAACTTTTCGGGTCAGAGGCTGAACCAAACGTGTGCACTATTTAATTGCTCTACCAAAAAGGTTATTCAAATACTTTTCAATAAAGTTTTCCCTATTCAATGACGGAGAAAATTTTTAAAATTTCAGTATTATACGGTACCTCACTGATATATGAATTTAGCTCAAACTTTTAAAAAATTCAAACGTTTTATGTCACTTATACCCTTTAATTAAAAAGTTTTATAGCATAATGTTTGAAAAAAATTCTGCACAAATATTAATTTCATCTCATTATATTTGGTAATGTTATGGTTTTATCGTAGATTGAATGGGCAGATTGTATAAAATACTGATTTCGTGAAAATTCTATTATCGTTTCTCCATGGGGTTCGCCTGGATAGCTACCACCCTTGAGCATGAAGCAGCCGCCAAACGATTCGTCGTGTTCCGGCTGGGGGGTTGAGAGTCAGTTCTTTCTTTCTTTTTCTCCTTTCTTTCTTGGCCGACAATGTATTAGTGATGACTTTGGTGTTGCTGGTGTTCATGGGCGACGATGGCCACTTACCATCAGGTGGATCGTCAGCTCGTTTGCCGGCTATTTCCATAAAAAAAATCAAATCTTCCAATGTTGTAAGTTCTACGTATAATTAATGAAATAACAAAAAATCGTGTTATATCATTAGCAATAATTATGAAGTAAATATCGTACTTCTAAATAATTCACAATATTACAAAACTTACTAGTAGCGGTGTTTGTGGAGCAAGAGTAGACCCGATTCTTCCTAGAGTCGAGCATATTGCTAGCAATGTTGTCCGATAGTTTGTTGGGAATACTTCAGCAGCGAATACATATAAAGAGTTATATGCAAGAGTTATGAAGAACTTTCCTCCGAGGTAGAAAGTTGTAGACCAGTTTCCAGCTAAAAATCAGAAACCTGTTTAGTAAAGTAAAATAAACAACGACAATATTGTGCCATATCGGAAATAGAATATCCTTTATAAATACGACTGATAAAATTCAGGAGCAGAAATAACTATTTGTTAATAATGGAGATTGAAGAAGCTACATACTTGCAGTATGGGAAAAATGAGCCTTTGAACACAGTATTTTTTTTAAATAAATGATATACCTACTTTAGGATAAAACAAGAATTTTCAAGTGTTGACTTTACATTTATTCAGTAACCGAAACGATTTCCATTAATAAATACTTAATATTGTGCGTCCCTATAAAGCTTAAACATAGTTAAGAAAGGAAACATCATTGTAGCTCGTTATAATTACCTGGTATAAATCCATAACCAATGAGTATTAAAGCAGTCAGTAAGAACGCTGTTGCTATCACTCTTTTTCTGCCGAATCTGTCAAGGCATATCAATTTGCATACATTTGCTGGAGCTTCTATCACAATGACCACTATATAGTTTAAATAGCTGTTTCCTGATAATTCTATGGCATTAATGGAGAGACCATAATATACTAGAGTAGATGCTGTCCAAAGAAAAGAACAAATGAACAGTCTTTTCCAGATCAATGACGATAGAAGTAGTTGTTTGAAAGTCGACTGGTTGGTTTCTATTGACTCAGTCTTCCGTGCCTCTCTCTGTCTGATGGCTTGTTTCTCAACTTGATCGTAATGTTCCTTGGGTACGGAAACATTGTTAAATTTTTCACATTTCTGAAGGACGTTGAGACCTTCTTCATAGAAACCCTTGCTGAAGAACCATCGGAAGCTTTCAGTAAGAATCCACATATAGATGAAGACGAAGACTGCAGGTGTGTAGATGATGAGGAGAAGATACCTCCAGCTTTGAAGCCACCACGATAATAATGTCACGGTAACTCCTCCAAGTATGAACATCGTATTGAAGAGAAGACTGGCGAATACTCTGCCTTTAGGCCCCACCAATTCCAGGGCTGAAAAATATAACGTATTTTTTATGAACATCTTGTTAGACACATCTACTGCTTTTCGAAAAGTGATCTTCTACATATCTGGCCTCTACTAAGTATTTCAGGAGCAACACTATAAGTACTCTATTTATACGAGTGTACTTAGTGCCCTAGAGGACATAATAGAAGGCTTTATGGTTATATTGTACCAACTTGATAAATGAATCCAACTGAAATGGAATAGAAAGTATAGTGGAAAAAGTCAAGTTGAACGTTTTTAATATCATAATTATTGTACACTACTAAGGTAAATATGCTACGTCACGTATAAAACGCACTCAGTTAAGCGATTAGTAAAGCCATGCAGCATCAGCTTTGCTCTGTTGGAGGTTAGCTATGTTAATTAACTCAATCAAGCGTATGAGAAACTTCATGTATTACATTACTACATTATTTATTAATGTCACATACACTAACAAAAAATAAGAAAAATTAATGGAATAAATTAAAAGTAAATTAAAGAAGATCTTAAACTAAAATATATTTACAAGAGATAAATGTGATCCAAAATTCCCAAACTCGGCATTGTAGCCAGAACGTTGGCAGCATTATTTATTTGGCACGGGTCTCCTCTCGAGGAGGCCTAGAGCATACTCCACCACGCTGCTCCAGTGTGAAATGGTGGAGGGGTTAGTGGCCAACCCGAGTGTCGGAAGTTTTCAAACCGCCCGAGGGCCTCCGACATGGCTTAACGACTCTTATCCTATGATAACAACCGGGACCAACGGCTTTATGTGCCCTCCGAAGCACGGAAACGCTCAAGAAATTTTTGCCACTAGCGGTCACCCATCCCACTACCGACCGCGCCCGCTTTTGCTTAACTTTGTCGATCACATAGGATCGACGCAAGCCGCTGGGCTATGAGCGCTTCCTATTAATAAATTATTTATTTAATTCTAGATTTTTATTAACAAGTGTGTTTGGCTAATTTCAACTTCAGAAAGCATGCTCTTCCATAAAAATCATATTGGTTCTCTTTTAAAAACCATTATGCTATTATTGGTAAAACCTTTCTCATTATTTGTCCAAAGACAAGGAAGATGTATTTGGTTGTCCAAAACATTTTCTACACGACTAAAAGATTTTGTTAACGAAAACAATGATGTAGTAATGTGAATAGACGAATCCAGTCGTCTACAACTGTGGCTAAATGAACTTAATGGTGCTAAGTGCCAAGTCCCGGAAGTGGTAAGCAAAAAGCATAATAATTAATCATAAACTAATGATGGGATATTAAAGCCAGAGGTCGGGTGTCATCATTACTAGGCGTTAATTATTTGTGATTATAAACAATATTGTTTGATAATTAAGAATCGATTGCAAAGCCGTTGGTCACTGCTATCGTAACACAACATTCGTTAATAAACAACTTTGGGTGGCATGAAAACTTCCAACATTTGTGTTGGCCACTAACCTCTTCACCAATCCGCACTAGAGCAGCATGGTGGAGTATGCTTAGAGTTGCCAGATGATGAGAGCAAGACTGAAATATCGGGACAAAACTTCAATTAGTCGGAATTTATTGGGACAAAAAACTTTTTTTGGAAATAGGCGGCAAACGAGCTGACGACGAAAAAAACGGCTAGAGCGCGTGGCGGCAATCGTTCTATTGAGTGAATTGTCAGGACATTTTGTATTTTGTCAGGACTCTGGACATCATGTGAAACGTCGGGACAATCCAGGCGAACACCGACCATCTGGCAACCCTAAGTATGCTCCAGATCTCCGAAAAAGGAGAACTCTATCGTGGGCTGTTAATGAAATGAAGCCAGCCATCTAGGATTATGGACAATAGTACAGAGGACAAGAGGACATGCCCTGGTTCTGATGTCCATAGATGAAAACTTCTGTTTAACATCAGGTGGCATGTTGGTTTGTCGGTTATTTATAAGGCTGACGAATCACGACACCAGTACCTACTCTTCAACATATAGTTTTTATCCCTTACTATCTACTGACCTTCATCTCTTCGTCAGACCTTCAGACTATTAAAAGCCAATTGAATAACGCTCTCGCAATGTTCAAGATCACGCCGTGTAATCTGTATTATATCGGTTGTTGTCAATTACCGTCACCATGTTTTATGCGGAGAAAAAATAGCTCTCGGGTCACTTTCCTCAGTCGTGCACGAAGTTAATAGATTAATGTAAATAGTCACTGTATATATTTTTTATGACAAGTTTTTATAGCAGCCATTTCTAGAGGGTCACAGAAATGTCGCGTTTAAATATGTACTAGTACACTTGTAACTGATGATGTAACAGTTCATTCGAGTATCAAATAAAGTAAACAAAAAAAAAGAGTAATTTGATTCAATTAAATCTGCGGAAAAGCAGTGTGGTCATGGTTGACAAGTCCAAGAATGTTTATTTAAAATGTCAATTAGCGATTTTATTTTCCAAAGAATTTATTTATATTTTACTAGACGGCGAAGCAAAACTTTTGAAATAAAATCTTTACCCCTAAGTATACACTTCAAATAATTTCTCTTGTCTATTTGACTTTATTTCTTGTATTACATTGTCTTAGATCTCTCTTGTAAATATTATTGACCTCAAATTATAAATCCTAGGAAATAGTGCTGTTATAGGAATGGGAAGCCTTTAGCAATAATATTAGCTGTCGCATAAACCATACATCTATCGTGGAGGAAGTAAATATCGTTGTCGCAAGCCATAATGCCCATAATATGTTCCGCGTGAATGGCTACTAAGAATTCATGTTTAGTAGTTGATACTGTGAACCTGAGAATACGTTTGTTCTGTATTCCGAGCTGAACCTCGACTCCGTGCAACTTGTCTTTATGTTACAAGTCAAATCTAACCTAGTTTAAGATCTCACATTTTTAAATAACAGCAATTGTTATAGGTATCCAATAAAGCAAAGAAATAGAGTTTAATACTTGTTCATAATGTTATTTTGTTCCTATAAATAAATACATTTTTCGATTTTGCATAGAACTTGGCACTCATTTAGATCTCCATTCTTTTTGCGGCGAAGCCCACAGCCAAGCAAAATTTTTGTATTGAACTTGGCTCCCCTTTTTTACATTTATGTTTTTGGTGGGATATCATTACTTTTTGTAAAGAAAACTATTACAAGTTTTTTGTATGGGGAGACCACTTATTCTTCGACTTTTTTTATTTTTTGATTTTTTCCTACGCTTACACACAATTACCGAGCTGTATTCCAAATTGTATCCTTCTAGATCATCTGGAAGAAGGTTAGATTTTGGTACTATATGTCAGTCAGTCAGTCAGTGCTAAAATTTATGACTTTTTCACCTTCATATCTTTATAACCGTTTGAGCTAGCTTCATGAAATTTGGGCTTCTACATGTCCTTATGGATATAATTAAACACACGTAGTTTTATGTGTTTACGTTAAAGAGGTTTTGAGTTATAGAAGGATCAAAAGTGGCACCAAGTGGTTCGGGTAATATTACACTCGGCGCTGGCTAGCCAGTTCCTTTGCTTGAACTTGGCTTGACACGCTGACGCGTGTCTAGATGTTCAGAAGTTATCAAGTAACATACTTAATTGCAATTAATAACTGTGCTAATTGTATAGTAATAACTATTGCTATAATAACTATGTTAGAAACAAATTATACTTTGCACATTTAATTTTGTATGATATAAAGATACTATTATTATTCAATGATATTATAATGTAAAAAAGAGGTAGATATGTCAATAGCGCGCCGACGATGAAGAGCGTAAGAACTGGCAATTGACCGTTCTGCTCGTAGTCGCTCTGCCAATACAAGACGATACGCACGATTTTGTTGTTGTCAGAAGTGCTTGACATTTGACATACAGCGTTAAAATGCCTTCGTGTATTATATCCAAGTAATTGGTGTAGTGAAACAAAAGATAAACGTGTGAGCGTTGCAGCTCTTTTCGGAACATATTTTTGGTTGATTTGTAAGGATACAACGTATCTATATTTTTTAATTATCACTGATTATTATTAAAAAAGAATTGAAAGCATTTGGGTCATAATTTGGGTAGTCATCATCTACCAATGAACGTGCTTCCACTAAATATTACTGTTACAACCTGTAAGTGGAAATATTTATTTCTATTTAATTAATGCAATATTGCAGTAGCAATGTTTATTTATATTTATGTAATATAAAATGTTACTTAAATATTTACATTTAGACGTTATAATAATAATTTAATTATAATAATATGGATTATTATTCCATCTAACTGTAAAACTTTCTACTATCTACAAAGCTGTAAGTCAGTAGATAACTGTTTAAGTAAAATCTTAGATTATCTTTCATAAAATACTGCGAGAGATTATAAGTGAGATACATTTTAATCAGATGATTATCTTGAAACATTGAAGCCCTTGTTTTATTCATTAGGTATGGTGTTGTATATATTTACCAGCGTTTAAAATAATTTGAATTGAATTGTATCTGGCTGTCTGATTGAGTTATCTATGGGAATTCTCTGATCATGACCTGATTGCTTAGCTAATAAGGATGCTTTAAGGAGAGACCTTCCACTTTACTAAGGAAAGATCTTACTCTATCAAGTTAAGGTGACGTTATTAAATAGGTACGTGTTCGTGTATTAAGCCCTCAGGAGTGATCTAGTGGTACCAAGTACTTACTCTCTCACGCACACTAACTTAAAGCTATTTTAGGAATGATTAAATGTTTTCCTAAAATCTACGTTATATAGTCATGTTTCATTTAAAGAGTATATTCTTAAATATGTTCCACGTTTATAAAGGAGGTTCCTGGTGTACCAAAATACAGGCTTCGGCTTAGCTTGGACACCAGTAAGGCTATTCTGTTTTGTAACTCGACAGCGGAATCCGCGATGAGTGTCAAACTTCAAACGACTTAAGATAGGATTTTGACACTCATCGCGGATTCCACTGTCGAGTTACAAAACAGAATAGCCTTGCTGATCTCCCGCAAAAAAAATTACCTAATATGTACTTTTAGATCAATAAGAACATCTTGTTTGTAATTTTTGTGTGGAGATGAATAAAAAGTTATTGTAAAAAAGAAAAAAAAACCTTTTTTACTATTGATTTGTAAGTCAATGTAGTCAAACGAAGCAAGTGGTTTTATCAATAAAATTAGAAGGCCTTTGCAGCACGCGTCTCGGAAAAAATGTCATGTCTATGTCAATGTCACTGTCAATGTCACACTCACCAAGAACAAAACAAGCAGTATACACGCCGCCTCCAAGCGCAGGTTCCAGAAACTCAAGAACTATGAACATTTCGTAGTTCATGGAGAAAGCCCGGATCACTCCAAAGATTCCGTTAGACACGCTAGCGAAGACCAGGGCCATTCTTCGTCCATATCTGTCGGAGATGAGGCCAGTGAGGGGAATCGAGATGAAGAATCCGGCATTGTGGACCGTTCCGACTAAGGATCGCTTCCAGTCCTGACAGCCGAGGTCGAACTGAAATTAAAACAGAATAAGCAAGTGAGAAAGCTGGTGAGGTCACGCGATTCTCTGCGTGAGAACTTCAAAGAAATAGGCATATTTTAATAATAGCCTCTCAATTTATTTACTTATTTAGGTATTTATTATCTCGGGCAAAGTGGCAGATAAATGTATGTTCTTTCGCAGATATTTGTGAAGTCACATTTGTGCGCCCACCCACACGTGGGGTGTCATTATGGAAGAAATTAATTTATTCATCCTTCTTGAACAACGCAGTAATGTATTTTTTTTTAATAAACGCTAACACACTCATACCCCCGCAGTAGGTTATTACCTGTGTCGCGGGCGGCATGGACAACACATATAACACATCACAATCACACCTATGACCCAAACACAAATACCTATTTATCTGTCACATAAATATCTGCCCTGGCCAGGAATCGAACCCGGGACCCCTCGCTTCGCAGGCAGGGTCGCTACCAACTAGGCTACACGGTCGTCAGTTTTACATTATTAAGTATTTGAAATAAGTACAAGTCTATTTTGTCCAATCGTCATAGACTAATTTTTTGTTCTGTTAATAAAAACACTGTGAATTAAGTGTAATTTACGCCCCACGAAGCGAATATAGAATTTACATAAGAACTTCATTGTGATGTTCAATGACTTTGTCAACGTGAAATAACATGCATTGTCGTTCAACTGCAATTAAATTGTGATTGAAATTAAAATAAATTGCAAGCAATTGGATATGTGTATACGTGTAATCACAATAATATATGTACATAGCTAAGACATTATCTTATCTCTCATCTAGTCTAGCTAAATGCTCAAATTTGCACCAAATTGCAACAAATTGTAGCTTGTAATAATGGAAGGAAACAATTTGTTTTAATAATACACATTAATCATTGCGACGATTTTGTTGATTTTGTTCAGTTAAATGTCATGGCCTCTTTTATTTATTTACTCGTACAATCTCGTATAAAGTAATATTGATATAACAAAGCTATGATTTTAATGACATATTTAATATTAATAGTAAATTAACTAATCCATACTATGTCCTATCGAGTATCTTCGTTGACAAGAATCACAAAAAAATTAAAAAAGGACTAGTCAGGTCCGACTCGTATCGTATTATAGTCGTCCGAAGCGTGTCGAATTTGCAACTAAGTTGCAGATATTGACTAAGTAGAACTCCATTTTAGTCTAACTGAAATTCTATCCATTATCAAATTACCTTATGTTTTATATAGGTCCTGGCGTGCTGTGAATGGTAGTTTTTTTTATGGAAATAGCCGGCAAACGAGCTGTCGATCCACCTGATGGTAAGTGGCTATTGTCGCCCATGGACATCAGCATCACCTAAGGCATCACTGATGCGTTGCCGGCCCAGAAAGAGAGAAGAAAAAGGAAGAAAGAACTGACTCTCAACCCCCAGCAGGAACACGACGAGTCGTTTGGTGGCTGATTCATGCTCAAAGATGGTAGCTATCCAGGTGAACTCCATGGAGAAATAATAATAGTAATAATGGTATTAATTAACAATTAAAATCAATACTACCAATATAATCCCTTGAGGGGCAGCGGGCCGGATTTAGTCGCCTGTTACGGCATCCATCCGGCGTGGGATTGGGGTTTGTATTCTAAGCCGCCTCAATACGGCTAGTGTGTATTCAGCACTTTTTTCAGTTTGAAACGTAAAAAGATTTTATTCAAAAACATAACAGAAGTAGTCAGGTAAAAACAGTTTCTTGATCAAGGGTTTTACACTCAATTCTGGTAATTCTAACATTCATACATATTCGGAAATGATGTTTGCAATGAAGTGTCCCATGACGTCAACAGATTCACAAATTTAGCTTTTGCTTTACCCTAGGGCCTAGACTGTAGTGGGACTGAAATTCCGCCAAAATCTGAGGATTGAGCGAAATATTCCGGCCGTTTTCGATACTCCACGACACAGCATCCTTGCTAACGAACCTTGTTTCTGGGCAAATTTGCCGATCTTCACTTGCGCCATTTTCAAACGATCAAATTGAAACAACGTGATTATTTGCAGCGTAAATTGAGGGGAAAGTTGAAAAACGACGTAAAAATAGGTTTGCGCCTTATTTATTGTAATTATCCAACGCTTTCAGGATCTTTATTTTTAAATTTCTTAAATATAGTTTTTGAGTTATCATTTTTTATATTTATTTGTTAGTAAGATTTGCAATTGTTTACATGTATCTTTGATATTTTTAGGAGCTTTATCACTATTTTTCTCAAATTTCAACTTGCTTAACAAGTTGAAATATTTTGTAAATTTCTTATAGTGTTTTAGAATGTTGCATTGTTTTATTTTATAAAAATGGCTCTAAAAGGCAATAGGAACGACACTGAAATTACATTCTTTTAAATTCATTACTGCAGAAAAGATTTTGACCGCTGAGATGGAATGTAATGAATGCTAATTTGCACGCGTATTTTCAAAACGGAAATTTCCCATTTCTTGAAAACTATTTCAAAAACATACTTTATGTAACAGGAAGTTGTTACTAGGAATAAAATACGAGGAATGTCCTTAGATATCGCACACTTCCTCCAAACTTTGTCCACTCTACAACAGACTTACGAGCAATTCCGATCACAACGCTACTTGAAGTTAGGGTCAGATCTATAAACCGTGCTTAGCCTTTGCTCAGACTTTAAATTATCCAAACAAAAATAATGGTCCTAAAGCACTCTGAACATTAGCCGATTTATATGACTTTAATTTTTTTTTTTAACAGACTTCAAAAAAGGAGGAAGTATTCAATTCGACTATATATTTTTTATGTTTGTTACCTCAGAACTTCCGACTGGGTGAACCGATTTTGATGATTTTTTTTAATAGAAAGCTGGTGCTTGTCATGTGGTCCCATTTTGAAGTTGGTTATTTTTTGTTAGTAAAATTTTCTACATTATCGTAATAACTAGTGTTAGTCATCTAGTACAATGTACATTTGATTGTTGTCTGAGCAACGATCAAGTGTAAGTGTGGTTTATAGATCTTACCTTTAGTAGTAGGACTTTCCATTAGGTACTATCACCTGCAAGTAGTATGTACAGTCAGCAAAAGAATTAGGTATGCAGGGCATAATTCTAAAACCTTCTGTAATTATTAATATTATATAATATTTGTGTTATTATAATTGTTAAATTCTACCTATATGTATACTTACTTAAGGTATGATGTTATAAGGATAATAACAATAACATTATGTAATATTAATAATTACATAATGTTTTAGAATCATGCCCTGCATACCTAATTATTTTGCTGACTGTAATCTATAAGTCACACTAGTCAAAGAATTACAATGGTAAGCTGTGAAATCACGATTAGTGGTCATGCCTTGCCAATCGCCGATAACGAAACTCATTCAATTATGAATGGGTTAAGGAAACCTAGATTACGAGATTATGTGTGTTCATTCACGAATGATATTGTTTTTTCCGCTAACCTTTTTCAGGGCAATAGCGAAAAAGCGTTAATTTTTTATAAAGTTAAGATTATGTCAGATGTAGTCAACTACATAGTTAATAGTATCAGGCGTTGCTTTGCGGAAATCCATTGTATTAAGTTAATATTAGTCTAAGCCACGCATGCCTTAAAGTATATACGGGTGAATATCAGAAACGTGCATTTTTTTCAATTTTTGGTGGTGCTTTTTTTTCTTCAGTTTTCGTGAAAAATGAGAACCTGAACCTGAGAATGAGAAAGTGTAACTGTTACACTTTCTTTTCTTATACCAGGTTCTCATTTATATACGGGTACCCATATACCATCATGTTAACCGCGGATTGTTTCAAAGTAGACTAATACTAGCTTAGCAGTCAACTAAATTGTATATTCGTTTCCGTGCTTTCGAGGACAATTTAAGCAGCCAGTGCCGATATTTTACACCCAAGACCCGAGAGAAAAGATTTATCGGGAATCAATCCCGGGACACATATATATTTTTTTTTAATTTTGGAATTATTTTGCACGTATGAATTGAAATGAATACACACTTGTTTGGTAAAGGAAAGCATTGCGAGGAAAGAACACCTGAGAGTTGATTATAAAATCGTTTGTAATGAGGTAAATACCATGAAAACTTTTTGCTTTATTTTGTTAATTTAGCAAATGCATACGAGGCTAAGATTTTAAAGTTTCTCTAGTAAATAAGACGAATTTTTTGGTATATAGTTTACTCTTGTCTAGTCTTATGTTCTAGCACAGAGTATATAATTATGGTTCGTGGCCGAAAATTGGGTCTCTCGTTTACTACTAATTTCCACTTGGGAAGTGTCTTTCTCGCTACAGGCACGGACATAAAAAAAGAACGGACGTAACCTTGTCTAATCGAGAGTGAAGCTGACAGCTGACAGCTTGCTTACCGTGTGTGCGTAATTTTGTAATTTTTGATTCGCGATGGTGTCAACGTCGTAGCCGTATATGGTGTATTGGTGTCAATGTGTGGGTGTGTGTACTTGTACGAATACAGAGTTGGTATTCCTATGGGTGCTTCACTGAATTTGTTCTTGAAATTACATCCGTCTTTTTTTTACGTCCGTGGCTACAGGCTTCAAAGACACCCGAGCCAAGAAGCGGGTATAATTGAGATCATTACTCGCGATAAGCTTCAATAGTTCATCGATCATGATCATATTCCGCGGTCTAGCACAAAACCTTACATTGCGTATTGTTTTACACTACAGTAAACAGTTTTGTGGCGTGTCACCACACAACTTGACCTATTTTTACTATGATACGGGTACTCACGATATATATTCTATACGCCGATATTTCGACCCAGTTGCATGGATCATGGTCACGGCTAGACTCATCAATCAATCTCAATCAATATCGGCGTATAGAATATATATCGTGAGTACCCGTATCATAGTAGAAATGTGTTCAGTCCACGATGAGTTAAGTTTAAAATCAACATGACCTAGTAAATAATTCTTGACAAAAAATAACCGACTTCCAAATACTTAACTCAAAGTACTCAAACACTACTCGTCAGATCTCGCTCAAAGTGGGACCACATGACAAGCACCAGCTTTCGATTAAAAAAAGAATCATCAAAATCGGTTCACCCAGTCGAAAGTTCTGAGGTAACAAACATAAAAAAAATTGTTGAATTAAGTACCTCCTCCTTTTTTGAAGTCGGCAGCTGGTGCTTGTCATGTGGTCTCATTTGAGCGAGATCTGACTGATTATTTTGTTACAAATATTATGTGTATCGTGTTGTATTTGTATTTTAGTTAGCTTGATATCAGAACTTAACAAAGCGTGTAAATAACTTTACTTGCGATCGATGTATCGCTACTGTTACTAGCAAAGATGTAACTATGTTTAGCTGTACCGTTACGTCATTACTGCATACATGTGAAGTCAAGTTTAAAAATATGTTTCATTGTCAATTTCATTGCTAGGCTAATCGATTACTGAGGAATGTTTTATGAAATAGTGTTTCATGAAAAAGTGTTTATCTACAGTTTAATCAAATTGCCTTGCTTTTGGAACGATCATTATAAAGAACACGTGTAGGTAACTCTGTAGCTGTACCTTTTATTTCCAGCCGAAAAGGAAGCGGTGACGTTTTTAGTTAGTATATGACAAAACTAAAGTATACATCAATTTCCCGCACATAAAAAGGATAACTGATGCCGTAATGGTCACTAAGCTTGACCGCCGTTCACAGCGTCCTGGATTCGATTCCCAGCAAGGAAGAAATTGTAATGATATGTTTGAATTCCTGTTCTCATGTTATGTGTGTGTTCTCTTGTCTTTGTGTGTTGTTCATGATATCCAGCACACGAAATCTTAGTATGGGGTTATTAGTGTATAGCGTTTATTATTATTAAAATTAAATAATTCCAGACAAAGTCACTGGCAACATTTTCCAAATAACGATTAAATCAGTATTATATTGCGGAATGTTACTCAGTTGTTTATCACTGACAGGCTTCGAGTCGTTCTTTACGACCATTCTTGTCTTCAGTGTTTTAATATATCAAACAAGAAAACAAATTAATAAAACCTGCACATTTCAAGATGGATTATTCGCGTTACTTGGAAATATATTCGCAACTGAGAATGGTGTTCTTTTTTAAATTTTTGATGGATTAAAAAGAAAAGGTATCGGGTGTATTGTTTGTTACGTCGTTTTGACTGGTTTTCGAATGACGTTGATGAATATTGATTGCTAAAATTTTATTCGACAGTTTCAAAAGTGTTATCGTATGGTAAGCGACGCTTGAAAGGCAAAATTTACCAAGCGACATTGAATTATAAACCTTATTAACATCACTAAATTATCACATATTATATACAATTATACACAAAAAATAACAACATATTATACACAAAAATACATAAAAACATATTATGCACAAAAAATTTCGCGAATTCGTTAATTTAGTGATGTATATGAGGTTTATAATTCAATATCGCCCAACATGTCGCTTGGTAAATTTTGCCTTTCAAGCGTCGTAAGGTAGGTAGGTATATGTGTTCCCTGCACCTTCCATATACTCATAACCTTACTCGTTTAGATATCTTGACACTGTTCTATTCTATATATTTAACTCCGTGCAAGTGTCGTAGTAGAGCGGCGAGAAGGTATCGTTGGTGAAGGACTCGTTCGTGAAGGGAGCGAATTGTGTGATGTTTAATTAAAGTGTAAACTGACCTCTTTAACTATAGAATGGTGTTCATAGTACACGTAGGAGTCACACTCAATCTCCGTGGAAGTGTCGTAGTAGAGCGGCGAGCAGGTGTCGTTGGTGTAGCTAGACCTGCTAGACTCGTTGCTGAACGGCGCGAACCGGAGACATTTAGATGATTCACCATCGTGTTCCGGGATTGTGTAGTTCACTACTGTCTCGTTGTTGTCACATTCCGGGATTGAGCATCTGGAGAAAATTTTTATGGATTAGTCAAACTAGGTTCTTCGAATGGGCAACGTCTCAGAAAAATGAGTATAGGACGCCCACCGACCAGGTGAGTTGACCTGAAGTGTCAGAAGGCTCAAGACCGGTCAGA
Source organism: Thymelicus acteon (assembly GCA_951805285.1). Lineage (NCBI taxonomy): Eukaryota > Metazoa > Arthropoda > Insecta > Lepidoptera > Hesperiidae > Thymelicus > Thymelicus acteon. The sequence goes on from OX638229.1 coordinate 3,296,121, forward strand.
GTGGCGCAAGTTAGGGGAGGCCTATGTCCAGCAGTACCTCTAAGTGCTGATGGATGGATAGATGAGTCATAATAACTGTTACGAACTGTTAGAATAATTGTTTTATGTATAAACTGTTTTGTATTTAGTTTGATAGTTTGTGTAAATGTAGATCAGCCGTTATTGTGGTAATTGGCATTGATGAGTCTGGCCACCTTCGCTTGTCATTAACTATGATGCTGTTGTATATTTGATGGTATAGTTAGCATTTAGTTTAAAAAAATCCCTCAAAAAATAGGCCCGTAATTATTTCATAATTTGAAGTACCTATTTTTCAAGACGATGTTTTGCAATTACATACTTATTTTATTTAATTTAACTCACTTTCTTTCGTAAATGTGCAGCTGCCCGCGCAAAAATTCTTTTTCACACTCATAAAAGGTATAGCAAACGTTTATACCTCTAAAAATACAATCAATTCAAGTCAATTGTTTGTCAAACAGTTTTATGTCCATTTTGTCACATTTTGTGTATGCGACAGATTTCGTTAAAAATGCGGAGTAGTTACTAGAATGAGTTGCGGTGAGCTAGATTTGTTTCTTCAGCTTTTAGTTTTCGTGTAAATTTTTAACAGTTTTAGAGGGACCGTTCCTATAATAATTTACATTGATTACGGGTCATGGATAAGTGAATTTATTTTTGAAGTTAAACTTCTTATGGGGCGTTTGGAAAAATTATGAGAGTAAAATTATTAATATGCGACAGCCAAAAAGCGACATGATGAAGATGCGTAATATAAGGCACACATCACTCGTTAGGAGTTGTCTTGGACTGCAACCGCGCGCCGGGTCGCGGGTGCGAGTGAGAGGTAAGTAACTTCTTACGTGCGTACATATGTAAGTACATACACACATTTTTTAAATTCCTAATTTTTAGTACTTCATGCGAAAATGGATACACATTGCACCGTCCGAGTTTGGGGTAACTAATTCATAATTTTCGTTTCAATTTTCCCCGCCACAATTTTGCCTCGGCCCAAGAACTTATTCAAGTATTTTGATTTGCGTGTCATTTGCGCTGCAAAAATATTTCGGAGACATCAAAGAACACCACACTGTAGGAACAGCTTTGCGTTCAGTATTACCGCTTCTTATAACTAGCAAACTTCTTTCCGACGACATTTCTGCAAATATTCCGTTTCATTTCGGTTTGTTCTTTGAGAAAGCTCCTAATTAAAAACTTTTCCAAGTTCCTTCCTATGAATTTGTTTTTGGTTTCGCCTTCGTTATGTTTTTTGTTAATTTTCTTCTTTAAGCCTTAACAGGTTAAAAGAGGCAGTTGGAAATATAAAAGTCGTTCTGTGAATGCATCTTAAAGGCTGATTTAAAAAATGTTTTAGAATATTTGTTCGGTTTGAGTAAAATCTAAGTTGATAAAAAAAATGAGTTTCTATATATTTCATCCTTACTGTGTTGAATGTAATATCTTTTATGTAATAGGTAACATTTGTATGGAAAATTGAATGGGCTTTTTTCCGTTTTGTCATTTCGTATCGCAAAAATGTTTTTAATACAGTTGCTCAAAAAGTGGCGTATTGCAGGGACGTATAGCGTTGGGGATGTGGGCTATTACATACTCGTGCTTTTTCTTTACCTTTTCCGAACTCGTGCGTTCTCTTTCCCAACTGTCAGAATAATGTCTATTAAAAAGAAAAAACCAACCACGAAATTTTTACAAAAAAAATCATAGAAGTTTTTATGATTCCTGCAAATATTTCTAAAAAGAAGCTACTAATTTGTTTCAATATCAGGTTTAATGATAAGGTTAGGTTTCATTTTATTTCATCTCATTACATTTCATTTTCATTTCATATCAATAAAAAAATCTACTGAAGACTTGGCTGTATGGGCATAGTTCCCTTTGCCTACCCAGAATGAGTGAAGAAAACAAAAAAATCTCTGCTTATATTCTTTTACGGTTGGCGCCGTTTTCAAGTTTATTGTGTTTTTATTATTCTATTAAATTGCTTCATTTTTTCGCAACTGTATTAAAAATAGTTGTTCAGTACACGCGCGGAACCGTCATTGCAACTTGTTCCGACTGTCAACCCTCACCTTCGGCTGCGCCTCGGCTCGGGTAGACATTTGTCGGAACTCTTTGCAATGACAGGCTTTCCGCACTATTTAAGAAGGTAACTAGCCAGTTGCTTTTCCACCTTATATGATGAGCAGTGATGTCCAGCGTGGGCCTTGCACCACGAGCAGGAGAGGTTGGCTTGGGCTCAGGGATGGTTAGGATATCTTATACCCTGAAGCTTTCTGCCCACCGTACTATAGTATACGAGCAATATACGTACATATATCACATAGAGTTTATCGTGATACTTTCCACGCCTGGTTTATAACACAGTCTTGGTATGGTACATAGATAGTTCTTGGGGGCAGACTCCTTCCCATTTTCGTTTGGATAGATCATGCTCGTTAAAATATGAGGTGTTTATTTCAGCTTCAATTGATTCAGTAAACATCAGAAACGTTTATTATTGTAAAAAGTTCGTGGAAATGTCATGGAAAAATTACCCTAGCGTGTCGAATATGTGGTCAATAAATATTAAAATCATTGTTTAATAGGGAAATGATTTATGGAATATTCATTGGATAACCTAATAGGTAAATGAGACTACGATGTAATTTCATTATGGTAATTGTATGCAAATTAACGAATGTATTAATACATTTATCTCATGGCTTTTTCATCTCTAGGCACCTACTAATAATGGAACGGGGTCAAATCTATGTAACAGATATTTTTTGGAAATTTTAATGTAAGTCAATTCAGTTATAAAGAAGCCAAATGCGTGATTGGAATTTTTGGCTGTTTCTTTTTACGTAATTCACTTACGTATTAATAGATTTAGGTGTATGAAAATATGGAGATTTGTGAAATATGGAGAATCTCTGAAATGGCTGGACTGATTTTGACGGGACTTTCACCGGCAGATAGCTGATGTAACAAAGAGTAATTTAGGCTACTTTTACTTTAGAAAAAAAAAGTTTGTCAGGCGATATGAAGTTCGCCGTGTCAGCTAGTAATAAATAATAATACAGTGTCATAACATAAGTGTGGTCATAACTATAAAGTTGTTTGCGTCCAACGTGTCTGAAATAGTGTTCCAGACAGGATCCCGAATTAGTGAATGCCAGTCCGTTTTGCAGGATTCCGTAAAAAGTTGTTCCTGTAGAACTGGCCGCAGGAACTCCTAATTTTGGGATTTTTTGAGTAAACTGTGTGTAATAGTCTTCGGGGACTAATGTGGATTCTATATATTTCTTCTCATTGAAAGAAAAATTCAGTTTATAGTATTACAATTATATCTTTTTAGGGTGTGTAGCCGAATGGCAAAAAACCCTTATGGATTCGTCATGTCTGTCTGTCTGTCTGTCTGTCTGTCTGTCTGTCTGTCTGTCCGTCCGTATGTCACAGCCACTTTTTTCCGAAACTATAAGAGCTATACCATTGAAACTTGGTAAGTAGATGTATTCTGTGAACCGCATTAAGATTTTCATACAAAAATAGAAAAAAAGCAATAAGTTTTGGGGGGTCCCCATACTTAGAACTGAAACTCAAAAATGATTTTTTCATCAAACCCATACGTGTGGGGTATCTATGGATAGGTCTTCAAAAATGATATTGAGGTTTCTAATATCATTTTTTCTAAACTGAATAGTTTGCGCGAGAGACACTTCCAAAGTGGTAAAATGTGTCCCCCCCCCCCTGTAACTTCTAAAATAAGGGAATGATAAAACTAAAAAAATTATATGATATATACATTACCAAGCAAACTTCCAACGAAAATTGGTTTGAATGAGATCTAGTAAATAGTTTTTTTAATACGTGATAAATCGTAAACCGCAAAAAATATTGATCAAAGTTACAACGAACTACAAGAACTATTATATTATGTTACTTGCTGCTACGGAACCCTTCGTGGGCGAGTCCGACTCGCACTTGGCCGCTTTTTTATTTTAAAAATATGAGAATGAAAACTTATTTAACATTTTTTGACACGTTTTAGTTAAAAATAAACTTCTTAGTTTATTTTTATTATATTATTTTATTTTCTATGTAAATAAATCAATAAATATTTCACATCTATTTATAATATAATTTATGGAGTAAACCAAAACGTTTTGAACTCTGAACCGTAAGCATACTCATTAAATATAGAGGTGACATATACAAGTATTATAAATGGATTATCTCTTGACTATACTACTCTCAAAGGTGTGGAAAATCTGTCAATCCCTATTTGATCGGTAATTTATTAAATAAATAAATAATAATAAATTAATACTGATTTATATTCAAGTATGTAGCGCTCATAGCCCGGCGGTTTGTGTTGGTCCTAGTAATCGACGTTAGATGGGTGACCGCTTGTGGCAAAAATTTTTTGAGCGCTTCTGTGCCTTGGAGGGCACGTAACCGCACTGGAGCGGCTTGGTTGAGTACGCTCTAGGCCTCCTCAAGAGAAGATACCCGTTTACCCGTGCTCAGTAGTAGGCCATTAGGTAATGGGTTGAAGTCAAACAATTTCATGCACTTTGCCAGCACTTTGTTAGGTAAAATTGTTGAGTTACGAATAAAACTATTGCTCTATAAAATATCCATATCACAGATGATAGAGCATTACGTACAAAAATCACGTGTAGGCGAGTTATCACAAACAATTTCCACATCCTATATCAATATTGTGTTATAGCGGCAAGCAATACCTTCGTAATACATAGGTAAAACGTGTGTAATGCGAGTATTATTATGATAATTTCCGTAACACTTATGTAATCAAAGAATTTGGGGAGGTTATGTATAACTTTGTTAGATTTTGTATAACTTTGTAATTTGTTATATGGATTACCACAACCCTACAACAACGACGCAACTAGGGTCCGTATTAATAAACCAATCTTAAGATGTCTAGGATCTCAAAATTCGGTTTGAGATGGTCCATATAGGTACGTGAGAACGTATGTAAAAGTGACATTTGTAAGATCAGAGGTTGTGTTCTTGAACCGAGGTTGGTTTATGAATATGGGTGTAGATATCGTCTATACGAGCAGATGTCTCTTCTATCTATAATTAAGTATTGTATTATTATCCTATCCAATAACAGGGGTCACCCTGCCTGCTAAGCGAAGGATCCCAGGTTCGATCATGGCCAGGGCAATGTATATGTAACAAACAATTTTTTCCGTGGCGTGGGTGTTAGAGATGAGATTTTATTTAATACAACTTGTATGATAATTTTTAACTTTTATCTAGCAGGGACAAATGTATTACTGGATACCTAGAAGCATCTATTATGCTAAGACTTCACTACATTTGGGTAAATAGTTTTTCACAGTCATAATAGAATACCTAACCGTTCTCCTATAAATGAGTAAATAAAGTCTAGCTAGGTACATCGAAATATTTCATATGCAAATTTTGTTCCATTACAGTCTCATGATTCGTATCAGATTAGATGTTATTATGGGTTAAGTGAGCAAAGTCATTATAAATCTTGCAAAACAAATTATAACTCGGGTTAGCAAAGGTTTCGATCTTTAGGTCTGAGACACTCAGGGAGGTATAAAGTGTACTTGGACTTTGCTAAGACAACATTTAAATAGTACATTTGACTTACATTATTTTCTTAATACGAAAAAAATAAAAAGACACTAAAAACGGCTAACGTTAATGTTGATTTTGGACTATTATAAATTATCTGTTCGGATATTTGTTAGTAACAAAAAAAATTATACACATATAAAACAGCTAATGTTAGGTGATTTAGGACCAATAATTTTGTTCCGATAACGTTAAGTTTGAGCAAAGCCTAAGCCTAAGTACGGTTTATAGATCTCACCTTAAGTTTAAGTTTACTACGCGATTAACTCCAAATCCACTAATTAACATACACGGTTTAGTTGACAGTGAACCTGCTTGACGTTAAGTTTCATTACTGAATTTTCTAAGTTTGCGTATTTGCAATTAGGTATCATTTGCGCTGGCAAAGCAAAATATTAAAAGCGAACACTGAAAGTCCTACTAATATCATGTACTAATTATACTAATATTATAAATGTGAATGAAGTTTGTTTGTTACGCTTCCACGCGAAAACTACTTAACCGATCTGGCTAAAATTTGGAATGGAGATAGCCTATACCCTGGATTAAAACATAGGCTACTTTTTATCCCGGAAAAGTTAAGGGTTCCCGCGGGATTTGTAAAAATCGATCTCTGCCGCGGGCGAAGCCGTGGGCAACACCTAGTGACATTATACATGTGAAAGTTTGTATGGATGTTTGTTACTCTTTCACGTAAAAACTACAGAACAGATTTTCATGAAACTTAGCAAACAGGTAGATCATGATCTGGCAAAAAATATAGAGTACTTATTATTCGGGAAAACATGGACAGAGCGCTAGTGCAAGCAATGTAAATAAAAATACTTTTATTGCGGATATTTATTATTAAAACAATAGATCCCATCATTGATTTTTAAAATTCTTGTCTTTTTATCCGTGCGCTCATCTTAAAAATGGTTAAAAAATAACGCTAGGTTCAAGTTTAAGGACCCTGTTTAAAAATTCTTTTTTCGAGTGCGGGTGTTGAAGCATAGGTTTATATAACGAGTAACCGCCCTCGCTTTGCTTCGGTTTTCTTATTTTTTTTATACCTTCGGTTACATTATTGGAGTTTTATTAAGGATCCCTAATTTTTTTGAAAATATTATGTAGCCTATGTTACTCGGGGATAGTGTAGCTTCCTAACATTGAAAGAATTTTTCAAATCGGTTCAGTAGTTTCGGAGCCTATTCAATGCAAACAAAAATCAAATCTTTCCTCTTTATATATTAGTATAGATTAGAGATATGAGACGCCTTCAGGATTCAAGTACCGCGAACTTAAAGAACGATGTTTGTTCTTTAAATATAAATAAAACAAAGCTTTACTTTGCAGTACTTTACTACCACTGGTTCAGCATGACACAAACCGATTATCTTAACATACAATTAGATATAGTACGGTCGTTAACATATATATGAATGCGGAAACTAGTACACATCACTACTGCTTTTTAAAGACATAAAAAACGAGTCTAACCTGTACTTAAGATCCATTGCTTCGAAGTTGTACACCGACGAATACATCCCGGCTAGGAAAACAGGGAACAAAATTAAAATATAACTGTAAACATTGAACCTCCCAAAGGGTCCTAACACATGCAAAATGTCATCTACAGTCACTTCCTTATTTTTCTCTGGATCCATTTTTTCGAAAAAAAAAAAATTCAATTGATTCAATTAATACGACACAACACTATTATTAATGGGATTTATAATGATATTTATTCGAATTAATTGATCGGAGCGCAGCGCGTGCGCCGGTAAGACCGACAGTGTACGAGTATGGATCGATTCGAGGTTTTTATTGTTGTTAAATCATTGCCTTCAAGTTATCGCAGGTTTTTCTTACACCAATACAAATACAATTTATAATTTTGCCCTCGAATACGACTTTACTGCCTATTTAATCCCCTTTATGGGTTGAATTTCTAAAATCTATTTTCAGTAAAGAAAAGATAATATTTTGATGATATTATAGAGTTCAGCAATCTTATCAGGAAAAACCTGACACTATTTCTTCTTTTTCAGGAGGTCATTTTGGGGTCAAAGAAGAATGAAGCGTCATGCTTTGCTAAAATGATCATGAAAGCCGTTTTCCTATTACAAATCACATGAAAAAACTGTAAATAATCGATTCCTTAAATGGAAGATATTTGAGAACCACGATTATTGGGGTTACTTACAAACGTAATGTATACCATAACAGTGACTTTTAGTACCTATTTTTTTCTCTTTCTTTGTACGTTTGTTCCGGTTGGAAATGGCCCATTCGATTTGGATGTGGTTTCCTCCTATCTATTGTAGTAGACTTAGGTTAACATTCATTTTAATTTAATCGGTTTACAAACAACAAAGATTATCTTAATTTATTATCTTGTCCAAACATATTTTCTCAGTGTGAGTAGAGGTTTTTCGAAGCTGCAGTTACTTGTTAAATAAGTTATTCTAGAATAAGTAGTACTATTGTGAAGGTAACGAAGGAAATAAAGTGAACCTAACTGCAAATTACCTAGTCCATTCTGTGATTGAAACCACAGAGTTAATAAACATGTTGGGATAAATGGCGGAATTTCTCTGCAAATAGCCTTTGCGAAATATAACTTAACTATGTAACCGCATGCTCTAGGCAATCACAGAATATGATTGTAAAGTTACATGTCTATAGTTCATTAAATAAAAAAAAAAACAACACTACACATTCATAGCCCCTCACTAGGATTTCCTGCGTCGTGGGTGACATGGACAACACACAAAGACACGACACCCACAGTGTGTCCCACACCCAGGCCGAGAACAAAAATCAAACTCATTATTCAAATTTCAGCTTCGCTGGGAATCAAACTCAGGACCCTTTGCACTGCGGTTGGCATGGTAACCATTGCGCCACAGGGGTCGTCAATGGGACGATAATAAAGCGGACGACCCTTTAACCTAGTTGGTAACGACCCTGCCTGCCAAGCGAGGGGTCCGTGTTCGATTCCCGGCCGGGGCAGATATTTATGTGACAGATAAATATTTGTCCTCGGGTCATGGGTGTGATTGTGATGTGTTATATGTGTCGTCTATGCCACCCGCGACACAGGTAAGAACCTACTGCGGGGTATGAGTGTGTTAGCGTTTATTTAATGGCTTTCACCTTATAATAAAAAATACGTTAAGGTTTAATATTAATTGCGATGAATTATAATAAAATCATTAATAAAATAGTTTATTATACCTACTTACTATTTACTACAACGTAAGATATTTGGAAGTCGTCCCGGTAGTTAGCATAAGATAACAGTCGTTAAGTCATGTCGGAAGCCCTCAGACGGTATGAAAACTTTTGAAATTTGGGTTGGCCATTATCCCCTCCACCAATCGACACTGGAGCAGCGTGGTGAGTATGCTCTAGCCCTCCTCAAGAAGAGAGACCCGTACTGTTCAGTAGTGAGTCATTAATGGGTTGAAGCGTAAGTATTTACCTAAGTAAGTATATGTATTTACCGCAGTGATAGCCTAGCGGTTAGATCGTTGGTCTCCCGAACGCAGGGGGGTGAATATCAGAAACGTGCATTTTTTTTCAATTTTGGTGGCTAAATTATCTCTTCAGTTTTCGTGAAAAATTAGGACCTGGTATTAGAATAGAAAGTCTAAGCTAGAAGAACCTTCAAGAGGTATGAGAATATGTCGATACCTTTTTGAGATATTTAAGTTCAAAGTCTAGTGTGGCCACCAGAATTGAAAATCGCCCACTAAAATCGAAAGTACCCACCAAAATTGAAAATCAGTGACACCAAAATTGAATTTTTCTGGAACATAAACTCTAAAATCAATGAAATAAAGCTCAAAGTGGCTAATATCACAAATTCTCGGGAATTATCAATAACTTACATCGTTTTATAAAACTCTCAATTGTTAAAAACATAGATATTATTATTTAACATCTATCAATCCATCAGCACTTGGAGATCCACTGCTGGTCACAGGCCTCCCCTAACTTGCGCCACTCTGACCAGTCCTGTGCCTTCTGAATCCAGCGGGTGCTTGCTGTCTTCTTCAGGTCGTCAGTCCACCTGGTTGGGGGGTTTCCAATGCTCCTTTTTCCAAGACGTGGGCGCCAGTCGAGGACCTCTTCCCCAATGGTCATCGGTCCTTCGAATTATGTGGTCAGCCCATTGCCGCTTCAGTCGGCGTACTCGATGAGCTATGTCGGTTATTCTTGTTCGTCTACGTCATTTCTGATTCGTTCACGTACAGAAATACCGAGCATAGCTCTCTCCATCCGCTCTCTCTCTCTCTCCGTAGTCTGTATGACTTTGAACTTATAAATAAGGCCAATAGTAATAAAGCACGACGTCTCGGAGCCGTATGTCATCACTGGCAACACACACTGCTTGAACACCTTGGACTTCAGGCACTGAGATAGTGTTTTCTCCGACAAGATATGATGCAGTTTCCCCAACGCAGCCCAATCGAGTTGAATTCTACAAGTGACTTATTTCTTGAAGTTGGACGTACATACGTATATGATATGGACATTGGACGTGATTTTCATCTTGTCCATGTTAAGACCCACCGATTGTGGCGCTATTCAAGTCCCCTATCATTTTACCAAGTTCCTCCCGGGATCTTGCCAGAATGACTATAACATCGGCATATCGCAAGTGTGTGATGTCTCTGTTGACCACGATGATACCACGTTGTTTCCATTCCATCAGCTTGAACACGTCTTCCAACGCAGCAGTGAACAGTTTAGGAGATATGACGTCCCCTTGCCTGACGCCTCTCTGCAGTTGAATAGGGTTCGCAGCTGTGTCGTATACTCTGACGGAAATGGTACCTGATAAATTACAAACACATCAACACCTCGATATGAGAATTAAGTACCGATACTGATACCGATAGAATCAAAGTCTTTCTCATAGTCTACATAAGCAACACGTAACAACAGATTATACTCCTTGGTCTTTTGTATTATCTGCTGCAGCGTGTGTATATGGTCTATGGTGCTGTAGCCTTTTCGGAATCCTGCTTGTTCGGGAGGCTGGAAGTCATCAAACCTGCCATGCCATTTGTGAGCACCCTCGCAAACGGCTTACAAACGTGGTTCAGAAATGCAATTTTTCTGGTGGTAGGCCACAACATCGGCGGCCGGCTTTTAGTTACCACCCACCGGACAAAGCCATGCCGCCAAACGATTCGTCGTGTTCCGGCATGATGTCTGGTGAAGCCGAATGGGAGATGGGTCTGAACAGTTGCGCTGCGTTAGCGGACCGGCTGTGACGGATTGGTTTTTGCTGTGTCGGGAGCTTAGTCGCGGAGGGCAGCGGGATCCGAAGCACGGTGCACCGCTGGCTGACCGTAGTCAGTAGGGGGCCCAAGTAGTGGGAAAGCCACCCATGAAAGGCTGCCCCGCCAACTGCGAAAAATCCCGGAGTGGCTCCATCATGCCGGTTGGCGACCGGATGAGGGGACCTGATGGCGATCTCCGGGGGGGTTCGGGCGTCCCCGCGGTCTCCAGACTAAGCCCCCAATGACACAGCGATCCTGATATCGCCACTTGGTCAGCAACGTGACGCCTCGTTCAACTGCCATCTCCCATCCTATTCACTCCAAAATACCAAAATGAGAAAAAAGAGCAAGGGAAAAAGTTTTGTACAGCGGTTGCACGTCCCCTCACTCCAAGTGCAGTTTACAAATATCCGTGGGCTGCACTCAAATCTCACTGCAGTCCACCACCACCTTGAGACTGCTAAGCCGCACCTGCTCTTTTTGACGGAGACGCAGATTAGATGTCCATTGAGCGCGGCATACCTCGACTACCCAGGATACACCTTAGAGCATAATTTTCACCCTCGCGCCGGAGTCTGTGTGTATGCCCGCAACGACATCTGCTGCCAGCGTCTCCGTCACCTTGAAGACCCCATTCTCTCCACAATTTGGGTTTTGGTAGACACAGGTGCGGACAAGATCCTATATTCCTGTGTCTACCGATCGCACAGTGGTGACCAGGAGACAACTCGTCTGTTCCAACATCTCAGCGAGGCAGCTGATATGGCTTTACATCGGCACCCCATAGCGCAGCTGGTTTTTCTGGGGGACTTTAACGCCTGTCATCAAGACTGGCTGTTCCCATACCAGAAAACCGACCATGCTGGAAGAGAAGCGTGGAATTTTGCCTTGACGCTTGGATTCTCCCAGCTGGTAAGGCAAGCGACACGGGTGCCCGATATCGATAGCCATACGGCCAACTGCCTAGACCTTCTGCTGACAACTGATCCAGACAGGTATGATATTCAGGTTTCCTCCCCGTTGGGAACTTCTGATCACTGTCTGGTGAAATCTGTATCGACATATTCCCCTCCGGACTGCGAGCCCCGTGGTAACCGACGAATGTGGCGATACAAGTCAGCAGATTGGGATGAGATGCGACACTTTTTCGCATCTTATCCTTGGCGGCAGCTTTGCTTCTCTTCTGACGATCCGTCGAGCTGCGCGGATGCTATAACCGATGTGGTACGTCAAGCGATGGAGTATTTCATCCCTTTTTCTGATGTACCCATCGGTGGCACAGCTCGCCCATGGTTCACCGCCGAATGTGAGCAAGCTGAGCAGCGCAAGCATTCAGCGTACTTAGCCTGGGTGGATGCTCGAAGCCGCAAAGCTCCGGATGTCAGCGCTAAGAAGAAAGCTTTTAATCAAGCCGCCAAGTCTTACAAAAAGGCATTACAGAAGGCAAATTCCGTCCGCATTATTCACATCGGCGAAAAACTCTCTACCCAACCGTCCGGTAGTAGAGCTTTTTGGTCTCTCGCCAAAGCGGTCGAGAATAATTGCTGTCGGCCTACACTGCCTCCGCTGCTAAAACCGGATGGTTCCCTGGCTCATACAGCTAAGGAGAAAGCGGACTTATTCGCATCTCTTTTTGCTGAGAATTCGCGTCTGGATGTCAGCAATAAGGTACCACCCCAGTTGACTCATTGCGGTATCTCTATGCCGGAGATCCATATTACAAACAAAGAAGTCCTTAAAACCTTGCGGTGTCTAGACGTGAATAAAGCCGGCGGACCGGATGGTATTCCAGCGATAGTAATCAAGAAATGTGCACCCGAGTTGTCTCCTGTATTGACACGTCTGTTCCGCCTCTCAATTGAGACTGGATCAGTCCCTCAATCCTGGAAGCTTGCCAACGTGCAGCCCGTGCCCAAGAAAGGTAGCCGTGCTGACCCCGCGAACTATCGGCCTATCTCAATTACCTCCATACTCTGCAAGATTATGGAGCGTATATTGAATAGGCGCCTCATGGCATACCTAGAACAGAATGATCTCCTTAGCGATCGGCAGTACGGGTTCCGCCGAAACCGATCAACAGGAAATCTTCTAGCGTATGCCACACATATATGGGGAAAAATGGGGAGACACTTGCTGTCTCCCTTGACGTCTCGAAGGCCTTTGATAAGGTCTGGCACGCTAGCCTTCTAAGCAAGCTTCCAGCTTACGGCATATCCCCTGGCCTTATCGACTGGGTAAAAGACTTCCTGAGTGACCGGTCTTTCCGCGTTGTAGTCGATGGCTGTTCATCGAAGACGATGGCTACAAATGCCGGAGTTCCTCAGGGGTCCGTTCTCTCTGCCACTCTATTTCTGCTACATATAAATGACCTGCTTATGCCCGGTATCTATGGGTACGCAGACGATAGCACAGTGGTAGAGAGATACCTACCAAGTTCCAGAGCCAGTCGGGACGAAATTCAGTCTGAAAGAGAGGCCATGGTGGCTCGTGTGAATCTCACACTTCGGGCTGTGTCCGAGTGGGGCGAAGCCAATCTTGTGAGATTCAACGCCACTAAAACGCAGACGTGTCTATTCACCGCCAAGAAGAGCCCGTTCACCTTGGCTCCTACTTTTCGGAATGTGTCCTTGGATTATACCGACTGCCTTCAGTTGTTAGGAGTAGAGATATCCTCGAAACTCAACTTTGGGCGGTTCATCGAGACCAAAGCTAAGGCTGCTGCAAGGAAACTTGGTGTCCTTACAAGGGTGCGACGGTACTTCACACCCAGGCAACTCTTAAGCTTGTACAAAGCTCAGGTTCGGCCGTGTGTGGAGTACTGTTCGCACATCTGGGCAGGCGCAGCCAAATGTCACCTTTCTGCTTTGGACTCGATGGAGAGGCGTGCGAAGAGGCTCATTGGTGACCCAGATTTGGTTGAGACCAATCTTCAAAGCCTCGAGCACAGGCGCAGAGTAGCCAGCTTCTCGGTTTTCTACAGGGCACATTTCGGAGAGTGTGCGCAGGAATTGTTTGAGATAATTCCCCCATCTCCGTTTCTCCATCGAACGACACGACGCACGGCGGGTATCCATCCTTTTGTCGTGAACATCCCGCCGGTACGGACGACGCGGTTTGCCTCGTCATTCGTTATACGCACCGCGAAGGACTGGAATAACTTGCCTGCGTCGGCGTTCCCGCCAGCCTACGACGTGGATGTCTTCAAGAAAAGAGTGAATAGGCTTTTTCTAAGTTAATGTGCTCACCATCTTGGACCACATCTACACTTACCATCAGGTGGGATTGTGGTCAAGCATTAACTTATTCGTGTAAAAAAAAAAATGGGCCTTTAGTTCTTCAAAAGGGCTTTTTTGCCCTTCTTGAAGAACAAAGTCACCACAGTTCTGCTGCACACTTCCAGGGTAGTTCCAGTATTGATGACGGAAACTAACAGCTATTGGAGCGTCATTAGTAGAGGTTTCCCATCAGCTGTTGTGAATCCGTCATTTCCCGGAGCGTTTTTCTTTTTAAGCTGTTTGAGAGCCTCTCTTATCTTATACTCGTACAGGCAGCGTCCGGGATATTCTGTAGTATCGTATATGTGTAGTATCGGGTCAGTTTAGCATGCTTGTTACTGTCCTCGCAGGCAGCTGGAGCTTGAGAGGAGGCATACGACCGTCTCTCAGAACTTCAGATTTCGGCGAAACCATGGTGCTGGACTCGGTCTTCAACCTCGTAAGCTGACTTTGCCCAATAGACAGATCCCTGGCGAACAATTTGAAGCCCTAATTTCGCTCGAGTGGCTCTTTTTAAATTTTGGTCACGCATAAACGCCACCAAAGCCACCAAAATTGAGCCACCAAACTTGGAACCATGCATAAAAAAATCTTTAAAAATAGGGGTTTTAAGTTACAATTAAATGTATATAACCGTTTTATGCGTAATCCAAATCACTACCTTTAACGTGTAGCTTACTATAAAAGCACTTTAAAATAAACAGCAAATCGATCCACCAAAAATTGAACAATTATTGTCCCCCTGTGCCACCCAAGCGGGTACGTTTTGGAGGGAAGTAATCACATACTCATTACACTAAAACGTTACCACACAACTGTGCCATGCGAAATAACAAAACTTAAATGATCGCATACGCAACAAAGTTCATATTTTAGTAATTTGAACAAGTGCACCCAAGATTTTGGTTTTTTCTTGGACAAACTTTGATCGAGTATCCTGTGATGTTAAATAAGATTTTATATTATGGTTTAGTTATTTTTAGATAATGTGTCTTATGCGTATACCAACGAAATTATATATTTTTTATTTTAACTTCAATTGTCACTGTGGTGAATGAAATTATATCAAAAAATGGAGCTGGGACATCCCACCAAACTTGAATTTTAAGCCATTTTTTTTACCCTAATTTTTTATATACACATATATTTAAAAAAACAATGTGGCCCCAATTAAAAGAAGTTACGTAGTTTACTATATAAAAAAATTAGAAACATTCTATCATTTTACTCCTCGATTCTCAACCTGGACACGTAAAATATGCCGATTTGATATTCACCCAGGGGCCTGATTTCAAATCCTGGCACGAACCTCTAATTTTCAAATATTATGTGCGTATTAAAATTAATTATCACTCGCTTCAGAGGAAACCATCGGAGAGTGCTCCATAAAGTTCTCAAAGGTGTGTGAAGTCTACCAATCTGCATTTGCCCAGCGTGGTAGACCTGCCTGTACCCCTCACATTGTGAGAGGAGACCCCGAGCCCAGCAGTGGAACAATTATGGGTTGTTGATACTTACGCTCATAAGTATTATCCTCGTTCTAATGAGCATACATGCAGGTACCAGAAACTTTACCACATCGACGTGACGTTGAAAAATGTACATTAACCAGTACCTACCCTCTGTTTGTATCTACCGCGTTGACATGAACCCGCTATCCGATATTGCACTTCCGGATTCTAGCGACGTCACTAGTGATGTTACAGTTGTCGATGAATTTATATCGACTGTAGAACTATGGATATGACGTCCACCGAAAAGCTGTTCATTCTCACTTATCTCAACTAAAGAACCATTCGATATTATTATTTTACTTACTACTTTTACTAATACTTATTTTATCATGCCCTCGACCTTTTTTTTTGGTTACGATTTATTCGAACGAACAAAGAAGTCGAGGAGCCTTGATCTATATTTTATTTGCAGTCCATAGACTGTTAAATAATTCTGAAATGGCGATTTGGCCTACCTAAAGCTTTGAATGAAACTAGATGTTATCATAAATTTAGTAAATTCGTATCGTACGCTGTCAAGAAGCAGAGATAAGGCTGTAACTCTTGTTACTCCTCACAAATCAAACTCGCAACAGTTTTCGCGGTTGTTGTTCATGTTTAAACATTTTCATTATGAATAATTAACTATGCTGAATATTATAATAACAAGACCGCTGAATCAGCTGAATCGCTTTTCGTGTGTTGATTAGTGCCTATGATTTGAATATGGAAAAGTGCAAAATCAGTTAAATAATTATCTACTGTCAAAAGTTAAAACAGGTGTCTCGCGCATTGAAGTGTTATTACTAGCATAATAGAACCGACACCGCGAACACAATGTATGTGTACACAATGTATGAATTGGCGTCGACCGGCTTCAGTTTTCAATGGATTCGTTCGATTTTGAAAGGAGAACGGGGGCTCAATTTTGAAAATAGAACCTCCCGGCGGGACACACATTTTGTTCGAGATGTCTGTTCATATATTATGTGTAACGTCTCTACATTGTGTGAAACAGTTAAACATATGAATAACTGTCTTTCGCCCCAACTCAGAGTCACTAACGAACTAACGATTACTTTAATCGCTTCTTAGAAAATAATCGCCATAAAAATTCTGTACTAAGAAGCGATTTCAGAAACCGTTAGTGACTCTGAGTTGGGGCGTGTGTTACAAATTACAGGATTTTTATCAGGATAGCCAACGTTTACATCTAATAATATTATGTAACATTATGAATGTAGAACGGTTCCTCTACTAGAAGCTAGCAGTAGAACAACAGAAAAAGGCGAGACGAAAGACGAAGTCGCTTTCACAGTGTACAAAGGTAAACTAAAACCAAGAATAGATATTGAAAAATCTTCGGAACATATTTGCGGGAATTTTCAAACTGCTCACGTCGACTGCCTTTGATTCGTCGAGATTCCATTTTTTGCGGCCGGCGTGTCTATTTGCCAGGAAGTTATTGGTTTTGCTTTAAGCGACTTTTCGTACTTTTCGCTGCTTCATACAAATCTATATTTGAACACTGCGCACGGAAAGAATTCTGATGTACGAACAATTACTTTGGCAATGTTATGATGCTTTCAAATTCGTAGTATTGGCAAAGCAGATTGTTGAGCTTATTATAAAAAATTAGTACAATTTTATTCTTCATTTATGTTCTGTTAAAATAATGTGTGTAGAAAATTTATAAAAAAATATGTATTATTTCAGCATTTTTAAAGGTAGTTCCCGTCCAATGGCTAGCATGGTATTAAGACAGTATCTACCCATTAAGCCTGCCTCGCTGAAGGTACCTTTTGACTTAAATCATCCGCCAAAGGAATCTTTGTGTTCCGGCTGAAGGCTTGGGAGCTATTTCTTTATTTTTTTTCTCTTTTTTTTCTTTTGATTGGCAACGCATCGGTGATGCCTCTGGTGTTGCTGATGTCCATGGGCGACAGTAGCCTTAAAGAAACGATTTTATGTTCCGCAAACGTGACTTTATAACTAGTTTTTATTGTCACTTATTAACTGTTCCGCTTCCGTATATTCAAGTATGCAATAAGCGATGGATAAACATTAGGTATATTTTTTCGCCGTTTACAGGATAATCGAAAATCGCTTAGATTTTAGTACCTGTTAACCCGATGATAATTTAATAGATAGATAATGTCAATGGCTTGATTTCTAACACCTGTTCACGTTTTTGTAAACACTAAACCATTTTAATGGCACTAAATTATAATTTATCGACAATGTTTGTACACAGCCCTAACTTAGCCATTCTCGAGGAAAAGCTCTTTGTGGGATTGAAACTTTTTGACTCTGAGGTATTGTTATCTCGGAGTAGCTCCAAATGTATGCGCTTGCTCCAAACAGCTCCATAATCTGATAGTAAAATAGTTCCTTCGCACTCATATTACTGCATGCATATTAATTTACATTGGACATTTGGGTTCAGGTTTAATTAAATTAAAGGATGTATTTTTTCGATTTCACAGAGCATGATCAGTGATCACACTAATAATCATCGCCAAGATGACATTTTTTAATTTTATAAAAAAAATATCATAAAATTACAGATCAAAATAATTGCTCTTAAATTAATACTTTCAAAATAACTCAAAAACTTCTTGTCAGACCTCGCTCAAATTTAAACGAATTAAGCTTTCGATTAAAAAAAGAATCATCAAAATCGGTTCACTCAGTTAAAAGTTCTGAGGTAACAAACATAAAAAATACAGTCGAATTATATACCTCCTCCTTTTCTGAAGTCGGTTAAAAACGACATTAACAGATTAACTCATTACAAGTATCTATCTATCTATCCAACAACCTTCAAAAGTCCACTGCTGGACATATGTCTCCCTTAATTGACGCCATTCCGACCGGTCCTGGGCCCTCTAAATTCCCGCTGTCTTTAGGTCATCAGTCCACCTGGGCACCACCAGAGACGTAACCGCTGAGGACTTTGCGACCCATCGGTTATCTGTCCTTCGAACATTGTGACCTGCCCATTGCCACTTCAGCCGGCGACTATCACAAGTAGTGTACCGCTAATACACCTGACATCCATTGCAAGTTTGTAAGTCTACTTTGCAACAATCCGCGGTTAACATGTTGCAAAGTAGACTAACACTAACTTAATGGATTTTCGCAAAGTAACGCCTAACACTATAAACTATATCCACTAAAAGCTTGATATAGGCATTGAAAACTCTGCTATGAACGTAATTCACAATTCTGTGAAGTAAACTATTATGCTTTAAATAATTCATATTCTCTAAAACACTTACAACATGGTAGCATCCAATTAGACAATAGTTTTATGAACTATCCCTCAGATTCTGAGAATCCTGACATTTATAAGATCCGGCCATTATCCTTTCCGAACGCTTGATACGTTTTCCTGTTTTCATTTTGTCCCGTCTAAATTTGAGATATGAAACCCTACTTACTAGACAACGACCTTGTATTCAGATAATACAGTGATTACCCCTGAATTTTGTTTCTGACCATCAGACTGAATTTAGACATTAACATTGTATGTGTCAAGACAATTACTTTTGTGATTGTCTTGTTTTGAAAATGATTTACTCAAATTGCAGAAGTGTTAAGGAACTAATCTTGCTTTATTTACCTAAGAATAAACGTAAATAACTCCATTCAACTAACAACTGCATCCGCACTTGCTCTGCCATCCAGTGGCATAGCTTGCCCTATGGAGGCCCTGTATCAATATTTGCTAAGCGGGCCCCTGCTTCAACTGTAGCTGTTCAATTCCGGGAGAAAATCGGGGCGCCAACATATAAACAACATTTAAAATGTAGCGAAATACGTGTCGATTAAAGAGCACAGTTGGCCCCTAGAGGGGCGCCATTGACCGGGAAATTCGGGGATTCTG
The DNA here is from genome assembly GCA_951805285.1 of Thymelicus acteon. Classification (NCBI taxonomy): domain Eukaryota; kingdom Metazoa; phylum Arthropoda; class Insecta; order Lepidoptera; family Hesperiidae; genus Thymelicus; species Thymelicus acteon. Next base: position 3,315,700 of record OX638229.1, read on the forward strand.
GAACCCTGTAAGCTGAGGGCCTCGTATAATTGATACGGATTATATAGCTGAAGTTACGCCACTCAAACCGTTAAAACATTAGCTTATTTAGTTATTCAAATATGTGTTTCTATCTGCGTTTCATTTATCAAAGCATCTTTCTAGTTTACTCCGTATCTAAGCAGTAAGAACGTGCTTTTTTGGTTTAAAAAGCACTACAGTAATTAGCAACAAAGCAGAGGGGTTGTCTCATCTTTCAAAGTACCAACGCACTTACATTTCTTTGTTTCGAGTTTTGTAGACACGCCGCGGAAAAAAATAAAAGCGCAACTTTTTTTATTTTGCTTTATGTCAAAAAATAACGTCTTGTTAAGATAATTTTACTTGACTCAAAACATGGCTTGAGAGCCAGTTCTTTCTTTCGTTTTCTTCTCTCTGTCTTGGTCGGCAACGCATCAGTGATGTCTTTGGTTTTGCTGTCCATGGGCGACGATAGCCACTTACCATCAGGTGGATCGTCAACTCGTTTGCCGGCTATTTCCATAAAAATAAATACGTTACTTGGCTTATGACTGGGTAACTATTTTTGGTTTAAAATCTTACATAATAATTATGGGTAAGTAAAACAATAGGCATGATGACAGTAAGTAAAAATCACTAAAATTATGTATTTATTTAATGAAACCCTATTAACGGATTACAAAACACGTATTTATCGTATTATTGTTAGAGAGGTAAACAATATTTTTGATAAAATAAAACTACAAAATACGGCAAGTCGCCATCTTAGCTAAAACGCCAGTCAGTCTCAATTAGCGCGAATTACGTCACACTTCTTAAAACAAATGAATATCACAAATGAATATCTCAATCTTATTTTTTTTGCGGAAATATGATATACGCTGTAATTATAATATATTTCCCAACAATATAGAACAGTATTTCAAAATCAGTCATCATGCCTATTCTGTATGATTTTGGATCTTTATTACATAACATATAAACATGACACATTATTTTGATTGTGTTAGGGCGGCCTAGAAAACCAGAATGTCGTAAGAGGCGACAGAAGCCGGTCGGCTTGGTTGTAGATCTTCGCGTCAGGATTTCAATATCGTCAATATTATTATTATTCCATTAATATTTTCTTTCCTTGAAGCCTGTCTGGCTACCACCTTCCTGCTTGGGTATAATATCTAAGCAATTCTTTCAATTCTCCCTCATGGCTCCTATAATAAGAACAAAAATTTTATAAAATACCTGTATGGGAACAGTCTGGAAGTATACCTTTTCAAATCAAAAATAATCTAAAGCATAAATGACAGAGTTCTAAGATAACAAACATTTAAAATATTATCAATACTAATATGTTATCAGTAGGTAGGTAAAAAAAACGCTTGAGAGGTGTCAAGGGACACCCGGATGGAACGAAGTTCCTTTCGATTTCCACTCTGACAAGTGTTTTGTCAGAGCGACAGTAATAGATTTATTCTATCCCTGTCGCTCTTCCGCACACTAATTGGCATGACAAGAGAAATAGCAATAATAACTTAATGTGCATGATCGTAATATAGATATCCCTGTTGCGCCTATGCTAAATAAAGAAGAGTAAATAAGACAGCCACACACTATGATTGCACAGTATCACCGATATCGAACCCTCGAACACTTCTGGTCGCCTAGTAACTCGCTTTAATTTATAAACGACGGCAAAAAGTGTCGTTACAACATTTCGTCACCAAATTTTCCGCCTAGCCACCTTTCGCAACGCGCGATAAGGAACTTCGTTCCAAAAAATTGTCGCCTGTGAGTCAACAAAAGGGCCCACTGAAAATCAGCGGCGTGGCAAATGCTATGGCAAAACGCTGAGTGGGCACCATTCTGTGGTACTACAACACACGCGAATATTGTAACATGTAGATATATGTGTGTGTTAGCCAGAAATAAATATTTTCTTTCTTTCTTTCTGTCAAAAAATTGAATTAAGAACCTCTGCCTATGTTTGAAGCCGGTCAATAAAGAACGCAATTCGTCAGTCAGGGCAGAACACAAGCACATTGCTTTAAGCTCAACCCTGGTAGGCGAATAAATCTGTACGATTTATAGGTTAACTAGCTGTTGCCCGCAGCTTCGCATGCGGAAATTATGCTTTTCATATTTGTACCCCTTGCAGAAGAAAATTTAAAATCCGATTAATTTATATTGAAGTACTTACATTTAGGAATTTATATACTGAAACCTACGATACAATCACAAATCATTCCTCCGGGAACGGATTTTAAAAAATAAACAACATTAACATTAATTTGTTTTTTTCTTTTTCATGAAAAATTTTGATAAACTCGAAAACATGTATTTCATCAATTAAATGAGGAATGTTTGTTGCAAATTTAAAAAAAAACGTTGATATTTTAAAAATATTCCATACTAAGTTTAATCTTGTTTCCGGGGAAAACTTTTAATTTTATCGAGATGAAATTTTTTTTAAAACTTGATCCAAAGTATAAGGAACAACTTAACTAATTTCCGTCGAAATCAGTTCAAGGTATTTCATGTGATGCCCGGACAGACAAACAGACAATAATTTTAAAAACATTTTTTTTGGTACTCTAACACGTTATTGATGTCCCTAACCGAAATTTTTAAAAAATATTTAAGGTACAGAAAAACTGGCTCTTGAGTTCTATAAAAAAAAATCAAGAAGGTTCCGTTATTTCCATCCATCCAGGAGTTACATATCTTGTCTCCAAGTAACACCACCAGATCCTAAATGGATCAGTGATGAACTGGTTTCACGATGTCAACATGAACAGGATAAATATCTTTAAAAACGGCTCTGTTGTTTCCATCCGGACACTTACACTCCCTCCTCCTCTCCTGCTCCCACTCCCTCTCCCATTCAAACTCCCTCTCTCTCTCTCTCTCCCCCCTCTTACTCTCCCGGTCCCTGTCCCTCTCCTTCGTCCGTTCACGGTCCCTTTCCCGCTTTCTGTCCCGCTCCCTCTCCCTCCCCCGCTTCCTGCCTCTGTCCCTCTCTCTCCTTCTCCCGCTGCCTGTCCCTCTCCCTCTCTCGCTCCTGAGCCCTCTCCCACTTCCTGTCCCTCTCGCTCTCTCTCCCTCTCACGCACCCTGTCCCTCTCCCTCTCCCGCTTCGTGTCCCTCTCCCTCTCTCTTCCTTCCAGTTGACTACCAACCCCTATTTTTAGGAAATGAATTTCGAGAAAACCGTGATACAGTTATTTTTTGTGTCTAACTATAAGCTTATATACAAATTTTTACCCTTCTTACTTCAAAACTGACGAAGTTTCCATACTAAATTGCGCCCTATTAATTAACCCTTTAGGGGATGATTTGCCAAAAAAACATAATTCTTCTAAATTTCGTTTTTAATTTGGAGCTAATATGTAAATTTTCATGTTTTTTACTTCAAAAATGACGAAGTTGCCTACTAAGTTCCAATCAGTAAATTAACCCCTTAAGGGATGATTTTCCAAAAAAATGTGTTAAAGTTAACTTTTGTTTATTACTATAAACTTACATAAAAATTTTCAAATTTATAAATCTAAAACTAACAAAGTTGGTTTGTATGAAAGTGACTTCTAACCCTTATTTGTACCCCTTGGGGGATGAATTTCCAAAAATCCGTTCTTAGTGGACGTCTCCTTAGCATAAACTATCTCCTTGCCAAATTTCATCTTAATCGGTTCGGCAGTTTCTGAGATTTTTTGTTTAATCAGCGGTGTGTCGCTTTTCAATTTTATATATATAGATTATATCCTAGAGCTTGCTAATAAACGTGTACTAATTTTATTACTCATAGAGAATCAGGGCATAAATTTTGTTAAAAGCTGTACTGTGTTCAGTTTGGGTAATTGATAATTTTGTTGTAATTGTTGAATACAGTAGCAGATGTTAGAGAAAAAAAAGTGGCGCAAATTAGTCAAAATTAAGTAAAGTCATTATAGCTTATAAAATGTTTTGAATCACACTTGACTATTGCAAACAAGACTTGCAAACGGTCTTCTGAATCGAAAAGTGGTCATTGCACTTATAATATTTTTGAAAAACCTTTACAAAGGTAATATCTTCAACGTACATAAGGGGTAGACTAGAAAAAAAATTATACCCACTTTCCCTGTTGCAGAGGTGCCTACCCCGAAAATTTTTAGAGTTTTTGAAGTTATACATACTTCTTTAGACGCGCTATGAAATAAAATGTTTTTTTTTCTAAAATAAAAATGGTTGTCTGTAAAGTCGGTTTACGGACGGTAGTTTAACGTGACAACGTCATAACAAAGCTCCGCTCCGCTCCGCCCCGCCCCACCCCGCCCCGCCCCGCTCCACTCCGCTCCGCTCCACTCAACTACGATCGCCTACGGCTACGATACGCCGATCGTGCCTCTCTCTCGCTTTTGCCGCTCTATCGCTCGCGGAACGCTACATTTTTTCGTGCATGCGCCTGGCGTTCATCGTTTTAATAGACGTTATCACGTCAAAAACTTTAAAATGCTCTAGTGTAAAGTTGTCAACATGTCGTTTGGTAATTTTTGCCTTTCAAGCGTCGCAATATTCCATATCGACGTCCTTGTAATTAAAAAAAAACTTGTGTACATTTTCATGATTTCTTCGTGAATTTTATACCTATACCTTTCCTTCATGCTTTTGCTTTAATCAGGTATTGCTAATTCCACACGCGCGAATTATACACACTTATTCAGAATTTAATGATTCTCTGTGTACCATTTGTTCTGTTGTTTTGAAACTAAGTGCGACGTTATGTTTGACATTGAACACGTTTCTAATTCCGCGCCATCCGGACGATAATGGCACCCGGGTGAACGGTAAATCCTATCCGGTTTTTTGCAAAATGTACGTTCATGACTGTGTAATTTTTAATACTGTTAATATGCGGTTAATGTGGCTGAGTCAAAAGCTAATGTTGCTAATGGATAAAGTGAAAATCAAACTCACAACTCATAATTGTTCCAATTCCGGGCTCGGGTCTCTTTTCACAACGTGACGTGTGTTAGAAGTTAATTATCACTTCCGTGAAGGAAACCTGTGTACCTGAGAGTTCTCAAATAATGTTCTCAAAGGCGTGTGAAGTCTATCAATCCGCACTTAGCCAGCGTGGTAGACTATGTGCTGTACCACGCCAATGGATATCTGTAACAAAAGAACGCGATTGACACGTTGTCTGTCAAAATAGGTTGACCCGTGGTTGACCCGGTTTGTTAACTGTATTTCAAATACGACCGGGATGTAATGAAATCCGCCTCAGAATTCAAATACTGAAACACGGATCAAGTCACGCATAATTCATTCATCGTTGACTCTAAATTCGTAAACCAATATCTAATCATGATGCACTTTGACTTACGAGATTCTGTGAATCACGATGCACTTTGACTTACGAGATTCTGATATTTTAGATGACGCTAGAATTAAACAAGCCTTCATGTTCTTTATATTCCATATAAAATTTTCTTCTGCTAGATGTGTGATGTGAAATGTTTTTGCGTGTTTGAGTCGCAGTGTCGGTGAGTCAGAAATAATATGGGTCCCTCGCATCCTTTTTGATCGGCAACTCATAATGTTTTTGATGTCACTGATGTTCATAGGCGACGGTGAATTACCATCAGTTCGTTCGCTAATTTTTCTCCTATTTACATAAGTAGGTAAGTACCAGTGTACCACATTTGTTCTTAAAACAACCGTGAAATTTTTTCACTTGTGAAACTGTCGGGGAGAGATTAATAAAATAAGTGGGTTCCAATCCTTTTTGATAGCTTTGGTATTATTGATAGAAAGAGGTTCAAACATCAAAACTTAGTTTATATAATTTACCTTATCCTCCTGTGTCCGGCCATTGATGCTACAAAAATAATAGGCAAAATACAGAGTTACAACACGCAAGGACATTTAAAACTGTTGCAGAAAGCTCAGAAGCGGTCAGAATAACGCAAGTTAGAGTAGGCCTATGTCCATCAATGAACCTCCAAAAGTTCATGGATGAATGGATAGATGGACGTGTGTGCACTATTTAAGAGGTACAAAGGATTCCTCCTCACCTATTAATATAATACCTACATTATTAATGTCTACGTATGAATTCACATTAGAGCCGTTTAGGCAATTTCTCATCTCAGTGGTTTCGTGAATGAAATCCGATAACGGGTGTACATTATTATATTACTAATGGATATTACTTTCGGATAATTATGTGAAATGACATTATTGTTTTTGAAGTTATACTTCTTTAGGCGCGTTATGAAATAAATGGAAAAAATTATGAGAGTGAAATTTTAAGATTTGTGACACAAAAGGTGACGAAAAACGTCGATTTTTTTATGCGCGTTTGAAACGCTCGTTTTGAAAAAAAACGTTATTATTATATTGTTTTTTTTTTTTTAATATTGTTATAATATTATTTTTAGTATAATTTTTTTTTTGAATACTGTTTTTATATTCATTTTTAATATTGTTTTTTTAATATAGGATTTTGAAATTTTTGATTTTTTTTTTAATTTTTTTGAGTTTTTTTTTATTTTTTTTTTGATTTTACTTGATTTTTTTTGATGCTTAAGAAGTATAACTTCTCACGTGCGCGTACATAAGTATTTTTATCATTTAACAGCTAGTTGACAAGCCTCGGGCCATTTGATGGTAAATGGTCTCCATCCATAAACATGAGTAACATGGTCCTTACGTGGTATAAACTGGTACGAATGTTGTGAAACTCTTTATAAATGAAAATGTGATAAGTCCCTACCGATCATGCAATTATTTAAAAATAATTAAGGGCATTTTCTTATTTTTTTTAAAACAATCATTTCTAAGGTATTCAAAAAGTTGCATGGGCAAATATCGTGAGTACCCGCATTATAGTAAAATGTGTTCAGTCCACGATAACTTAACTTTAAAATCATGTAAAATGGACTAGTACGTATAGCACGTTGTACTTACCTGTGACGTAATCAAATAGGGTTAGTTACAGGGTTTTTTTCTTGATTAAATAAAATACTGAGTGGATATACTGTATCTTTATGCCAGGATAAAACTAGCGAGACAACGAGTTGTGCCACCGGCCACAAAGCGGTATACGATGATATTAGAAACAGATTTCCTTGATACGGGACTCGCGGCGATGGCGGATTGATGACGCTTTTAATATTTCCGTTGGGATTATGTCGAAAATGAATTGGTGAAATTGGTTTAGTACACAGGTTCTCAAACTTATCTCAACCATCAAAGAGGACCTTTTGAAGTCAATTTTTTTTACTAGTAAACGGTTTCAGGTTTTAATATTTATCAACATAATACTTTTTTAACAGAACACAGAACCGCCTCCAAATATTTATTAACCGACGAAAAAAAAGGAGGAGGTTCTCAATTCGACGCGTATATTTTTTTTTTTTTGTATGATCACTCAGCAATCGGCACAGGGTGGTCCGATTTTGATCATTCTTTTTTTAATGGATAGGGTATATCTTGAAGTTGGTCCCATATTTTTTTGAAAATTTTATTCCTACCCTAAAGGTACGAAAATAGGAGATGATTTATGTTTCAACTACTATATTTTTACCTGGTAACTGAATATATCACCAATAACTTAATAATTTTCATAACAACTAAAAATTAAAAAATAATTATTTTTTGACAAAAAATAAAACCAACAAAAAAAACTGAAAAGCAAAAAATAAAATAAACCATTTAGTATTATAAATTAAGATCCTAAATTAACTGAAAATAAATAATTTTGAGGCGGTGCCAAACCAATGAAAAAACAAACGGTGAAAAGATGTGCGCCGCGCTGCTGCTGCCGTGTGCATCGCATGCCACTGCCCTTATAAAATGAACTTTACGTAATTAATTTTGTTTGTTTGTTTGTTTGGCACGGTCTCGAAATTATTTATTTTCAGTTAATTTAGGATCTTAATTTATAATACTAAATGGTTTATTTTATTTTTCGCTTTTCAGTTTTTTTCGTTGGTTTTATTTTTTGTCAAAAAATAAATATAATAATAATATGATATTTTCATTTATTTTGGCAAAAGTTACTATAGCGACGAAAGAAGCAACTATGCCAAGTTATAAATTAATATCCAAAACGCAGCTTATTATATCTATACATTCGATAGCCGGTAGGCTTTGCCGAATCGAACATAGTAGCGCGCCATATAGATTCCACATCTAACATACATACTACATACAAAACAGTAGAGAAGTACCTACAATTCTCTACCAATAATTCACAGAGCAGTACAGCCGTGCTTGTTCTAATTTATTACAACATTAATGTTATATAATGGCAGCCGGTAGCCACAACATCTTGTGCTCATTTCGGGCACCTCAGTGGCCTGGAGGTAATTACGGAGACCATGCGCGTAAATTAACAATTCTTCTCAGTTACGTATATAAGTAAACTGCCTCTGAGATTTTGCTGTATCGAGAATTTTTGAGATCTTTGGGAATAAAGTGTTGTTTTAGCCTAATCAAAAATTCAGTGTTGCTATTTATTTATTAATTCATTACAGACATATTTTGATCGTGTTTAGAGATATACGCAATTCGTCAATATTGCGGTTCCTCAGCTTTGGTCAGCTATTAGTCAGTGCCTTGGTTCTAATCAAGTCCATCCATGACAACTATCACCAGTCAACTAGTTAAATAAAAAAATATAACTTGAGGATCTGTTTTTTTTTTATGGAAATAGCCGGCAAACGAGCTGACGATCCACCTGATGGTAAGTGGATATCGTCGCCCATGGACACCAGCAACACCAAAGGCATTACTGATGCGTTGCCGGCCAAAAAAGAGAGAAGAAGAAGAAAGAAAGAACTGGCTCTCAAGCCCCCAGCCGGAACACGACGAGTCGTTTGGTGGCTGACTCATCATACTCAAGGGTGGTAACTATCCAGGCGAACCCTATGGAGATATAGTACCTAATAATGGTATTAATTAACAATTAAAATCAATATTACCAATATAATCCGTCGAGGGGCCCTACCACCAGCGGGCCGGATTTAGTCGCCTTTTACGACACCCATCCGGCGTGGGATTGGGAGTAGTATTCTAAGCCGCTCCAATACGGCGAAAAATTTTTTATATTATAGACACTTAATATCAGAATTTCTTTTTCTCTTTTACCTCTTTCTTAATAGTCAACAATAAAGAAAGTTGAGCATGAAATAAATAAAATACAAAATCGAATCGGAATAGCATTCCAACATCACTAATTGCATTAAAATGATAGGTGAATTAAGACTACTTATACCAATTCACCTCAATCAGTAGATTTAAATCACCTGGGTGCATAGGTGAATAAAGTACACTAAAAGTAGACTTAGACACCTGGGTGAATTAACTCAGTTGAATAAAGTCGACAGCACCGAAATAAACTATACAATACCCGAACACGACTTATCCCGTTGGCGTAGGGAGATATACATAGGTGAAGAGAGACAACAATAGCAGATAAAGCGAGGACGTGGAAATCGCAGTTACTGCGAGGCAGCGCTGCAACCACTGCAGCGGTATCTTGAAGCGGCCGTTTCAATCACACAAAGAGCTTTTAGGGTATGTCATTGGGTAGTGACATTTGAACTGCAGTGTCGATAATTTTCTAACTATGTTATGAATTTAGACGGTGCTGTGCATAGACATAATACTACTAGACTGGGCAAGGTATCTGAGCATATGTAAGTGAAACCGTCACGCTGCGAAGAAAGGCAGGGGGTAAACCTATCCTTGTCTTACTTACGAGTTACGCGAGTCTCCTTGGTCTCTTTCTCTTTCTAATGGCGTGACGCAAAGAAGGCCCGCTTGTCTAGTCTAGTAGTATTATGTCTATGGTGCTGTGTAAGCGTTTATTTATTTATTTCCATTGAAATAGCTGACAAACGATCGTTATGGTAAGTGGCAATTGTCGCCCATGGACATCAGCGACATCAATAGCATCACTGATGCGTTGCCTGCCAAGAAACAGAGAAGGAAAACTAAGAAACGAAAGTTTGCGGCTCATATTTCTTCACTCATTTGCAACTTGTTAAATGTTAATACTGTACGTCACTTGAAATAAGCTCATCCTAGTGCCCTTCGTAATAACATGAGATGTTCGAGTGAAATTATGTTGCATGTACTCGTATTAGAGAATTCCTATAGCAAAAATAGAGACGCAGTTTTCTCATTAAGTTGTAATATTAAATATTATTATATCACTCGCTATTAAAGGCTTTCTGTATAAAGTACTGGTCTATATTGTTTAGTAATATATCCAAATTTATGTTTCTATTCAATTTGGTATTAATAAACAGTCAAATATTCACGTTTCACGGGTGAATGCGTCCGAGCTTAGTCAACACTTTGTGAATTTCTTGCATGAACTGCGTCTATAGCCGCTTTTGGAGATGATTTCCATTTAAATTCACTTATAGTTAAATCGACGCAGTGAACAGAATCCTCTAGATATTCAAAATTGATTCTAGGAAGTGCTTAAAGTATTATCTTTATAGAGTACCGTGTTTCTAACGATATAATAGTGATGTGTATAATACTGATTTGTCGAATTATGAGTTGATTACCATTTTGTCGAATTATGAGTTTAGAAGTTTTTCTGGAATAGAAGAAGTTACATTTGGGGTGTTACGGGTTCCATCCATCAATCAATTCAAGTCAACTTCTCTTTTCGGTCGGCAATATTTTGTGATGCATTTTGTGTTACTAATGTTCGTGGTCAATAGTGACCACTTAACTACCACCATGAGGCTCCTCTGCTCTTTTATCAACTATTTACATAAAAAAGAACATACAGAAATCCGGGCTGCAATTTTATAATCATTTTTTGGCTTCACCATAGCTCATTCAAAGTATAGTATCTTATCAGTGTCAATTAGGGTTGCCAGATGGTAAGACTGAAATATGTGGACAAAACTTCAAAAAGCCAGGATTTGTCGGGACAAAAATTTTTTTTTGGAAATTACTGGCAAAGGAGCTGACGACGAAAAAAAAAACGGGTAGAGTGCGTGCGACAAATGCGTTCTGTTGATTCGAGTGAATTGTCGAGGCATTTTGTATTTTGTCGGGACTCTGGACATCATGTGAAATGTCGGGACAATCCAGACGAAGCCCGACCATCTGGCAACCCTAGTGTCAATACTGCTCGGATTTTCATTCCAAGCACGAAAAAAAATCAACAGTCAAATCAATCGAGTGACCTTTATAATAAGGACAATTTTCATCGAAAGACACGTTCGCAACACTAGCACACGATTTAGGGAAGTGCAGTATATCGGCGACCCATTGTAAACAAAGCGAAACGGAACTAGCGTGTTGTTAGTGCTTAGTTTTGACTCTTGTACAACCTATGCTTTGTTGAGATTTTGGTGTAATACATTTATGAAATGTTTAGACCGCCGCGCCGGTTGTCAAACGTTGGTGAGTGACTGATAAGTAGTTCATACATCGTTGTATTGGATCGGATAAATGTGAAATGTGAACACAATTTCATTAAAGATCTAAAATCTGATTGAGCAACATTTTTATTTGAAGTAAAATATTTCGGGGTAAAATATTTCACCAGTCTGCACTGGAGCAGCGTGGTGGAGTATGCTCTAGGCCTCCTCAAGAGGAGAGACCCGTGCTCAGTAGTAGGCCATTAATGTAGTTAATAGTATCAGGTGTTACTTTTGGAAATCTTTTGTTATTAAAGTCCGGTTTAGACGTATTAAGTAGTTAAGTAGTTAACTAAATTTTAAGTAAATTAGTACGTGTAAACGGACAATTTAGTAGTTTAGTAATCAAGTAGATATGTAAATTAGAAATTTTTCTATTTTCTGTTAAGTAGGTGGGCGGGGCTTATCACTTAACACGTTTGGACAGGCACTTTTAAGTTAAAATTTAGTAAAACGCTTAAGTAATTAAGTAATTTAATAAAATGCTTAAGTAGTTAGGTAGAATTGTATGAACTAAAGAGCTTCACTAAATTATTACGTGTGGACGGACACTAAAAATTATTCACTTAGTATTTAGTTAAAATTTACTTATCTACTTAACTACTTAATACGTGTAAACCAGACTTAAGTTAGTATTAGTCTACTTTGCAACATGGGTTGAAGTCACTGAAACCAGCCATCATTTAAAATTAAGTCTTTAGATTTATCCGACATTGATAGTTGGGATCGCGCTCCACATAGGTACCTTTGACTCCTTTGAGACTATAGCCATAATTTATATATTATAAAGTTAAGCAACAGCGGGCGCGGTCGGTAATTGGATGGGTGACCGGAAGTGGCAAAAATTTCTTGAGCGCTTCCGTGCTTCGGAGGGCACGTAAAGCCGTCGGTACCGGTTGTTATCATTAGATAACAGTCGTTAAGCCATGTCGGAGGCCCTCGGGCGGTTTGAAAACTTCCGACAATCGGGTTGGCCAGTAACCCCTCCACCAATCCGCACTGGAGCAGCGTGGTGGAGTATGCTCTAGGCCTCCTCAATAGGAGAGACCCGTGCCCAGTAGTGGGCCATTAATGAGTTGAAGCCATAATACGGAGAGGTTTCGTGTAATCTTCTATCGTCATCTTTCAACTAAAATCTCAATGAAATTGTCTGAGAACTGTGAGCAAATTACGATGTGAAATTCCATGAACATTCAAAGGTTTCCGTTTCGGCCAACGGAACATGTATCCAGCGTGCCTCGGATATAACATATCATATGTAATATTCATACTAAATAATGAAGTAGTGAATCAAGTAGTAAAAATGATGCAGAATAAACAATGCAGATTTTCAAAAAAGAACATTATTAGGTTGAGATTCATAAATAGAGTGTGCTTAGGCTTTGTTCAGACTGAAAATTAACATTGACATAAGCTGTTTTATGTGACTTTTATATTAACTGATATCCGAAATAGTATAACTAACGTTTTTAGTATAACGAACGTAACCAAGAAGTTTATATACTTTTAAGAAGGATGGGGCAAGCTTAAAAGGGGTACCTGAAGATGAATCTTGTGACATTGGATGACAAATTTCGACCACTTACTGGCATAAAGTAAACTGAATTTTACGTTTTACGGCTGCCGTATGCCGTGTCGGAGAGCCACAAGTAATGCGGATACCTTTCCTTTTTACACGGCCAATCCTTCATGTCTTTGGTGTTATCACCAGTTTACTTACAATTGCTCATTCATCAGCAATTTTCTTAAAAGAAGTAATAATTAACCTTAAGAAATGAGTTTATTTTCTTTAAACCACCGTACTTTCCAACTGTAGCATAGACCATAGTTCAAAGTATAGTTAGTACAGGAATGCTTTAACTGCAAAAACTTATTTCCGCCGGTTTTATTGAGAAATAGTGTTTTAGCGAGCGCTCCGATTTTTACAATCTCCGCGAAACACTTTGAGTACTAAGTTGGATGCTGCGAGCTACGAGTGGGTTTCTGTAAGAGATTGCGGATTTTGAACTTTTAAACATTTCATTTATCTTTGAGGCTCTTTTGATCTTTGAGCTAAAGCAAGGTTTTTGTTTTGTGACGCTCTAGCTCTACGTAATACGAAGTAATGTATAGTGTCGTTTCAACATTTCAAAGTTCAAACCTCGGTAGTTGTTGTGGCAAATTAATACTAGATTATACAAATTATTGTTAATTTATTTCTAGCTATAGTCGATTCACTAATCCACTCGACCAATTTGAAAGAAAATCATGTCACTTTGTGAATTATTTTGGCCGTAGTAATAGCGAATTCTTGGTCCATATCTATACTAATATTATAAAGCTGAAGAGTTTGTTTTGTTGAACGCGCTAATCTCAGGAACTATAGTACCTTCATTGTACTGGCAACTACGCACTTATTTAGAGTATTTTGAAAACACCACCATCTCCTCATCCGGTCTGCCGCCGCCTCGTGTCTCATTTTTTAGAGTGGTTATTACAAAATTTTAAAATATGGGTTCGGGTTGGGAGGGATCTTATATCTTCGAATGAAACGTACTCACATAATTGTGATAGAACTTCACTTACAGGTAAGTTCGTTTAATCATCAATTATATTGCGTACGTTTCATTCTTCAGATATAACACATGTAGTACCTTCATTATACTGCTGGTTCGAATTGGAAAATTCTTTTGTGTTTGATAGTCCATTTATCGAGGAAGGCTATAGGCTACATAACATCATACATTTTAGTAGTTAGTTTTTTTCCACAAATAAACGCGGGTGAGACCGCGGGGCACAGCTAGTAAAATATATGTTTCAAATATTATCGTCTCAAAGATTTGTGATGATTCACATCAGAATCTGTTTGTCACAATAGATATATTTTTCGTTAAAAATGTTGACACTTTAATGTCAATTTGGTTGGGTAGATTAGTAATTCGACTATAGCGGTCAACTTTTCAACTGCCGACTGTGCTTGCAGTTGCTGTATATACGTTTGATCAAATTCATTCGTTTTACTTATTCGATGTTATACTATATTTAAAAAAAGTGAGCCTTCACGCGACATCTAGCAATGTAAATAGGTATGAAGGAAACTTATTTATTGGAGGAATAGTTCTTAATGAAAAAACAAGATATTTTTTATTAATTATGAAATAAAAAAAGCTCTTAATTTGAAACGTACCTCCACTAGAGTTGCACAAGCTTAGCACTTAAGGTTGCTGCATACGTAACGTGGACGGAACGGGGACGAGACGTAGACGGGGCATAAATGTAAGTGCGTGCCCCGTTCCCGTCCCATCCGTGCCGTATGCGCTATCGTTTACATTTTCTATGAAACGATGTTTCCAAAACTTCACGTCCGGTCCCGTCCACGTTACGTATGCGTCGACCTTTACGCTACACACACATAGTCCCACACTAGGATTCCCTGTGTCATGGGTTTCATGGACAACACATGAAAACAAGGACACACAGACCGAGAACAGAAATTCAAACTCATCATTCAAACCACCTCGCTGGGAATCGAATCCATTAGACCCTTGGCTTGGCACGGCGATCCGGCAAAGCAGCAATAGTTGCCACACGGGACATCAAAATGATGTTTCACATTAATTTGCGAGCTATCTTTGATGTCACCTTATTAGCATTTAGGCAAGCGAAGCGGGTAAGTAGCTCCCACTTATTGTGTTACCCTGTCTTCAGTTAATGAGAGCGCTGTGTGACGTCACTTGATGAGACACTAGATGCTCATGAATATTTAACTAATTAGTTACTTAAGGTTAGTTAAATATTTAGACGATGAGCGATGCTTACACGGTGAAGCGGTTTATGTTGCTACTTGTACTTTTAAGTAGTATTTTAGTAGTTGTGATATTTAACAGCTGTAGTCGTTGAAACTTGTCGTCCAAGTAGGTAGGTACTCACTATGAGCTTTGCGTTGTTGGTTGTTAGACTGACACGCTCCTGGCTATTCATGTATTCGTGCTTCGAAGGGTTATGGCTGTTTGTTGTTAACCCATAAGATCCCGTCGGAGTAAGGCAGGACAACGTCTTACATTCATGGCCACTATGGACTACGCCATCCTCAATACATCCTGCAATGGCCATGCCTTGATCCTTCTCCCATAGGTAGACCGCATTGTTCTGTACTCCCAGTCTTCTATGTACGAGTATACTACTAGACAGGTTCTTCTGAATTAAAATTGCGGCATAGCGCGACAATTTGACGTGCGTCAGCAATTTGGTTAAACTACTCGCTATTACGTTATTCATGGAAAGAGTATACGAGATAGTAAATGAGTTATAGAGAATTAGCAGTATTTTTGTGGGTTTTTTATTACAGCACGGCCAGTCTAGTAGAGTAGGTACATGGAAGTCTTTGAACGGTATTCATGCGTGGTATGGTTTTTTAACAGACTGACAAGGTACTTATTTCTAAAATCAACCTTGAAATGCTTACGTGTTTCGATCTCTTGCCAGATCTCTTGCTCGGTGGCACGGCACATAATTTCTAAATGCTTTCAAGGGGTTTTTAAGGGGGAAAGCAAATAGTTGCACTAAAACACTTTTAATACTGTTTAAATAGTTTATTTGCAAAAATGAGAATTTTTGTTTGTACTAAGTATTAATACAGGAATTATTTGGGCTCAACTAGCGGAAAACAAACTGTGATTAAAATAAGTTATAACACTCATGTGAAGGTGAAAGGCATGAAATAATTTTTCTTCTTACTTGAACTGTGTAGCTGTATTTCATCCTCTAAGGTACATTTTTATGTTATTCACAATATTGTATGCCGATATTTGTACCGAGTTGCTAGTCGTGACTACGGCTAAACAGAAATTTGCCAATGGCACTCATATCATAATATCGGCGTACATTACAGTGCCACCAACTTATCTGTGAAGTGTCGAAAATTGGAACTAATGAGAAGTCATTCATAAGTACATTGTGGCCATTCATCTGTCAGTTACTACCTCTCGAATTGTGTCCAATGATTAGTCCAATGCGTCCGACAGCGCCCTCCTTCAATTCACAGATAAGTTGGTTTTACTGTAATCATTACAAGTAGCAGTTTTAACCCCCGACGAAAAAGAGGAGTGTTATGAGTTTGACATGTCTGAGTCAAACGTCTGTGTATCTGTATGTCTGTCTGGGGCATCGTAGCTCCCAAACGGATGAACCGATTTTGATCTAGTTTTTTGTCTGAAAGGTGACTTAATCGACAGTGCTCTTAGGTTTTTAAATTTTAATTAAGGATTATATAGTAACTAGTAACACCCGATCCGTTTTAGAAAATCTGTACACACATCGTTTCGTTGTTATCTAAGTAAAGAGAAAGTAATAAAGAGGAAAGATTTGATTGTTTGTTTGCATTGAATAGGCTCCGAAACTACTGAACCGATTTCAAAAATTCTTTCACTGTTGGGAAGCTACACTATCCCCGAGTAACATAGGCTATATTATATTTTCAAAAAAATTAGGGATCCTTAATAAAACTCCAATATATTATTGGAGTATTATTAAATATTAATTATATTTTATTACCCAAGGTGTAAAAAAATAAGAAAACCGAAGCAAAGCGAGGGCGGTTACTCGTTGTTAATATTTTGCATAGTTTTTTCTTACCTCATAACTTATACTTGTTACCTACGTAACAAAAAAGTGTTCCTCTTGATATCTGAAAGTGCAATATATACCTATGTGATAAAAGCAATTCAAATGAAGAAAATTGCTTGATGTTGACACGTTAAGAGTAGATCACTAAACTCAAAACCTACTTGTTAAGGGACGTGCAAAATTTGGTAAATGTAATCCTGGATTAGATAATAAGTATAACGGTGACATACAAGGTTGTATAAGGATGACGTCTATTACTAATGTTTGCTAATAATACTGGATTGAGTTGGAATTATTATAATCCTCAGTGTCGGAATAGCTCCAACGCATAGATTGTCTTTTTTAAATGTACCTAGACTGTTAGGCGTTTTATAATTACAGCAAGATAAAATAATTTGTAGAGGAAAAATTAGTACAATATACATAAATTGTAACACAGGGTATTCAAGAAGATATTAAGAAACATTCCAAATGTATGAAAATAATCGAAATATGATACAAAATTTTGGCAGTGTTTTGTAAATTAACGATTTTTTATTCACTTAAGGCTATTAATTTACATTACAATTTAAATTTAATTTAATTTTAAAATACAATTTAAATTACATTTTATAATGTAATTATATGTAGTTGAGACGTATACAAAAAAACTATTATACTCGTATTAAGTACTCTTTAGTACAAAACAACATCATACCTATTCATGGTAGCTATTTGAAGTGTCAATGGATTAGTTAAAGCAAAGAATTACATGAATTCTAAGTATTTTACATTGTATTCAAACAGAAAAATCGGGCAAGTGCGTGTCAGGCCACACGCAATGTAGGGTTCCGAAGTAGTAATTTTATCGACTATTACTCATTAACTATTTACGCTAACATAGCCGTGATAGTTTTCCTTGAAAATTCATCATATAAATTTTTGAGATTTTTTTCACTTGTCCAACTCCAACCGTTTAGCAAGCACTTTTATTAAAGCCTAATATTTCGCAAACGGACCCCTGATTCCAAAAATGGTCATCGAAGACCCATAATATTTTTGAAAGACCTTTTTAACGATACCACACACTATAGGGTGTGCGACGAATAAAAAATTCATCCTCACGTTACTTGTAGGGGAGGTACCCTGAAAAAGTCTTTCAATATTTTATTCTACGATACTGGAGTTTTAATAAATATGTATATCCATGCCAAATTACAGCTTTATAGCACTAAGGGTCTCGGCGCTTTTCTTCAGACAGACAGACTGACAAACGGACGGACAGATGGACGGACGGAGATGAAGAAACTATAAGTGTTCCAATTTTACTTCGGAACCCTACAAACGATCCAAGAAGTGATTTAACGGTTCCTGGGTCGTGCTTAGAAGTTGACATAAATTACAATATATCATTATTGCATTTAACGCCGTAAGCACACAATCATAGTATTCTGGTGGTCGCGAAACTGTCATACACTTGAAATCATAACGCTTATGTTGCATCTCGCTCTATCTGCCTGTATTTTCCTTATAGTAAATTGCATCTTACTTTTTTTTATTTGTCGGTATGCTACAGACGTTAAACTAAACTTAAAAAAAATGACGAATCATAGACCATATTCTGCCACTATTACATTTTAATGTATTCGATTTTCTTTTCCATTGTAGCCTTGTTCTGTCAGAGTATACCTATGCCTCCATGTGTCGATTTCTTTTGCTGATTTGAACAACGAATATAAATAAAAAAACAGCACTACCACTTTGTGCAGTTTCCGTTTTGCTATCAAATAGTCAAGAATTATGCAATACACATGTTAATTTTCTTAAATACACTTCAGAACTAGTGGGAGCTGCGATTTGTTTTCCGTGTTTTTGATATCATTGGTCCCATAAACAGTCTTATATCTACGATACAAACAAACAGAACTCTTAGTAACTAGAAATACTGTCGATATTCGTTTTCCAACGAAAAATGCTTTTTTTGTAACAATACTAGCGCCATTTCGTTATCATTTCTGAATTCTCAAGTCGGAGGAATTTTGACAATTATATTTTTCTGAATACTCATGTGCGTTCATGGGAAAGCTTAGTACATAGAATACGCATGAGAAAATGAGTTTTCAAAAGGGAATGAAATAAGTTTTAATACACGAATCATTTTCTCTGCTAAAATAGTCATTATTCTGTTAATCAGTGTAGTTATTTTTCAAAAGTTACTCAGAATACTATTTGACATGATGCTGGAATATAAAACTTCTGTTATGTCATTACAATAATGTTGTTTTATTTATAACGGGTTTGAACCTACATACATAGTTTCCCACAACACAGGGAATCCTAGTGTGGGAGTTAGTAATCAAAATAATTATGTAATAAAGTCGATGTACAACATAGTTGTGTATGGCAAGAAAAATATCCGTCAATGAAAGGAATTTAGCCAGTTAACCAAGTATTAACACCACAGCAGAGATTAGAGCAAAGCCGCTCCATGAAGGATAAACATGTGTATTTATAATTTATAAATAATACTTAAAGTCGATAACAAAATGGCGGTTAGCAACATAAAAGGACAACACAATTTTCATAAAAAAATTACTGTTAACAGTTAAGGACTCTTAAACAATCATAAATATTACGAAGCTAATGTGTTTATTACAAAATAGGAATAGGTGAATAAGCTTAATATTTATTTTCGATTCAAATAACTAATACAATATTTCGATAAGAAAAAGCACTTACTTATAAACGTAGGAAATTAAGATAATCAGAGCAAAACTTTACCTTGTAGTCACCCAGTTGAAATTAGGTACCAATTCAGTTGAAAATACAATATATTATTAAAATGCTTAAGTGTGCGTACTAAGCAAATAACAGTACAGTAAAAAGTTTACAAACACAATAGGAAGTCTTTTTCGTAAGGTTTCATAATGATTAAAATTTTGATTAATTAAGTATTGAAATTAACCAGGTATAATACAATATTAATAAGGAAATTTCCTTGCTTTATGTCATGTGTAAAAACTTGAAAATGTGTAAACAAATTACAATACAATAAAATTAGTAGACAATGGATAGATTATGATATTTTATAAATAAATATACTGAGACGAAATCTTCTGATTTGAGAGACTACTGTACATAATATTAGCCATGTAATAAAAACACTGTAAAATACATGTAAGTACAGAAAATTTAAGTAAAGGATTCAAATTAAGTAGAAAAAAAAATCAGTATTATATTATCTATCCAAAAAGCCTATACCTCTATCACGGACCTAAAAAAAAGACGGAAGTAATCCCAAGAATAAATTCACTGAAGCACCCATAGTAATACCAACTCTCTATTCGTACAAGTACACACATCCACACATTGACACTTCACTGCTTCAATCGCGAATCAAAACTTACGCACACATGGTAAGCGGGCGACCATTGCTATGCTTCATTCGCGATTAGACGAGGTTACGTCTGTCTTTTTTTCAGGTCCGTGACCTCTATAATAAAAAAATCAGTTCATTTTGCGTGCGTGTCATAGCTATTCAGCTAGTAATATAGTTTTTATATTTAGTCAAAACAGTTTCATTTCTAAAAAATTATAACTTACTGTGATACATTGTATTAATTAAAAAAACCTTTTATGTAGTTTTAAATCGTTGCAAAACATCTTATTCAAATCATTTGTTCTTTTGGTAGCCAGCACCAATTACAAATTGTCAATTGTAAGAGTGACTCAAGTTGGAAAATTCTCAAAATTATTTAATACATTAATAATAACAATAAAATGTATTACCAAAATGTTATATTGTCTGTGTAATTTAAAATAATAACATAGTGCACTGGTGAGTTTTGATGGAATATTGCAAATATTGCAATAAAATAATCATGTCAACACAAGTGAGATGTAAGACGTAGTCACAATTATGGGGTACGACGGAATACATAATATGTATATCGTATTGTCACATGTTAGAGGCGTAGACATACAAAAAACATAAAGAAGACGTGCAATTAACAAAAGACTTTACTTCAAAATATTATTAATTAATATTACAATAGGAGCATCTCAGTGCACGATAGTATACATTATTTTTAAGTTATCATGCAATACTGGCTTTATTAAGTTAAGCCTTTATTCTCTGGGATTAAGGCATTTTACAATTTTGAGTAATTCATCTTAAGGCACTATTAAGCCGAGATTATTATGAAACTCACTTTGTCTCTCTCTAACATAGTTATGATCTGGTTTTGCTCTTCTTTCTAGACAATTCCTCAGCTTCTTCAATGGTGTCTGGTAGCCTAATATTGCTGGTTTCTGGTAACATCAGCACTAGTAAGCTGGATATGACGCACATCCCGCCGAATATCATCGTTGGATGGATGGATGGAAGATAATTCATCTACAAACGGATTAGAAACTGTTTACAATTGTGAAAAAAAGCAACAAGAAATACCATGCATTTTGTTGTTTTGATGGAATAAAATTTTTTGATAAATAAGAATAAATTTAGAACAATATATTTGAAAGATACGTTAAAAATGCCAACATTGACTTAGTATATTTATGTATTTAGTTGTTCGGAAAACGTTTGATAAAGACTTGTTGTTACCAGTCCGGTTCATTTTTGCAAACGCGAAACAAAACCGGTATTCAGTGTCATTCATATACAGATAATTTACTCATAATGTACGAGTATCATTAATATAATTTACGCATAATGACGACGATCAACCTTGTAAATTATCTGGAGTCCGCAAAAACGAAACAATTTTAATTAATTAATGTCGAAGTCTTGATCGTTTATCATTCGGGTATGATCGAGTTGCTCACGAGAAAATATAATTAAGAGATCGCGTCGAAATGGGCGATTTTAAAATTAATACGAGGGAGTCTAATGGTCCATTAGAACCTCATTAGGATGGATGAATGGTTAGGAAACATGGATGTTTTGAATGTTTGGCGTTTTCTATGGCAGGTTGTATAGGTTTGGGGGTTAAATGCCCCATCATTGAGTTAGTGTGCGTAATTTTACTGCAGCGTTATTTTCAAAAACGGAAAGTATTTTATGACAAAATATCCAAAAATTCTTGGTATACTTTAAAGGACAATAGCAAAATGCATCTCCTGTAGGTCGTTGACCTCATTATCATTATGATGTTCAATCCCGAATCTGTTGATTATAAAGTTCTTGAGAACGGACGTAGGAATAATAGTTTAAAAAAATTAAAAAAAAACACGCTTTTATACAAAATCCAACTAAAAAAAATTGAATATAATTTTGAATTAAGAATCGTGTAATTAATACAAAGTAATGTAATACAAAGGGCAATACAATGGGTGGCATGGAGGCAAGACAACCGTCTTGTACTTAAAGATTGATAGAGATCTAAATTCTTTCTTCTACATCAACATAATTCATTGAAATGCTTCACTTACCAATAAAGGCGTCTGAGGCGCCAACAGTGATCCGATCCTGCCAGCCATAGAGCAGAAGCTGATGAGCGTCTGCCTCATGTTAGTCGGAAAGACCTCTGACACATAGATGTAGACGGAGCTGTAGGCGAGGGTGACACTCCACTTGCCAATCAGGTACAGCACGATGGAGTACCAGGTAGCTGTGCAGGTAAACGTTACAGTTAGTATTCGATAATAGCAGCAGGAGTGTGTTCTTGTCTTTGTATTGTCCATGGCATCCACGACACAGGGAATCCTGGTGTGGGGCTATGAGTGTGTAAAAAAGGTTAATGCTCTCATCTCAATTCCACCATCGAACATCCCAAAGCATGGCGGACTCATTTCTTCATTGTCAACATCGCTCCGGTACGAACTACGAGCTTTGCTTCGACTTTCGATCCGTACACCGAAGGACTGAAATAAATTGCCCGCGTCGATGTGGATAGATTATAATGTGAGTGTCTTCTAATTAAAAGTCAATAGGCTTTTTCTAAGGTAGTGCTTTACCATTCACGATTTCATTTCCACTTACCATGGGGTTGGGCACTTACCGGGTGGGTTTATGGTTAAGCATTAGCTCATTTATTGTAAAGAGACTCCTCAAGTATGAGGATATATCTGTAATATATCCTGCAATGGGTCGCTAAGGGTAGAACTCAATTATGAGGAGAGAAGCATTTCCTGCAGTAGGCCAATGAAATCTTATAAAGTAGAAATAGAACGAGCAATCTCCTACAAAGATCTTGATTTAAAAATCCCATTTAAGTCTTAAATTTTGCGTAGCTACACAAGCGTACAGCTAGCTTTCACGAAGGAAAATAATAAAAGGAGTTCTCGAGGACTCCTCAAGGATTGTCAATCCCATCTTGGTCAGGGGTTTATCCCTGATAGTTTACAACTTAGCTACATTGTAACTAGACTGGACCCATCAGAATAGTTTTGATTATGATGTTGACTTCCAAGCTACATTGTAGATTTATGGAGCACATTACACAATAGTACAACATGAGCAATATAACTGAATGTCTTGAAGTAAATCATTGTTTGTCGTAAATTTATGGTTTCCTGTTTGGCTGTAGTTTCATGTTTGCTAGCTATTTCTGTCCTGAGATAACTTTGGCATAGTTAAATATCAGCAGCCGAAATTAAAACTGGTTTTAAGTGGTAATGATAACGAATCAGCATCATGTTATAGGTGACAAGGTTTGCATGTAGTAAACAAAGCAGGAGTAATACCACGCAACCTATTATAATATAATATGTTGGCCCGCAGATTTGCACGATGTAATAAGCAGGTAAAGTTGTCACTCTTTAGAGCATATTGTCAGACTTTTTAGACATGCAGTCTGTGGGTGGACTATAAGCAGCGGACCCTCAGAGCCCTTCGCGTGCAGCACAACAATGTGCTGAGGGCGGTTCTGGGTAAGCCGCGCTACTGTAGTGCGTCCGCCAGTTTGCAGAGGCTCAGATGGACGATTTTTACGCAGTCATCCGCAAGCGTGTGGCGTCGATGATGAGACGGGTGGCGGAGAGCACTAACACCCTCCTCAGCACATGGGCGTACAAACTAGACAGCCCTCTCTGGGCCTACTGGAATGGTGTTTTTTTTTTTTTTAATTTTTCTTTGTTTAATTTTAATACTAACGTAGGCTAAGTTTGTTTTAATACTAACCCATGTGTTGTTTTTAGATATGTAACTAACATAGTTTTAAGAATAATGTAGACTAACCCAAAATATGGACTCCTGGTCTGAAATAAAGTATTATTATTATTATTATTATTATTATAATATTGCTCTGTTCCTACAATGATATTAAAAAATATATAGATACGTTATATATAGATACGTTATACCCTTACAAATCAACCAAAAAATCTGTTCGGAAAAGAGCTACAACACACACACGTTTATTTTTAGTTTCATTACACCAATCACATTGGTATAATACACGAGGGCATTTTAACGCTCTATGTCAAAAATCAAGCACTTCTCACAACAACAAAACCGCGCGTATTGTCTTGTGTTGACAGAGCGACTACGAGCAGAATGGTCAATTGCCTGTTCTTACGCTCTTCATCGTCGGCGCGCTAGTGACATAGCTACCTCTTTCTACATTATAATATCACTGCGTCCCTATTGATCTTAGGGGTCGTTCATTAATTACGTAAGGATAATTTTTGCCATTTTTACCCCCCCCCCTCCACCCCCATGTCAGAGAACATAAGATTTCTCTGACTCCCCCTCGCCCTTCTTACATAAGATTTCATCTGGTTTTATAAAAGGATAAATTGCAATAAAGTCATAATTAGTCGTAAATCAAGGATTTTTAGTCTTTATTATTAGTCTTTTGCCTTGTAAAATATTACGTAAGAATTGCTTTACCCCTCCCCCGTCCAAGATAAGGGCATGTAGGGATTTTGATGGAAGGGGGCTTCCCTTTCGGGATCCTTACGTAATTAATGAATGGCCCTATAAAAATAATATTACTATGAAATTAAATTAAATGTATAGGAGATGATTTTTTCAAACAGTCTGCGAAGAACAAACTACTCCATGCTTTCAAGAAAGGTATCGTAAGTAGTTTCCGTATAAGCGGGAAGAAACTCCCAAGGTGTTTTTTAACCCCCGACGAAAAAAGAGGGGGGTTATAAGTTTAATGTTCTGTGTATGAGATGATGTGTTTGATGTGTATCTGTGGATCTGTATATCTGTCTGTGGCATCGTAGCTCCCAAACGGATGAACCGATTTTGATCTAGTTTTTTGTGTTTGAAAGGTGAAAATAAGACATTTTATTTCGGTGTTGTATAAGGTCTTTGTAACTGGAGTGCAATTAGAGTTAATGGAGAATATTCTTAGCTATGTTGTATGTATTGTAAATAAAATTGTCGAGGTTTTTCTTTATTTTCATTTAAAATCATTTCTACTTACAAACTGCACTTACTACTTATGCCTAAATAGATTTATCACGCCCAAGCATTATTATGATCAAAATAATCATCCAGGCTGAAATAACCTTTTTTCATAAGACGTTTCATAATGTAGAAACATTACGCTACGTCAAAAGCTTCAAATCAAATCAAATCAAATCAAAATCTTTTATTCATATAGGTATCACTGATACACTTATGCACGTCATTTTTTAATCTACCAGCTTTTCGGAAGGGTGCTTTGTCATGGAGGAGAAGAAAAGCCGAGAGAAACTCCTCGCAATCTTTTAAAATCATGAAAAGTTACATAATATCTTCTAACCTACGCGGAACTGGATGCGGCACTAATTTCCAGGCGTCTTTGTCATTAATATATTCATTTATGCTATAGTATCCTTTGCCTACTAGCTGAGATTTCACATATCTCTTAAACATTTGGATAGGTAAATCACGTACTGACTTGGGTAATTTATAATACAATTGAAATACAACTTGAGAATACAACTGCAGTTAAGCGTAACTCCTTAAGGTAAATCCTTCTACATAATACTCGTATGACATTAGTAACTGTCTCCGTAAGGTACCGTGTAGCGGCGATTGATGTTCAGATTATGTGCTGAATGTTCATAACAGATATGCACGTGTAAATAGTACTTCAAGTGAAAAGTAGGTTAATAGAATGTCGGTGCTCGATCCGAATGTTTAAAATTTCCGCGTTTTTATTACGTTGAATGAGTTTGGCGTGGTGGGAAATGATAGGCAGAATAAATTATATTTAATGTTAGTGCACTATGAATGTAATTATGCAAATTAAAAACTACCGTAAGTTAAGTGTCGTAAGTAGCAATTTTTTGGAGATAACCCATAGAAATCAAGCGTATTTTTTTAATCTAAATAATATTATAAAGAGGAAAGATTTGATTGTTTGTTTGCATTGAATAGGCTCCGAAACTACTGAACCGATTTTAAAAAATCTTTCACTGTTGGGAAGCTACATTATCTCCGGGTGACGTAGGCTATATTATATTTAAAAAAAATTAGGGTTCTTTAATAAAACTCCAATAATGTAACCCAAGCATGTAATGTAACGAAGCAAAGCGAGGTTACTCGTTTTTGATAACTTAACTAGTCGATAAACGACAAGAGTCGTCTGATGTTGTTCCCATAGACATCATCGATGCGTTGCTGGCCAAGAATGAAGAGAGAAGAAAGAAGGAAAGAAAGACCGTACGCGTCGTATACTTCTCGATTTTCTATTTATTCCGTGGAACGGTCAAGGATTTTATAAGTGACACGATAGCTAGCAGCAAGCTAGCGATCATTGTAAACATTAATCCGAGTAATGCTTGTGTTTACGCGTGATATTATGAGTGTAATGACAGAATAGCAACAGAAAGGTCACTTCATTTAACAGCAGTTACACTGAAGCTTCTGTTTAATCCTGTCCTACGTATAGCAAAGGTTATATATTTTATTAGATAGAACGCGCTTTTACTATGTGAAGCTAGTATAGATTGCTAATCAAAAATGAAAATCAGTTAAAACTAGTTTGAACTAGACAAAACGCGATTTGAATGTTTATGCATTTCACATATTTCTGCATACGATAAAGTAATCAAATGAACATCGAATTGCATTTAAAGAAAAGGATGCATTACAGTTTAATTTTCAGTTCTGAAATATCTTTGTAAAAT
Source organism: Thymelicus acteon (assembly GCA_951805285.1). Classification (NCBI taxonomy): domain Eukaryota; kingdom Metazoa; phylum Arthropoda; class Insecta; order Lepidoptera; family Hesperiidae; genus Thymelicus; species Thymelicus acteon. Next base: position 3,342,789 of record OX638229.1, read on the forward strand.
TTTATCATATACGAATTTAGTTTTAAATTTTAATTGTATTCTGAATGTGTTGTTTTTACCACCCTTCACGGAATCGAAGCCGGGACCAGTTTGTTCTGCAAGCACCTACTTGGCTATGCGGTCATCAACCTCATAGAAATATCTAGAATGAAAACCCCAAACATTATACAAGTAAACTTTCTGTTTACATAATTTATTCTATATTATCAGAATTACAGCGTTGTCACCATTTAACTGCACGTGTATGTATTTGTAGTAAACATACGGGCTATTTGTATGCAAATAGTTTGCTTACTCTACAATTATATCAAAGCTATAAAAAGAATTTGCATAACTGTTTGTATCTCCGAAATTTTGACGTTTATTTGTTGAATTTAGCGTTATCGGATGGTTTCTGCACTTCAACGATCTATTTTATATATTGGAATGAAAACTAAATATTTAAACTACCTACTTGTAATTATTCTACTTGTATTTATATATTATTATTTCTTCTGTGCTTGTATGTAAGTAGTTAAACTGATCAAGTGCGTGACAGGCCACACGCAAAGTAGAGTTCCATATTTGTCTGGTTAAGGTAAAATTTAAGACGGATTATCTTTTCTGTTTTCTCATGGCCAGCAGTTTTTTTAATGCCTTAAGCAGGCAAACGAGCAGACGGTTCACCTGATGGTAAGTGATCACCGCCGCCCATGGACATTAGCAACACTGGGAGCGTCACCAATGCGTTGTCGGCCTCGAGGAAAACAATATACCCGCTACTAATTCTTAATTGAGGAGTAATTCGGTAATTGCCTTAAAATGAAACGAATCGTGTGTTCTGGCCTTATATATCAAGTGCGGTGTGGTAGTACGAGTTATACTTGAGACTAGCTGACCCGGCGAACTTCGTATCGTCTAACAGTTTTTTCTAAAATAAAAGTAGCCTAAGTTACTCCTTGTTACATCAGCTATCTGCCAGTGAAAATCCCGTCAAAATCGGTCCAGCCATTTCAGAGATTAGCCGGAATAAACAGACAGACAGACAGACAAAAATTGTGAAAAATGTTGTTTTGGTATATGTACCGTGTATACATCCAAATGCACTTAAAAAGCGGTTATTTTAATCCTACAAACAGACACTCCAATTTTATTTATTTGTATAGATTTTGTATAGGATCGAAGCATTTCATTTCACTGCCGCTAGATGGCTCTGTTTCGGTCCCTACTTTTAGTAAACGTGCGTTTTTTTACGCCGCCGGTATGTCAAATAAAACTCGTACTAAGCACACAGTGTGCGGTGTGCCTACAAGTAGCGGCCCGACCTCCAACTTGATATCTGGCACATCCGGTTAGATTACCATCTGTTTCATTTCTAAAAATTACCTTCAGTTTCCAAGTGAAATTAAGTAAACGATAATTTTATTTTAATTTGCTATACCAAAACGATATACCTACGAGTACTTACGCAAATAATATTTCAGTGGGTAAATAAAATCAAAATTTAATTTTACTATACCTATTACTATTTATATTACAACTACATTTAATTGATTGCTTATTAATTTTGTTTGTGTGCTTTTCTTACCTAAAATAAGCTCTACATTATTGTCCTCTAAATTTAAAACATATTGAAAGCCATGGAACTCAAGAGCAAACGCACACGTTTTCAAGTGCTTTTCATCAATAGATAATCATTAGAATTTTAAATTTCGTAATCATGTATCTCCATGAAAAAAAAAATTCTGTGTCCTAGTGAATAGGGTGGATTATCAATTACTCTGATGAGATACTTCAGCTACAATAAAAGATGTAAACATTTTCACGATTAGAATTAATAACAATAACCTAGACGCAATTGATTTACGTCCGCAACGCACGACAGGCGGACAAACAATGACAAATACAATGACAAATGGGAACACTTTGCGCCTATTTGTACCACAGACTCATTATTATACCGTAGGTATACAAGGTCGACAGTGTGTGTCACAGAGCTTATAATTATCGTATTAATTGCAATATAATATGGTCATCTTTCAATGTCACTTTTGTTTACATGTTCATGTAATATAATAGATAATCAATAATTAATTAATGGTATTTTTTGTTGTTAAGAAAATAGGTTAAATTACCGGTTAATTATGTAGTTGGTAGTAATTGTTATTTTATATATCGGTAATAAGTAGGTTAAGGTCTCATTATCTCTGTAGAATGAGAGGGATTAACGCTA